>JBBFKN010000011.1:3963164-4429798 GCA_039654755.1 Calcarius lapponicus | reverse complement strand
CGCAGGCCAGGCTCCCTGCAGGGCCGTGCGTGCAGCCCGGGCCAGGGCTGTCCCCAGGACGATGCTGAGCTGGCGCCCGGCCACCGTGCCCTGCAGTGCCTGTGGGAATCCCGCACTCACTGGGGTGCTGGGGGGGGCAGGGACCCTCACCCAGCCGCTGATGGGTGCCCACCCCAGGGTGACAGCACCCTCGGTCTCCCCATGGGTGCTTCCAGTGGGTGCCGGTGTGATTTAGAACAGGGGGTCCCGCCTGTAGTGGGTGCACCCGGCTGTGTTCTGGGGGGGCGGGCAGGGCCATGCCCATCCCGGCCCCTCCCCAGCGCCTTGCCGGGCGGCCCAGCCTTGTTCCTCTGGATCCTTTTCCGCCTCCGCGGGGCCGGGAGCCAGCACTCTCGGCAAATAAACAGCCCCCGCCGGGCCCCGCGCCAGCACTTAAATAAACAGCCAGCCCGGGATTGTGAAAGCCCCGCGCCCCCCTTCCCACCGCCCCCCGGCCGGCCGGGGCAGGGGTCTGTGCCGGTGGGCACACGGCATGGCACAGGGCACATGGCACATGGCACAGGGCTGTGTCGCGACGGGCACAGCCCAGCCCTGCGGCCGGCAGAGCCCCCCGGCGCTGGTCCTGGGGGGCTGAGCCCCCTCCCCATGGGGCCGGGTCCCTGAGCCCCCTCGGCATCCGCAGGGATGGGCGAGCGCAGCCGGAGCGGGAGCGTGGCCGTGACGGCAGAGCCAGCCCGGAGCAGAGCTGCTGTCCTCAGGGGACCCCGGTGTGCCCGTGTCCCCCCCCTCCCCGTCCCCAGCTGCCCTGCAGCCCCCCGGGCTGGGGCAGGGGCTGCTGCCCCCGGGCTCTGCTGCGTGCCCCGTGTCCCATGCCCGGCTCGGCAGAGCAGGTTTGGGATCGTGGTGCGGCCTTTGGCTGGAGGGGGTGCCCTGTGGGGCCGCAGTGTCCCCCAGGCGGTCCCCACGCCGTCCCCCCCCGTCCCCCCCTCAGCCAGCTAAGCTGGGATTAGCGAGCTGCGCCTGCCGGTGCCGCCGTCCCGGTGTCGTTAATCGGGGGATCGGCGTTAATCCCGCGCGGAGCCCCGGGCCCGGCCGGCTGCGCCCTCCTGGGGCCGGGAGGGGATGTGTGCCTGGGGAAACTGAGGCACGGCTGCTGCTGGTGGTGGGTGGGTGCGTGTGGGGGGGGGTCAGTGGTCGCAGCCCCTGTGCTAACGCCCCTCTCTGTTCCCCCCGCAGCACCGCAGGAGCAGCGCCAGCTGTGAGGAGAGCCCGGCAGCAGGGCACCCGCGGGCCCCCATGCTCTGCTGGCCCCCAGGACCCCACCCCTGAGAGCCCCCCGCAGCAGAGAGCCCACCATGGCCAGCAACAGCAGCTCCTGCCCCACGCCGGGCGGGGGGGCACCTCAATGGCTACCCCGTGCCCCCCTACGCCTTCTTCTTCCCACACATGCTGGGGGGGCTCTCGCCGCCCAGCACCCTGGCTGGCATCCAGCACCAGCTTCCCGTCAGTGGATACAGCACCCCGTCACCTGCCAGTGAGTACCAGGGCCCTGGGGGGGCTGGTGGCACTGCGGGGACCCCTCTGGGCCAGGCTCTGTCCCCAGGATGGGGTGTGGGATCCATGATGTGTTCCTGGAGCAGTGGCACTGGTGAGGGAGCGTCTCCCTGCTCCCAGCCACACCTGTGTGGAGCTGATTTTGAGGGCTCCATGGTGCTTTTCCCTGTGTGTCCCAGTGAGTACTGCTGCTGGGGAAACTGAGGCAGGGAGCGGTCCGTGGCCCTGGTGGGGTTGTGCCATTAATTGCGGCCATCTTCGTTAGTGGCTGGTTATTAATGCCCTGCAGGGTGTTCCTGTCCCTCACCGTGACCACCCTGTGGGTGCTGTGTCCCCACGGTGTTTCACGGTGGGGCTGCCATGGGGGAGGTGATGAAGGCGATGAAGACAATCATCATCACCGCTGCTCCCGATGCCATTTCCCCGTGACAGCCTCGTCCATCACGGCCCCGGTAATCACTGCCTGCCTTGACGGCAGCTGAGAGCCGCTGGGGGTGGCTCCCACCCGGGACCCTCCCCAAACCAGCACCCCCTCAGCGTGCCTCAGTTTCCCTGGACGCCGCGGGGCGGCTGCCGGACCTCTTCTCACCCCGTGCGTGCTCCCTGCGGCATGAGTGCCCTGCGGCGCCCGCTGCCGGGAGAACCCCGTGGCTCGGGGTGTGGCGGGGCCCCCCCCGGCCCGTCCTTGGCCCCGGGGGCCGGTGCAGGTCCGGGCAGGGCCGGCCCTGGGTGCTGTCCCCCCCGCCGGAGCCGCCCCGGCGGCGGTGGGACCCAGTGGGACCAGTTCAGCGACTGGGTGTCGGCGGGGCGGGGCCCCTCCCCCCGCGCTGGCGCTGGGGCCATGCCGGGCGTGTGGGAACAGGCTGGGGGGGCCGCCTGTGTCCCCCCCTTGGCTGACACTGAGGACACGGCTGGAGGCTGTCCTGAGGCAGGTGGGGAACCGTGCCCTCAGTTTTCCCCTTGGCCTTCCCTGCTGGGTGCCCGAGCAATGCAAGGGGTGGGGGCAGCGCGTGTTGCCCCCCTGCCCGCCTGTAGCGTCCACACAGCTGCTGGGTGCCCTGTTCGGGCCGGTGCTGCGGTTTTGGGGTGTCCTGTGGTGCCGCTGCTGGCACGGAGAGGTGCCCGTGTCTGTGTCCCGCCGGGTGCCACCGCCCCCTCCTCAGCGTGTGTCCCGCCCTCTCCAGATGTGCTGCAGCTGCGCGGCCGAGGGCTGGGGGGTGCAGCTGCCCCTGCCGGGATTCGGGGCTGGACTGGGCACCCCTGGGGGGCCGGGATGGGGACGGGGTGGGCTGGGAGCTGCGTGTGGGCACGTGTGTGCTGCCACGGGGGGTGTGGGACACACGCACTCCGTGTGCCCTCGGCGGGCAGCGTGGGGCTGCGTGTGTGCTGCTGGCAGTGCTGGGGCTGGGTGTGCACACGTGTGTCACACGTGTGTGTGTCAGTGCCCCTCTGGGCCTATGTGTGCACTCACATGTCACAGGTGTGTGTGTGCGCCAGTGCCCTCTGGGGCTGTGAGTGCATACCTGGGGCTGTGCAGGGTGTGCACACGTGTGTCACATATGTGTGTGTCTCAGAGTCCTCTGGGCCTGTGTGTGCACGCACACGTGTGTCACAGGTGTGTGTGTGTGTGCCAGTGCCCTCTGTGCCTGTGTGTGCACTCACATGTATCATGGGTGTGTGTTTGTGCCTGTCTGTGCACAGCTGGGGCTGTGCAGGGGGTGCACACGTGTGTCACGTGTGTCTGTGTGTGTGTGAGTGCCCACTGTCCCTGTGTGTGCATGCACACATGTGTGTGTCAGTGCCCTCTGGGCCTGTGTGTGCACAGCTGGGGCTGTGCAGCGTGTGCACACGTGTCTGTGTGTGTCAGTGCCCTCTGTGCCTGTGTGTGCACACACAAGTGTGTGTGGCCCCGTTTTCGTGTCCCTAGTGCTCTCTGTGCCTGTTTGTGCACGGCTGGGGTTGCACAGGGTGTGCACATGTATGACACGCGTGTGTGTGCTCAGTGCCCTCTGTGCCTGTGTGTGCACACACATGTGTGTCACATTTGTGTGTGTCAGTGCCCTCTGTGCCTGTGTGTGCACACATGTGTGTCACGCGTGTGTGTCGCTGCCCTCAGTGCCTGTGTGTGCACACATGTGTCACGCGTGTGTGTCACTGCCCTCTGTCCCTGTGTGTTGGTGCCACACACACACACAGCAGCGTGCCCCGTGTCTCGTGCCAGGTGTGTACCCCCACGATGGCACGTGTGGCACCGCCGGGTCGCGCCTGTGCCCTCACCCCCGTCCCTGGGGGCTCTGTGGCGCCCGCCTGTCCCCGAGGTCCCCTCCCCTGGCCCGTGCCGTGTCCGGGGGGTCCCTGAGGGGCTCCCTCGCCCTCATTCCCAGCGCCTGGCTGCGGGGACCCCGGCCCAGCCCCCCCGGCCGGGCTGCCGGGACAGGGGGGCCCCGCTCCGGGCTGCCCTGTCACCCAACCCGCTGGCTCCGGTTTCCTCGCGCCGCAGCCGCTCCCCCGCAGCGCCCCCGTAATTAATTAATTTTTAAAAATTAATGAGCAAAACGTGCTCCCTGCAGGCCGGGGGGGGAGGGGGGGGGGGGCCGGGGGGCCCCCGCTCAGGGCAGTGGCCGGGGGGGAGCCCCGCGGGGTGCGGTGCTGGGGACCCCCCCATCGCTGCCCGGGGAAGATTGATGAGGCGCTGGGCCCCCGGCCTGGGAAAGCCCATTAGGCGGAGGTTCTCTATCACTGTCAGGGGCCGGGGGGAGCCGCCTGCTCCAAGCCGGGAATTCGCCGGGCTCAAAAGCGGCTGAAGGGGATAAATGGGGTCTTTTGAAGTGGGCGGGCGAGAGGGGGGCTGCGGGGCCCGGGGGGGGGGGGGGGGCTGCGGGGCCCCGAGGTGCCGGCGCGGCGGTGGAGGAGGGGATGGGGGGGTTCCTGTGGGGGCTCCGGGCATCGCTGTGACCCTGCCATCCCAAAGCCATCCCCTCTGGGCACCTCCATGGGGTCGCCGTGGGCTGGAGGGTGGGTTGGGTTTGCATCAGCCTTTTGGAGGCGGCTCTGTCCCCCCCGGAGCATCGCTCGGGGAGGGAGCGCGGCCAGGAGGATGCGGGGCTGGGGGTATTGCGGGAAGGGCCCCCGTTTTCGTGGGATGTGGCTCAGGGCGGGGTGTGCCTGTCCCCCCTCACACTGCGGGATTTACGTGCGGGGTGTCCCCTCGCCCAGTTCCTCTTGGCTCTGGAATTAAGGCTTTGTGTTTTGGTTTTTTTTTTTTTTTTTTTTTTTCTTTTATAATCTCTGTTTCTTCCTGTTGCCGCCGACGCGGGACGGGAGGGGATGCGGGACGGGAAGGGATGTGGGGAGCGGTGCAGGAAGCGATGCGGGATGGGAAGCGCTGCCCGTCGGGGCGGCCTCCGGCACGGCCCGGCCGCGCGGGGTGCCACCGCCCGCGTCCCCTGCGCCGTCCCCTCCGTCCCCTCCATCGCAGCCACATTCTTTCCAGCGCTGGTAAATGAGTCAGAGCAGACATTTGTCATGTTCGCTGCAGGAAGTTGGAGCAGCGCTGGGCTTTTGTTCGAAACCTGCTGGCTAAGCAAAGCCCCGACTTGCCATTATTATTTAAACAGGCGCTGGTGCTGCCGCGCTGCGCAGCCCCGCACGAACACACGGACACGCGTGCACAGCCACACACATGGAACGGACACACATGTACAGCCACGCACACGGGGGACAGTCATACATGTACGGCCACACACATGGAACGGACACACATGTACAGCCACACACATGGAACAGCCACACATGTACAGCCGCACACATGGAACAGCCACACATGTACAGCCGCACACACACGGGGACAGTCATACATGGACAGCTGCACACATGGACAGCTGCACACATGGAACAGCCACACATGTACAGCCGCGCACATGGAACAGCCACACATGTACAGCCGCGCACATGGGGACAGTCATACATGTGCACAGCTGCACACATGGAACAGCCACAAACACAGGGAGAGCCACAAACACAGGGACAGCCATACATGGTCAGCCACACGCGTGCACAGTCACACACAAGGGGACAGTCACACATATGGGGACAGTCATACATGTGCACAGCCACACACATGGGGACAGTCACAAACACGGGGACAGCCATACATGGACAGCCACACGTGTCCACAGCCACACACACAGGGACAGCCACACACACAGGGACAGTCACACACATGGGGACAGTCACACACATGGGAACAGTCATACATGTACAGCCACACACACAGGGACAGCCACACACATACAGCCACACATGTGCACAACCACACATGAACAGCCACACACACAGGGACAGTCATACATGTACAGGCACACACATGGGGACAGCCACACACACAGAGACAGCCACACATGAATAGCCACACACACATGTACAGGCACAATGTGCACAATCACACACACCTGTACAGGCACACACATGTGCACAGCCACGCACGCACACAGGCCAGTCCCATGTGCACACACGCAGAGTCACAGAACCACACAGACCCAGCCCCACACACCCCCAGCCACGCAGACACACAGATGGGTGAGGCAGTGCCCACATCCCCGCAGCCTGTGCTCCTCCTGCCCATGGCAGGGCCCAGCTGGGGGCTCACTGGGGCTCCTCTCCCTCCAGGGCAGCCTGGGCTGGGCAGCTGGGGCCGGGGCAGCGTGGGTGTGCCCGCTGTGCAGCAGGGATCGCCTCTGCAGAGGGAAGTGGCACCCCCAGGGCCCGTCCTTGGCGTGTGACCGTCCCCGCTGTCCCCGCTCGGGCTCCCGGGTTTGTGGTGTCAGCTTCAGCGGGGCCCTGTGTGAAGGGGAGTGGTGGCACACGGATCTGTGCCCTGCGGGGGGTGACACGCCAGCACACACACGTGTGCTTGCACACACAGATGGAGACGGTGGGCTGTGCACACACTCGTGTGTTCGCGTGCTGGGTGGGACACGGTGTCACACACGTGTGTGTGTGCAGGACGAATGCACACACGTGTGCACACACAGGCTGCCCTGTGCAGGCACACACACCTCCCCGTGTGTCCGTGCAGCAGGAGCACACATGGCCCTGCTGCAGCAGGGATGCAGACACGCACCATGCGCTGGGAACATGCATGAGCACACGCGTACATGCGTGAACACACGCGCACATGCATGTACACAGACCCACCCACTCCCCCCCCCGAGGGTCAGGCCGAGGTGAGCCCTTCCCGCGGGTTCAGCCGCAGTTCACCCGCATCCCATTAGGCAAATGAGCTGCGGCCGCCGGGCAGCCCCCGGGACCCCCCCGGGACCCCCAGGGCCCCGTCATCTCCGCCGGGCAACCCCCCAGCCCCGCCTTGAGCCCCTCCCCATTTCGCTGCTGCCTGGCACTGCCCCCCGCGTGTCCGCGTCCCTCTGCATGTCCGTGTTGCCCTGCGTGTCCCCGTGCCCCCGTTTATCCGCCGTGTCCTCCTGCGTGTCCGTGTCGCCGCCGTGTCTGTTACCCCCTGAGTGTCTGTGTCCCTCTCGGTGTCCGTGCCCCCCTCCCGCATGTTCGTGTCCGTGTCCTGTGTCCGTGCCCCCCCCCGGCGTGTCCATTTCTCTCCTGCGTGTCCGTGCCCGTCCCCTGAATGTCCGTGCGCCCCCCGCGTGTCCGTGCCCCGTGTCCGTGTCCCTGTCCCGTGTCCCTGCCCGGTGTCCGTGTCCCCTGTCCGGCGGGTGCCGGTGCGGCCCCGCGGCGCGGAGCGGGTTAAGCGCGGGGAGGCGGCGGGTGCCGGGAGGGACCGGGGCTGGCGAAGCCGCAGAGCCGGCGGGGCTGCGCCTTCCTCCCCTCCCCCCCGCCTCCTCCTCCTCCTCCTCCTCCTCCTCTTCCTCCTCCTCCTTCTCCTCCTCCTCCTCCCGCCGCTCGGGCGCGGAGCGAGCGGCGGGGCCGCTCCGCGGGGCGATGGCAGCGCGGCGCGGGGCGCCCCGGGGGCGCGGGGGGGGGGCACTGACCGCCCGGGGCCGCCCCGGCCGGGGGAGCCGCCCCCGCCGCCCCGGGGGCCATGTACGAGGGCGCGGCGGTGGCGGGGCTGCCCCCCGGCCCCTTCCTCCGCATGGATTTCTACGGGCCGGGCCCCCGGGGCTGCCCCCCCCGCCGCCCTCCGCCGTGGAGCAGCTCCGGCCGCTGTAGGTACCTGCGCACCGGGGGCGGACGGG
Organism: Calcarius lapponicus; assembly: GCA_039654755.1. NCBI lineage: Eukaryota > Metazoa > Chordata > Aves > Passeriformes > Fringillidae > Calcarius > Calcarius lapponicus. The sequence goes on along the minus strand of JBBFKN010000011.1, from coordinate 4,422,038 downwards.
GCCCCCCGCCCGTCGCATCGGGCCGGGGAGAGCGGCCCCGAAACCCGGGCGGGCGTGGGGGGGGGGCTGCGGGGATGGTGCGGGGGCCGCGGGCGGGGGGCTGAGCTGAGTGCTGGTCCTGGAAGAGTGCGGGGCTCAGCCCCCTCAGCCTCCTCCCCAGCCGCTCCATGCGCAGAAGCCGCCGGCTCTTTAAACACCCCCTGCCCTATTTCGGGGGCAGCCGGGGCCGAGCTCGGTGAAGGGGGGACAGGGGGGGTCGTCTCTCGCCCCCCGCTTCCCGCAGCGGGGTCCGGGCAGCGCCGGCTCCGCCGGGAATTTCGCTCTCTCCTGATAAAGGCTCCGGGAAAATCCAATTAACTACAGACGGAGCCGCCGCTGCTGCCCAGGCGCGGGGGAGCCCCAGCCTGGGCCCCCACCCTGCCGCGGGTCGGGGGGTCCCCCCGGGCAGGGGGTGGATGTGGGGCCGGGCCAGTCCTGTTCCCGCTGGGGGGACCCTGCCCCGTGTCCCTGGAGGGGTCACGGCGCGGTGCCCTGTGCAGGGGGGGCACGGAGGGCATGAGGGCACCGCGGTGGGCAGCGGGGGGCACCGAGTGCCGGCCAGCCCGGGAGCTGTTCCCCCAGCGGGATGCGGAGCCCTGCTGCGGTTTGTGCCCACGGTGTGGGGGGCGAGTGAGGTTTGGGGGCGGCCGGAGGAGTCTCCTGTCCCGGCTGTGGTGTCCTGGCACCCAGGGGCACCACAACGGCCCGGGGAAGGTCCTGCCGGGTTCCGCGGGGCTTTCACCCCGCTCAGGGTGGGGATCCCTGGCGGGGCCCGTGGCGGGGTGCCCGCCGTGCAAAGGCTGCGCGGACCCCCGGTGTCGCTCCCCTCATTGTCTCGGGGCTGCTCGACCTTTGCGCTGGCACCGAGCGCGGGCCGCGGGGCCTTTGTCTGCGCTGGGGACGTGCGGGGGCTCCCGCTGCCTCTGCGAGGGATGGGGGCTGCCCCCGAGGCCATGGTTGGCACGGGGGTCCCCAGCTCCAGTGCCACCCTTAGCTCTGCCCCCCCGGCTCTGTCCCGAGCTGGGTCGCTGGGGGATATTGCCCCTTCTCTGTGCCCCCCAGCCCTGCGGGGGCTCCCTGCGGGTGGCAGCGCTGCTGGCCGCGTGTCCCCTGCCCTGGCTGGGGCACCTCGGGGCTCTGGTCACGGTGACCATGACCTGGCGAGCGTGTGGGCGGCGGGCGCTGGCGGCGCTCCCTGGCTCCGTGCCCCGCTCCCGACGTCACTCGAGGTGCCCGTGTCTCCCCCGGGCCGGGGGTGCCAGCCCGGGCAGGGCTCGGCCGTGCCGTGCCGTGCCTCAGTTTCCTCAGAGCCAGCTGCGGCTGTGCCCGCTGGCCCCGCGGCGCTGGCGGCTGGCCCAGCGTGGCACTGCCCTGCCCGGCGGGGCGTGTTGCGCTGGCACGGGAGCCAGAGCTGCTCGGGGGGCACGGGGGAGCCCACCCACACCCCCAGAGAGGAGCGGGGTTGCCACCGTGGGGAAACAGAGGCACGAGGCGGCTCCTGAGGGTGGTGGGAAATCTTGTAGGAGCCCACCGAGACGGTGGGAGCCCCCTGCCCCCGTGGAGCCGCGAGCTGTTGGGGGGTTTTGGAGCGCTGTGGGGGTGTCAGAGGGGTACGCGGGGTTGGATTGTGCGTGGCTCCCCCCCCCCCGCCGGGCACAGGGTGGCCTCACATGGCCTTGTGAAAGCTGTGGGTGTGTCGGGGTGTTGGGGACGCCAGACCCTGGTGCTGGCAGGGCGCAGACACCGGGTCCTGGGCGGGATGCCCGTGGGGACCAGGCGGTGCCCGTGCCCGGTGCCCGTGAGCAGGAGCGGGCACCCCAGGGCTCTGGGCTCCCGGCACCCCCTCCCTTCCTCCCTCCCCCTTCTCCTGCAGAGGCGCAGGAATTCGGGGCACGTGGGATTCTCATCCGCAGGGAAGCCCTGGGTGGGCCTCCACCCTCCTGTGGGCTGTTCGTGACCCCTGGCACGGCCCTGCCGCCGCACCGGCCTGCGGGGACCCCCGGGGACCCCCGGCTGGGCTCCCCCTCTCATCCGCCCATCCTCATCCTCATCCTCCCGCGGCCGGGCCGTGTCCCCTGGGGCGGTGGCGCACGGGGTGTCCCCGCAGGCGCTTTCCCCACGCCAGGGCGGGGGTGCGGGTGTCGGGGTGCCCCGGGGTCCCCCGGCGCGGGCAGGAAGCAGCCGGCGGGGCCGCGGGCGGGGGCGGCGCGCTCGGCGTTCACCCGGGATCCGGCGGAGCCGCAGCATCTGGTCCGCAGCTGGGGCCGGGCTGCGCTGCCTCGGCCGGGGGGGGGACGGCGGGGTCCTCCCTGCTGCGGGCTGAGCCTGGGCGTTGGGGTCCGCCGTGTCCCCAGCTGCACCCCCGCAGCCAGGCTGGCACCCAGCCCGCCCCGCTCAGCGCCTTTGGGTGCTGCTTTGTGCCCCTCTCAGGCCCGATGCTGCCATGAGGGGGCTCCTGGGGGGCTGTCCGCGTCCCCTCCGCGGGTGTCACCGGGCTGGCAGGGGATTCCCGGGGTGCTGGCGCGGCTCTGCCAGCGCAGGGACGCGGAGGGAGCCGGGTCCCCTCCCCCGCTCGGCATCCAGCACATCAAAATCTTGTCAAATCCGCGTTTTGTGAGTGCAGCTCTCCACGAGGAAGTTCTTAAATTATATAAAAGAGGCGATAAATTATAGACGACGTTCTCTCAGTCACTTTAATGGCTCCGCTCCCTCGAGTGGCGGCGGTGATTGATTCAGCCCGGGAGCTCTGCCCGGCGCTCGCCCCCGCGCCCGTGTCCCACCCGCGCCCTGTATCCCACCCCGCGCACCCACAGCCCGCCTCGCAGCCCCGAGTCCCACCCTGCGCCCTCCCAGCCCCCCACACACGCTTGTGTCCCGCCTTGCACGCTCATTTCCTGCCTTGCACGCTCCCCCCACTCCATAGCCCACCCTGCACCATCGCCTCCGTGCCCTCGGATCCCACCCCACACGCTCGTGTCCCACACCACACAATCATATCCCATCCCACACAACCGTATCCCACCCCACACCCTCATATCCCACCCCAGGCACTCATATCCCACCCCACACACTCATATCCCACCCCACACACTCATATCCCACCCCAGGCACTCCTATCCCACCCCACACACTTGTATCCCACTCCATACATTCATATCCCACCCCACACACTCCTGTCCCACCCCACACACTCCCATCCCACCCTATACACTCACATCCCACCCCACACACTCGTGTCCCACACCACACAATCATATCCCATCCCACACAACCGTATCCCACCCCATACACTCATATCCCACCCCAGGCACTCATATTCCACCCCACATACTCATATCCCACCCTATACACTCCTATCCCACCCCACACACTCATGTCCCACCCCATACACTCATATCCCACCCCACACACTCCCATCCCACCCCAGTACTCCCCACCCTTCCCCACACGCTCCTGTCACACCCCGCACTTTCCCGTCCCCGTTGGCGCCTGGGGACAAGCGTCAGGGCTGGCTTTGTCCTGCTGTCCCCTCCCTGGCCCCATCCCGTGCCCTTTGGCGAGGGTCCCGTGGCACTGCCGGCCTGGGGACCCCCACCCCTCGCTCCCAAGCCCCCCGCTCCTCTGGGGCCCCTTCTGGGGTCCGGGTGTCCCCGGCCGGGGCTCCGGCGGCCCTGGGGCCCTTTTTGGGGTGCAGGGGCCGGCGGGGCGGGGGGGGGGGGGGGGCCCAGGCTCCCCCGCCGGGCCTGGCCTTTAATATCCTGTTTGACTGGTTCGCTTGGCTCTGCTGCAGAAAAACATTCGCAAACATCCCGGAGCAGCCGGGGAGCGCTTAACCCCTGCCTGGCTGTGCCCCACGCTGCGGCTGCACCCCAACTCTGCCGAGCCTCTCCTCAGCTCCAGGGGTGCACCCTGAGCGTGCCGAGCCCCCCCTCCCATGCCAGGGGTGCATCCCCACTGTGCTGAGCCCCCCCCCCAGCTCCAGGAGTGAACCCCAAGTGCACTGAACCCATCCCTGTCCAAACAGGGCCAAGGCTCGACCTGGGGCACTTGGGCACATCCTGCAGGGGATGGGGGTGCTTCTGGGGTGCAAGAGGCACATCCCTCCAGGTTTTGGGGTGCAGGAGGGGAACGGGCATGTTCCATGAGGCTTTGGGGTGCAGGGGTGTACTGGCTGTGTCCCCTGTGCTGTCAGGGCCAGGGTCTGCTTGTTACGGGGACAAAGGTGGCATTGCCTTTGGGGATGTCCTCCACTGGGGGACCTCGGGGTGCCAGCTGGGTGCCACTGTGCCTGTCCCCTCCTGGGGGACCATGCTTTGGCTGGGGGTGGTGGGTGACCCTGGGGCTGTGGGGGTCACCCTGTATGTGCAGGTGTCACGCTGTACGTGTGCCCACACGTGTGACTGAGTGTGTGGCACCGGCTCCTCCAGGCTGGCCCTGCACCCTCCATCCCCTCATCCGCTGGCAGTGCTGCTGCCTGGGCTGGGGGCTCCTGGGATCCCGGCCCTTTTCTTTTCTTTGTGGTTTTTTTTTTTTTTCTTTCCCTTTTTTTTTTTTTTTTTTTGTCTGCCTGAATTCCACATCGTCTCTGTGACCTGGAAATGTCACGTTGCATCTTCCCAGCACGCGTCCTCTCCCCGCTGGCCCCGCTCGACCTGGCGCCAGGGCCCGGCTGAGCAGAGCAGGGCTGGGGCTGCCGGGACCCCTGGAGCTGGGGTGCACCATGGGGGGCTCCCTGCCTGGGTGGGGGGCTCCGTGTTCTGAGCGTCTCCCCTTGCCCACAGCCGTGGAGACGCAGAGCACCAGCTCGGAGGAGATCGTGCCCAGCCCCCCGTCGCCCCCACCCCTGCCCCGCATCTACAAGCCCTGCTTCGTGTGCCAGGACAAGTCCTCGGGGTACCACTATGGGGTCAGCGCCTGTGAGGGCTGCAAGGTGAGCGCTGCCGCCGGCCCCCAGTGCCACCAGGGCTCCCCGGGGTGCTCGGGGTGCCCGTGGCGGGCGCTGACCGGGCCGTGCGGGGTCCCCAGGGCTTCTTCCGCCGCAGCATCCAGAAGAACATGGTGTACACGTGCCACCGGGACAAGAACTGCATCATCAACAAGGTGACGCGCAACCGGTGCCAGTACTGCCGGCTCCAGAAGTGCTTCGAAGTCGGGATGTCCAAGGAGTGTGAGTGGGGATGGGAATGGGGATGAAGAGCAGGGATGAAGGGACACCGTGCTTGGTGTCCTGCTCGGGGGGTTCTGGGTGTGATGGGCCATTCCAGCAGCCCCCACTGTGTGCCCAGCAAAGCTCAAGGGGGATGGGGACCCCCTGGGATTGTGTCACAGCCTGGCAGTTGCCCGGGCAACGCGTGATTGATAATGTCAGAGATAAATGACGCTGAGGAGGCCTCCCGGCTCTGCTGGCAGTTGTCATGGTGCCCGGCTGTGCCCCCACGGTGGGTGCCCTGGGGGGATAGGGCTGCTGAGGCACAGCTGAGTCCTGCCCCATCTGCCAGCCCCTGGGGGACTGGGACCCCTGGGAGGAGCTGGCAGAGCCTGGGGGCCAGGAATTGCCAGGGGGGTTCAGCATCCCAGGGGCTCACCCTGCACCTAAGAGGGGTCCTGGCCCTCTCAGCCAACAGAGACTCATCCCTGCAGGGCTGGGGCTCCTCCCCAGCTGCTCCCCCCTTCCCAGCTGCCACCTCCAGGGTTCCTCCTGTGCCCTTCACCCAGCGTGGTGGCTCAGCTGCCATTCTCTGTCCCCAGGGTCCCTCTCTGATGTGTTGCTTTGCAGAGCACCGTCCCCTTGGAGAAGCGTGTGGGCCCCCCAAGGGTGCGGGGTCTACCCTGATGACTTGGGGGTTGTTTAAAGGAATCTGTGGGGCTGATGGAGGTTGTCAGTACAGCTGAGCCCATTGCTGGTGGCAGGTCCTGAGGGGCAGAGAGGGGTGGGGCAGGGGCTGGGTGGCACCGGGGCCGGGTGACACTGACCCTGCCATTCCTGCAGCCGTCCGCAATGACCGGAACAAGAAGAAGAAGGACGTGCCCAAGCCGGAGTGCTCGGAGAGCTACATCATCACCCCTGAGGTGGAGGAGCTCATCGAGAAGGTGCGCAAAGCCCACCAGGAGACCTTCCCCGCGCTCTGCCAGCTCGGCAAATACACTACGGTGAGTGTCACGGGGTCTGGGGGGTCCTGGGGGTCCTGGGGAGGGTGGCACCCCCTCCGTGCCCTCATCCCCCACCTCCCGCCACAGAACAACAGCTCGGAGCAGCGCGTGTCCCTGGACATCGACCTGTGGGACAAGTTCAGCGAGTTGTCCACCAAGTGCATCATCAAGACGGTGGAGTTTGCCAAGCAGCTCCCCGGCTTCACCACGCTCACCATCGCCGACCAGATCACCCTCCTCAAAGCCGCCTGCCTCGACATCCTGGTGAGCAGGGGGCTCGGGTTTTTGGTTGGTAATTGCTGCCCTGAGATGTGCAGGATGTCTCTGCTTTGGCCTGAGTCTGGACTCTTCACTTTTCGGTCTTGAGGTTGTTTATCAATTCTTATCTATAAAATTTTCTTTCTGCCCAGCCAAGGTCTGCTCAGCAGGGCAGCCACAGGCACTCTGTGTCGTCCTTTTATACTACAAACTACGTAAAACATATTTACACTTAATTCCCAATACCCATCACCTGTGTTAGACAGTGCACTTCTACTCTAAACCAATCCCAAAGTGCCAACATCACTGCAGAAAATGGAGAACAAGAAGAAGAAGAAAGGCTGGACACGCCCAAGTTCCTCCATCTTGTCCCCATAACCCCCACACCAAAAATCCTAAAATCTACATTTCCACCCTGTGGTAATTTTATAATTACACCATTCAAACCTCTGTGACTTTCAGGTCCTCATACAAAGCTGGCAACTTGCTCCAGGGGTCAAAATCAAATCCCCAGGTGTTTTGGGTCTCTGAGCCCGCTGGCAGGGTCCTCGGTAACTCTGGACACCTGGAGGGATGCGCTGAGTTCTGACACACGGGGACAGGGATGGGGACAGGGATGGGGAGGGGACAGCAGGCTGAGCTCCCCGCTGTGTCCCCACCAGATCCTGCGGATCTGCACGCGCTACACGCCGGAGCAGGACACCATGACCTTCTCGGACGGGCTGACGCTGAACCGCACGCAGATGCACAACGCGGGGTTCGGGCCCCTCACCGACCTGGTGTTCGCCTTCGCCAACCAGCTGCTGCCGCTGGAGATGGACGACGCCGAGACGGGGCTGCTCAGTGCCATCTGCCTCATCTGCGGAGGTGGGTGCAGGGATGGGCACCTGCCCAGTGCCCGCGGGCCGCCGGCGCAGCCCAGCCGTGCTCCCCACAACGGCTGAGCAAGGAGACACCAAAGGAAGCCCAAGCGGTGGGAGCTGGGAACCCATAGGATGGGAAGGATGTGCTGTTCCCCTCAACCACTGTGTGTGCCCCCTCCCCAGACCGCCAGGACCTGGAGCAGCCTGACAAGGTGGACAAGCTGCAGGAGCCACTGCTGGAGGCACTGAAGATCTACGTGAGGAAGAGGAGGCCCAACAAGCCCCACATGTTCCCCAAGATGCTCATGAAGATCACAGACCTGCGCAGCATCAGCGCCAAGGGTGAGGCTCCCGCGGCTTTGGGTCCTGAGGGAGCATCCAGGGGACACTGGGGGCTCTGGGTCACTCAGCATCCTCCAGAAGGGATGAAGGACACACCCAGCACTGCATCTTCCAGGGATGCTGGAGATGTGACCATGTCCCTTTTCCTCAGTGCCCAGGGAGAAGCAAAGCTGGGGGTGTCAGTTTGAGGGTGATGCTTTCAGGTGATGCTTTGGCAGTGTCACTTTTTGGATGCCATTTTGGTGGTGCCATTTGGGTTTTTTTGGGTGCCTTTTGGGGGTGCCATTTTGGGGTTTTTTTGGGGTACCATTTGAGGATGCCACTTTCAGGGTGCTGTTTTGGCAGCACCAAAAATGGCGTGCCGTTTTTTGGGTGCCAATTTCTGGGCGCCCATTTGGGGGGGGTGCCAGTTTTAGTGTGCCATTTCAGTGGTGCCATTTTGGGTTTTTTTTTTGGGTGCCTTTTGGGGGTGCCAGTTTCAGGGTGCCATTTTGGTGGTGCCATTTTGGTTTATTTGGGTACCTTTTGGGGGTGCCGTTTGGGGTTTCCTTGGTTACCATTTGAAGGTGCCACTTTCAGGCTGCTGTTTTGGTGGTGCCATTTTTTTGGGTGCCAGTTTTTGAGCGCCCATTTGGAGAGAGTGCCACTTCTAGTGTGCCATTTTGGTGGTGCCATTATGAGGTTTTTTTGGGTGTCTTTTGGAGCTGCCACTTTCAGGCTGCTGTTTTGGGCGTGCCATTTTTTGGGTGCCAGTTTTTCAGTGCCTGTTTTGGGGAGGAGTGCCAGTTTTAGTGTGCCATTTTGGTGGTGCCATTTTGGGGTTTTTTTTTGGGGTGCCTTTTGGTGGTGCCATTATGGGGTTTATTGTGTACCATTTGGGGGTGCCATTTTGGTGGTGCCATTTGGGTTGGTGCCATTTTGGTGGTGCCATTTTGGTTTATTTGGGTGCCTTTTGGGGGTGCCGTTTGGGGTTTTTTTGGGTACCATTTGGAGGTGCCAGTTTTAATGTGCTGTTTTGGTGGTACCATTTTGGGGGTTTTTTGTGTACCATTTGAGGGTGCCACTTTCAGGCTGCTGTTTCGGACATTCCATTTTTTGGGTGCCAGTTTTTTAGGCGCCCATTTGAGAGGAATGCCAGTTTTAGTGTGCCTTTTTGGGGTTTTTTTTTGTGTACCATTTGGGGGTGCCAGTTTCAGGGTGCCATTTTGGTGGTGCCATTTGGGTGGGTGCCAGTTTTAGTGTGCCATTTTGGTGGTGCCATTTTGGTTTATTTGGGTGCCATTTCAGTGGTGCCATTTGGGTGGGTGCCAGTTTTAGTGTGCCATTTTGGTGGTGCCATTTTGGTTTATTTGGGTGCCTTTTGGCGGTGCCATTTTGGGTTTTTTTTTTGTGTACCATTTGGGGGTGCCAGTTTCAGGGTGCCATTTTGGTGGTGCCATTTTGGTTTATTCGGGTGCCATTTTGGTGGTGCCATTTGGGTGGGTGCCAGTTTTAGTGTGCCATTTTGGTGGTGCCATTTTGGTTTATTTGGGTGCCTTTTGGCGGTGCCATTTTGGGGTTTTTTTTTGGGTACCATTCGGGGCTGCCACTTCCAGGCTGCTGTTTTGGGCGTGCCATTTTTTGGGTGCCAGTTTTTGGGTGCCCGTTTGGGGGGGATGCCAGTTTTAGTGTGCCATTTTGGTGGTGCCATTTCGAGGTTTTTTTGGGTACCATTTGGGGGCTGCCACTTCCAGGCTGCTGTTTTGGGCGTGCCATTTTTTGGGTGCCAGTTTTTGGGTGTCCGTTGGGGGGGGATGCCAGTTTTAGTGTGCCATTTTGGTGGTGCCATTTTGGTTTATTTGGGTGCCTTTTGGGGGTGCCATTTTGGGGGGTTTTTTTGGGTACCATTCGGGGCTGCCACTTCCAGGCTGCTGTTTTGGGCGTGCCATTTTTTGGGTGCCAGTTTTTGGGTGCCCGTTCGGGGGGGATGCCAGTTTTAGTGTGCCATTTTGGTGGTGCCATTTTGGGGTTTTTTTTTTTGGGTACCATTCGGGGCTGCCACTTCCAGGCTGCCAACTCTGGGAGTGCCACTTTGTGGCATCCCCGCGCTGACCCTGCCCCTCCCGCAGGCGCCGAGCGGGGTGATCACGCTGAAGATGGAGATCCCGGGCTCGATGCCGCCGCTCATCCAGGAGATGCTGGAGAACTCGGAGGGCAATGGACACGCTGGGGGGGCAGGCGGGCGGCCCCCGCGGGGGCAGCCTGGGCCCCCCCCCGGGCAGCTGCAGCCCCAGCCTTTCTCCCAGCTCCAACCGCAGCAGCCCGGCCACGCACTCGCCGTGACCCGCGCCCGGCGCGCACCAGGACAGAGCCGCCGGCACCGGGGGGAGCCCCCGCGCCCGGCCCGGCTGCAGCCCCCCAAGCCCGGGGCGGACTCCTCGGCAGCCCCCGCCGGAGCGGATCCCCCCAGAGCAGCCCCGGGCCCAGCGCGTTGGTTGTGTCACATTTCAGGGGCGCGGGGACCTCGGGGACGCCCCGGCCCCACCAGCACCAGCACCCACGGGATCGCGACCACCGAGCCACCGCCGCCCCCCCCCCCCCGCCCCGCCCCGGCCGTCTGCGGGGGGGGGCCCGGCCAGCCCCGCACGCCGAGGAAGCAGAGTCATTTAAAAGAGAAAAGAAAGCAAAGTATATATATATAAATATCTATAAATATCTATAAATACGTTTTAAAACCTTTGTAAAAGTTTCGAGGGGTTTTTAGGCCTGTGCAGGTGGAGGGGGCACGGCGGGCGCTGCCGGGGGAGGGTGGGGTGGGGGGGGCACACGGTTTATTATTATTAAATTCCTTTTTTTTTTTTGTTGTTGTTGTTGAGATTTTAGTGGATTTAGAGTCGGGGGGCACCGGGCGGGCCCTGCCCCGGCCCCCCAGGCGGGGAGGGGACTGTGGGGGGCACAGGGTGGTGCCAGTCCCGGCCTCGCGGGGATGGGGGGGCCCGGCCCTGCCGGCACGGGGAGGACGGGGAGGGGGGACGGGGGGGGGGCTGGCTCCAGAATAAAGTTTATTTATTCTAGTGCCTGGCTCGTTATTCTTGTGGGGGTACCAGGGGAGGAGGGGGAGCTGGGGTGGCGAGGAGATGCCAAGCCTTCTTTGAGGGGGGATGTTCTTTGCTGCGGGAGGGCAGCCCAGGCCCCCCCATATTGCTCTCCCTGTCTGGTCATCCCCAAAAACTGGGACAGAACCCTTTGGGGTCCCCTAAAGCTCTGATCGTCCCACCCTTGAGGCCGCAGTCATGTCCCTCTATGCCAGGGGCCAGCCCTGATGCATTTGTGACAGTCCCAGCACAGGGTTTGGGAGCCGGGCTGGGGGGTCAGGGGTGTTCCTGCCACTGTGCAGGGATGGGACCTGTTTATTTTCTTTTTGTCCGTATTTTTTTTTTCCAGCAGCTGCCGGGTGAGCCCTGTCCGCCGCCCACAACAGGAACCGGGGGGCACCGGGGGCACCGGGGCACGGCCCAGCCCGGTTTCCCTGGCACGGCGAGGGCCGAGACCCCTCTGGGGCAGGGAGATCCGCTGTCCCCGCCGGGCTGGCACCGGCCGCAGCTGATCCCGGGTCACACGGTGAGGTCCCCCCGCGGGTGGGGTCCCTCCGCAGCCCCCCCGGGCGCCGGGCCCCGCTCCTGCGGGCGGTGGCAGCAGCCGGGCCGCGCCGGGGGCCCCTTGCGCAGGAGGTGGGCGAGCTCGGCCAGGCTGAGCAGCGCCGAGACCAGCCCCACCACGAAGTAGAAGTGGATGAAGACGGTTTTCTCGGTGGGGCGGGAGACGAAGCAGTCGACGCGGTGCGGGCAGGGCCGGCGGCGGCACACGAAGAGCGGCTGCACCCTGAAGCCGTAGAGCAGCGCCTGGCCCAGCAGGAAGCCCAGCTCGGCGGCGATCCGAGCCACCACGCTGCCCACGTAGAAGGGCTGGAGGCGGCGGGCGCGCTGGCCGGGAGCCCCCCCGCGCTCCGGCTTGGCCGCCTGGTGCACGGCGAAGATGACGAAGAGAGCGGCGGGCGCCGAGAGCACCACGACGTGGAAGACGAGGAAGCGATAGTGGGAGATGGGGAAGGCGGCGTCGTAGCACACGGGTTTGCAGCCCGGCTGCTGCGTGTTACACACGAACTCCTCCTGCTCGTCCTCGAAGACGTCGCTGCCCACGGTGGCCAGGACCAGGATGCGGAACAGGAGCATCACCACCAGCCAGAAGCGGCCCACCATGGGCGAGTGCTCCTGCACGGCGTCCAGCAGCGAGCTCAGGAAGCCCCACTCGCCCATGGCCGCGCTGCGGGAGCGGGGTCAGCGCTGGGGGGGACGCAGTGACCGCCAGGAAGGACCCTGGTGGCAGCACGGTCCCTCCAGCTCTCCATCCTCCCGCCGTTCCCAAACGCATCACGGCGTGCCCGCTCATGGGAGGGTGCCCGGGCACTGCCAGGAGATTCCCCAGGCACCCGCTGTGCCCAGGACTCGCTTCCCCAGGGATGGGTCCAACAGGGCAGGACCAGCAGATTCCCCATCCCCGGTCCCCCTGCACAGCTCGGCCTGGCTGAGCTGTGGCCCCCCACAAGAGCCCCGTACCTGCGTGGGCTGCGGTCCACGGTGTGCCAGCGCTGCTGGCAGCGGCTGTCCAGGGCCGTCCAGGACTGTCCGGTCTCTTTGTCCAGCTGGGATGGGATAATGGTCCCACAGCCACGCCTGGAGTCCTTTTAAAGGGACAGAGCGCCCGCAGGGGCGCCTGGAGGGAGGGAAGGGCTCAGCACTGCCCGTGGAGCTCAAGGACAAAAGCTGCCCTGCCCAGGTTGAGAGAGGGGTGGTGCCCTCCCCAGTGCAGAAATGCCCCCAAAATTTGTCCTTCCCAAACCCACAGGGCCTTTGGGTCCCCAAGTTACGGCAGTCGGCCCCCAAAAGATGCCCCCATCACCCCCTGACACATCAGAGCCTGGGTACACCCATGCCCTGCAGTGCCTGGAGGATGCTCACAGCTGGCACCATCCCTCTCTGCTCCAGGATGCTGTGCCAGGGCTGTTGGGGGTCCCATTGATCTTCCCAGGTTGTCCCCAGCTCTGGCACGTGTAGACTTATCCCTACAAAATGCTGTTGGCACAGCCAAGGCTCCTGCCAGCCCTTGCCCAGTGCTGGCAGCATTTGTTGAGCCCTCAAATCCCCTTTCCAGTAATGGGAGCAGAGCCCAGGATGGCACAGGTCACCCTCAGACCCCTCTCATGCAATGCCCAGGGTGGGTAAGTGCCTGATGCCCCAGAGCCCAGCTCCCATCCAACAACATCCCCAGCACCCCGTCCAAAGTTTTGGGATGGGAAACTCCTGGTGTGGACTCTGTGGTCCACTCTGTGTTCCCAGAGCTCTCCATCCACCTGAGGGTGATGCCAGAGTTCAGAGAGCAGCCTCACAGCCCACCCATGGCTCTGTCATGGGTGTTGTGCAGCAAGAGGAGCTGTAAATAGCCCGGCCTGTGGAGGGGACGCGCCGGAGACGCTCTCCAGAGCCAGTGGAAAATCTGACAGAGCTTTCCACACTTGACTGGGTTCCAGCAAAGCACCGATAGCACGGGGGGCCCTGGGCTTTCATGGAATCATGGAATGGTTTGGATGGGAAGGGAGCTTAGAGCTCATCCACTCCCATCCCTTTCCATAAGCAGGGACACCTTCCGCTAGACCAGGCTGTTCCAACCTGGCACTGGACACTTCCAGGGATGGGGCAACCACAGCTGCTCTGGGCAAGCAGCTCCCCCCGTGCTGGGGACCACAGGGGTGTTCACAAGAATTCAGCTGTGGAGCCACAGTGGCCACAGCCAGTGGGGAAGTGGCCAACCAGCCCAGCACCCCCAGAGCTTGTGCCAAGCCCTTTGCTCTGACAGAGGGAGGGGTTAGCACAAGCTCTGCAGTTATTTCCCAAAAAAACCCATGGTGAAATGAAGAAAATAAGTACAAACACTTTTATTAGACAAATACTTAAACAAACAAACTCGGCACAAGAACAAACACAGAAATATTTACATAGTGAAGGAATAGTGCTGGAAAAATGACTCCAGCTCACCTGTGTTGGGTGGTAGAATTAAAAATTAATGTATTTTAGTACTTTAAGGTATTTCAAGAGTGATGTATAAATTTTAAAAGATTTTGCATGTTCTAAAGTCAACTTTAACACTAAAATGACCACAAAGTGTCAAATAATGGGGAAGAGGGAAGTGCGGCAGCACTTGCTGGGCACGTGGCTCCAGTGTTCACCAAAAAGGGGATGTTCCTGTTTAAACAAATCTAACTTCTTTAAAACAAAACAAAACAAAAAAACCCAAAACTAGCTGTGTTCACCAGTAATGAACAGTTTTGGAGTGGCTCACATTTGGTGAAGATTTCCTAGGCTGAGATGGTCTTTGGTGGGAGCTCTGGAGCGCTGCTGAAGGCTTGTTGTGGATCTGGAGTTTAAAATTTTCCTGAGAACTCAAAACATGTCGTCCTCAGAGGACTCCTCCAGGTACTGGACGGGTTTTTTGGCACGGCCAGGCCTGGCACGGGGCTGAGGTGCAGGGCTTTCATCACCAGTGTCAATGGTGAAGGTGTCTTCCTGTACCTTGGATTTCTGGAGGGAAAGCAGGAAAGGAATCATGGATCTGAGCACCCACAGGGAACATGATGAGCACCACACGCCTGCTGTGCTTTGCCATGGGGACAGTGGGAGCAGATCAAGGATTTGGGGTGTCTGCCCCTTATGGGGAAAGGTTCTTATCCCAGAGGGTGGCTGGGCACTCCCCAGGGAATGGTCACAGTCCCAAGGCTGAGAAGCTCCAGCAGGGTTTGGACAAAGCTCTCAGGCACAGGGTGGGATTGCTGGGGTGCAGGACTGGGGGTTGGACTCTGATCCTTGTGGGTCACTCCAGCTCAGAATATTCCATGATTCTATGACCCTCCTCTTCCCCATTCCCCACACCCAGGTAGAGGTCCGACCTCCACCAGCTTTTCCTGACACAAGAACCCACCCCACGCTCTGAGGTTCCCTCGTTGCACAAACCTTTGATACAACAGATTTGGCAGGCTTGGAGCCAAAATCCGAATCAGAATCCGAATCCAAAGAGATTGGCTGCCTCTTCACAGCCTTCCTCCCCTTGGCGTTGTCACCCTCGGCGCGCGGGAGTCCCTCCTTGGCTGCTGGCTTGGCTTTGGGTGCAGCCTTTTTCTTGGCCAGGATATCCACGATGGAGGGCTGGTTGTCTGGAACAGAGCACGGTGTTAAAGCCCTGTTTCGCTGCTCTCTCCTTCCCAGTTTGGGAATTACTTCCAACAGAAACAGGCTCCGTGCTGCCGCGGGGTCAGCGCACAGGTCGGCTCCGTTTGAAGTTGGGTTTTCTAGAAAGATCTTTCTTCCACAGATGGTGAGGAATGAGGTTGTTTATCTGCTCAGTTCCGCTACATTTAGAGGATCAAATTAAAACGTCCCCAAAGCAATTTACAGACTATTTCAGATTGAAAAGTCCTGATCTCTCAAGGCTCCATAACCCATCTCAGACCTTCAAAATCCTGCACAGCAAGGAAAGAATTTCCCAAATACTCAACTCATTCCTTCTTACCTATATTTTCACTTTTTAAAAGAGCATCTTTGTGGTAAATAGGTGTGATTCGTGCTGATAAAATTAAAAGAGTATCAATATTGGTACTGTAATTAATATTTGGGAATAAATAAACCAGTTAAAAGTTGTATTACCAAAAGAAGAGAGGGAGAGGAGGGGCTCCACCCCCCCTTTCCCAGCAGATGCTCACAAGGACAGGAGGAAAGAAGCCAGAGATAAAGTTGCTAAAAATGAGCAGAAAGAAAGAAAAACCTGGTTGGGTCCCAGAAAATGCTAATTATAAGGGATTTATTGCCTTGAGATTAAGATGTAGAGGTATGTTAGTCTTGGCTTGCATTGTACTGGCTTGGTGAGCATGTGTAACCCAAAGGTGAATTAAAGGACACAGAGGAAGACTACAAATCTTCATCAGACGAGCCCCCCAAAAAAACTTATGTGACCACCAAGCTGAGTGGTGGTGTATGCGTGGTAAAGGTGGTGATGAGGGCGGAGATAGAAACATGACAAACTGAAAATGGGAGGAGATGGTATTAACACATGGCATAAAGGGGAGAATCTTCACTTGGCAAGCTGGTACATGAGGTGGCACGGGTCCAGAGCCCTGCACTCTCTACCCCGTGGTTATCTTTTGCTTATGTGCTATTATTTGAACCAAATTATCCCTGATTTATATATTTTCTAAACTATTCCATTAAAATTGCTGCTATCTCAAATATTCTTTTTTTTTGATGGGATAATTGGGCAAACAGAACAATTTTGGTGCCGGAACCCGGGACTCTCTTAACTCCAGGGAGGTGGATAGCTTCTGGGAAGGAGCTCCCCACCAGACTTTTAAGCGGTCCCAAGGCCAGACCACTCTCCCTTGGGAAAGAGAGTCTTCATTACAATAAAGCATAAGCAAATTAAGTTATTAAGAGCGTGCAGGAGAGGCTCCCATCAGAGTGCCAGCTCATAGGAGAGAGAGTACCCATCTAAAACTGCTTTGTGCACGAAGACCCTCGTGAGAAAAGGAGGCTGTGAGTATCACGAGGTTTTGGGTCGGGGGGCGGCTGTATGCATGTGTGAGTGTGTGTGGAGTATCTGAGGCAGGGGCTGGGCAGTCAAACAGAACAATCTTGAAGCACAGCTTCCAGTTCAGCTCATTTCAGGCCATTTCTGAGTGACAACGTGCTTTCTCAATTTAGGAGTGGAAGTAACACTGTTTTCCTGCTGGGATCAACACAGAGTTGATTCCATTTGGAATATACAAAACAGTGTCAAAGTCTGGGTTTAAAAACCCCTGAGTCAAATGCTGGAGATGGATCCAGCACTGAATAGATCAAACTACCCTAAAAGCTTGCCTGCTTTCTTCCCAAAAAGACACGAAGTAGGACATTGACTGCAAGACACAAATTCCACTCGGATTATCCCTGCCAAGTATTACATAGCACTGTAGGAAGCATTCACTTTTCCTGTTCCCAAACTAAAATTCCCTCCCTCCTAGCATGTCCAACATGAACTAGAACACGATATGTTTGGAAACAGACCTCAAACATGACAACCAGAGAACCTCTGCCACAAACCTCAGATCTTTGCTCCGGTTGCCCAGGCCCTGGAACGCCAAGCAAAATCACTGGGACTGTTTCCCACAGGAATTATAATTGTTCTCTAAACCTGATGTTGCTGAGCTGTCCTTACCCTTGGTGGCTCCAGCCGTCTTGGCTGCTACAGTTTTTTTGGGCACAGCCTTGGTGCTCGGCACTGGGACGGATGGAGCTGCAGGAGCCTGGCTCACCTTGTCCTCAGGGACATCTTGGACTGGAACGGGATAAGGAAAGCAGAAAGTCAGCCTGAAACAGCCAAATTATCCCCTCTGCTCTTCCCTGTGCACTGCTGAGGGATTATGGAGCAATCCACGTGGTTTAGAGGTCTCACACTCACCAGGAACAGCACTTGGCACTGCCTTTTCCTTGGGAGCTTTTGCTGCTTTTTCAGTGGTTTCCCTGGAAAACAAAACCCCAAGATTTTAATTCAGTTTAAGAGGCACTAAATAGGGGAATAAAACAACAACAAAAAAAAAGCTTTTAACTTCTGTGTAGCATTAAGCACAATTTCCAGTGATTATGGAAAAATACTCACTTGGGAGCAGGTTTGGGCTTGGGAGGAGCCTTTTTCTTAGAGTTTGTGTCCGATTCAGAGTTGCCTTCAATGTCACCCTGGAATTCACAGTCCTCATCTGAGCTGGAGTGACTCGAGTCCGAAATGACCAAGGGCTTGGCTTTGGCTGATGGAAGAACACAGATGTGTTATTTTACACATTTGGCAATATGCAGCTCTGTTTATTTTTCAATATTTTAGCTACAGTTATTAAAAAATAAAGATCTGAATAAAAACAAGCAGATGCTGAGTCTGCCAGGGAGAAGACTCCAAATGACAAGTGTGTTCTGTCATTTGGAGTCTTCCAACCTCACCCACAACACATTTAATGTGCCAAGACAGTTGTGTAATTAAACCAAATAGCCATATTTCTCTAGTTGCCCATTTCTGCTTTTCCTTGAAAATGTGCGCAAACGGTAGAAATGTTTAATAGTTTCAGACAGTAAAATAAAGAAGCCTTTTAAAGATGATTTCTAGATGTGATCTGAGGCTCTGGGAGGTCCCTATATAGTCTGTTCCATTTACTCCTCCACAAGGAGGACCATCCTTCTCCTGCATCCATGTCCTCACTCACCTGCTGCCTGGCGAACCACTCGCTCTCTTTGAGGAGGTGCTTCAAAGTCAGACTCTGAATCAGACCCTGAGTCAGACCAAGGGTTTCGTTTCTTGGTTTTCTTTAATGGCTTGAAAGGCAGAGTGGCCTGTCTCTTAGCTCCTGAAAAATATTGGGAGGCAGTGCAGGATGAACCAGCAAACTTCCATGTATATATAGTTCAGGCTCAGCAGTTCAAGCTCAGCTTAGAAATACACTGAATTCAGAGGATTCTGGCTTAAACAAAGAGAAATAGGAATCTATCCTGCTTGACTGTTATCCAGGATCACTTTCTCACCCAGTTTTTCCAAAATCATTGATCCTAGGTGTTGCTCACCACCTTCAGGAAGAGGTCAGATAACCAAACTGACAACCCTTTCCCTCTTTTCCTTGGAGGGAATAACATCAAAGCATTTACCTTGCTCAGTCTTCAGCTTCTGTGCTAATCTCTTCTTCAGGCCTGAAGGCTCCTTCTCTCCGGATGTGTTTTCATCCTGATTCTCATCAAATTCAGTTTTTTCACTCTGCAGATGCAAGCAGATACCAAACAGTGAGTCAGCTCACAGAGAAGAGGCACACGGGGTAATGGAGGAAGGAGCTGCTTATTTTAGCCTTGTAAAACTAGTGGTACAAGAAACCTAAGTCTGTAAAATAAACTGTAGAATTGATTAGAGACAGGATCTAGAAATTGGACAGGATCTGCCCCCAAATCAGGTGACTTAAAAGGCAAAATCCAACATGAACAAAAACAGGAACTCTGGCCCCACTCCTGAGCCCTCTGGTCCTGCTGCTGTGTGCTGGCTCTGGGGGGGATGGGGATGCAGGACAGGACAGGGTGGGATCAAAACAAAAGTGAGAGTTATTTGGAAAAACTGTTGGGTGGAATCATGTGGAGGAAAAGAGTGACCTGTGTGGCTTCCAGGGTCAAACAGGTGAAGGGATGGGTTATATCTCTCTGTTGGAAATGGCTGAATGACACAATTTCAACTAGTCCTATAAAAAGAGTTCAATCGTTTTTATCTCCTTGGTACAGAGAACAATGATGGCATTAAGTGGGTGAAAGCATTGCAGGATATGTAAAGGCTGTTCTGGAGAAGGGAATGTACTGGCTGTGCTTCCTGCCTGCTAGAGGGTTTATCAAATTCCCAAGACACCTGGAACAACCTTACTTGCATCCACCCCCCCTTTATGAGCTACCAGCCCATCCCTGGCAGTGCAATGTGCCAAAAATTTCCTTCTAAGCCACTTCCTGATATGTGAGTGTGTTCTCCTTCAGACTGAGATATCCCTACTCCCAGTGTTCCCCAAATCCTCAGGACTGGGTCCTGTCCCTCTCCTTGAACAACTGTTTCAACAGGACAAGTCCAGCTAACAAGGACTCACATTCTTTAGGACTGTATTGAAGAGGGTGTAAAGGAAGATGGAGCATTTGGAACGTTCCTTTTTACCTTTACTTTCTTTTTAGTTTTCTTCTCTGCCTCTGCCTTCATCTCAGCAGTGATCCGAGGAACAACCCTGATGCCATGAGGGGATGGCATTACTTCTGCCAGCTGGGCCTTCTTCACCTTTGCTTTCCCTCCTTTCACCTTCAGAGGTTTGCCAACAATCCCTGCACTCTCATCCTGTGCTTGCTTGGCCTCCACTACCTGCAGAGGGGAGCATAAAATAACACAAAAAAAATTACAAAAGTCAATAAACAGCTGGTGTATAAGATGAGGGAGTTGATTTTCTGCACTGAGCATTGACATACATCAAGTTCTTCAATGAAGGCAGCAAGGTCTTCCTTCCACAGGTCAGAGGGACTCTTCCTCTTAAGGTTTTCCAGCTCCTTTTCCTAAAGGGAATCACAGATAATCATTAATAACACATTGCAATCCACCAGCCAAAAATAAACTGTATATCACATAATAGATTGTAAATATAATGCTTTGATAAGGAAAAGAAGGCACATACTTTGTTATCCCTCTGCTTGCAGAGCTCATCTTTCTTCTCCTTGGTCAGATACCACAGGGGCATGTTCAGCAGGTAGTTGAAGTCAGGGCCAGAGGCTGCAGCTGATTCTTTGTCACTCTCTTCCTCCTCTCCCTCCTCTTCATCCTAAATGCAGATTTGAAACAAACACAGTCAACAAAAACCCTGACACACATGGGTAGGGCTACTGATCAAACACGGAAGCTCTTGGAATCCTGCTAATTGAAAAGCAACTTGGGCCTCTCTAAGGATTACAAAGCCTCAGAGCTCGGGGCCAGTTTGGGCATATTCAGAGGATGACTGAGGCATTACCTTGTTCTGAGCCTCCTTCCAAGCCTTCACTGGATCAGACTCGTACCCTCTCTGGATGAGAACTTGAATCAGCTCTTTCTTGGGTTTGTTTTCTGCAAACAGACATTTCAGGATTGTCACTCAGTGCCCACTACCAGTGGCTGTTAGGAGTGACAGATGAGATTTATAGTTTGGATGCTGTGGTTGTAGCTGCTCAGCATCCTACAGAGCTCCAAACCAGCCTTTTCACATCACAGCTGGGACATGTGGAAGAGCCTGAACAACACCTGAAAAACTCCTGTTTAGCAGATTTGTCAGGGAAGCATTGCTCCTGTACCAGCCAAAACAGTGTTAATATTTTTCTTTGTTTCCATACATGCATTTCCCGTGTTTTAAGTAGTTTTTGAACTTGGGGAAAAAAGGTATGATGGTATAAACATCAGGTGGAGAAAGAAACCCTTGATAGCTTGGTATAGCTTGCACCTCATTAGACATCACCCAGGAAATTTATGCTCTAAGTGCTCAACCACTGGAAATGCTTCAGCTGGAATTTGCTCCTTTTTAAGGTATCAGAAACCATCAACCATGAGACACAAATACAAACGAAACCAGCTCTGGCAGCCTTGGAACTACTTATTACAAAAAAAACCCCAAGAAAATGCATTTCAGGGGAATTATTTCTCTTCCTGAGTTCAGTCAGACAGACTCGAGCTGCTGGGATTACTGGGCTGCCTTCAGACACAAACCACAAAGCATCTTATGACACGTTGTCTGGCCGTGAAGGCAGCGGAACACAGCCCGGCTTTTACACCGAGGGGGAAAAGTTGATTGAAAAATGTGAATGTTGGGAACAAAGATCTGCTTCTTTTTCTAGCTCATGATTCTCAGATGCTGCTGCTTGAGTATCATCTAAGTTTGAAACCCCCAGTCCACTGAGAACATGATTTGGAGTATTTTTGCAGAGGTTCACAGAAATAATGGAGAGAGAGACAGATTCTTAAGAATGCATTTAACAGCAAACACTGCCCCTTTCTAAATCCACAAATAATTAACTCTTACTCCTACCAAGTCAGAAATAAATGAGAATTACTGCTAAACTATTAAAAAATTCTCTCAAAAATTCTCAAACACAGAGCAGGAAAGCTGCATAAGTATCCCATTGTCATTATTATGTGTATAATACACAGACCAAGGATTCTCTGCGAAGCATTTTCCTTTTAGATGTCACAAGAACAGAGATAAGCCCTGGTGTGGTTTGTAAAATCCAGCCTGGGGCTGAGGGGGTGCTGACAGAGCTCAAGAGATCACCCATTTCTCCCAGTTCCAATGCCAGTCACCAAGAACAACATACCAATCACAATTTTGCCATCTATTTTCTCCAGGATGAAGCGAGCCTGGTTGCTCAGCTTTGCAGACTCAGCACCCAGCATCCCAATGAGCCATTCCTTCCTCAGATTGTAATATCGGAGCCGGAGTTCAAAGAACTCCTTAAGAATATCCTGGGGAGAGTCGTATTTCTTGAGAAAGCCAACATGGTCAAAAAGAACCTGGAGGAAAATAAAAGAACACGGGTGTTATGATGATAAAACTGATTCCAAACCCACTGAAGGTTACCTGTAACACAGGTGGGATGGTACCACTGAATTATTAACCAACAAATCATCAAATCTTAGTGTTGTTCTAGAAACTACTTCAGTTTGTGAGCACAGCAGCAGAGACAATTTTAGAATGTCAGTGTTCTTGAATACAAGCAGTAGAGTTAAGGTTATTCAATCTTAGAGCTCCGTGCAGGACAAACATCTTGCGTCCAAGCTTCACACATTGTCAGGAACCAGACGTTCAGTGCCCCTGCTGCTGGCTCACAGAGCTCTGCAAACTGTGATTTCAGATCATTTTGCCTCCTTCAGGCAAACCATCCACTCTGGACCCACTCCTAAGCCAGGCTCTTGACCTTTGAAAGCTGATTTAAAACCAGTAACAGCAGAAAAATCGAAGTGAATAGGTTACTGCCAAAGAGGATTTTTGTTTCATGCAACGACTGCAGCTGTCCACAGAGTCTGAGTTAAACTAAGAAATTCCTTCAGCAAAATCTGTCACGTACCATGGAGTTGCACGTTAAACTTGTTTGGAGTTTGAAGACCTTATGCAGCCCCACAGCTTCGGCTTCTGCTAGTTTATCTTCAGTCATCTTCACCACAAACCTCACCGTGGTGTCTGTGTGATATTCTTTGTAGTCTGTAATTAGAGGGGGGGTCTTCTCAGTCCCATTCAACATCGGCTCCAGAACCTGCTCTTTATATGTCTGAGGAAAAAAAACAAAGTCAGATCCAAAACTCACTACTCACTTTTTGCTTTAAAGAGCAAACTGTACGTTCCCAGAGCAGATTCCCTGTTTATTACCTGTGTCCATGTTCTGACAGGCAGCTCAGTGATCTCGATGGTTGTAGAATCAAGGATGGACACTTCACCACTTATCACGTACTGATTAGGCCCCAGCTCATCTATGCTGCCTTTGAAATTCTTGTAACTGGGAAGCTGAGAAGCAAAAACACTGGATTCAGCTTTGTGTGGATGCCTCTTTTTTTAAGAATGCCCATAAAATGCTCATTATGAGCTCAATAAACTAACAAGCAAGACATTTGTTTTTTAATTATATTATTTACCATTGGCAGTGGCTCTTCTCCATCCATGAGCCGACGGATATTGTTAACAACTTCCCTGATATCAAAGTTGGGGATTTTACAGGCCCAGCCAGTGCCAATCCCTTCAGCCCCATTGACCAGCACCATTGGAATGATGGGCATGTACCACTCTGGCTCCACACGCTGGTTGTCATCATAGAGGAACCTCAGGATGTTGTCATCCATTGGTGGGAACACCAGGCGTGCCAGGGGACTGGAACAGAGAAGGGAATTTAAGCCAAAATTCTTGTTACAGAACATGACTGCCATGCAAGAAGAAACCTCCTTAATTTTTATTATCCCACCCAAAAGTCTCCCTTTTGTTTTGCTTGCATTTCCATATTCTCTGTGCTGACAGCAATGTTTCCATAATGAAACCTAGCAGCTGAATCTCACTTCAATTGTTGCTACTCTGAGCATGCAAGTATAGCCCAAAGTTTTAAAGGGAAAAATCCAATTTGTTTTTCATTCTAATTGCTCTAAAATTGAGTCCTTTAGGACAGTAAGAACTTTAGAATGCTGACCTGAGCATGGTGAAGATGTATCGAGGGCTGGCAGAGTCTTTGCCTCCGTGCAGCCTTGTGCCAAACTGACCAATGGGCTGGAGCAAGTTGAGGTTGTTGCTGCCCACAAAGTTTTGAGCCAAGTTAATGATGGTCATCATCAGTGCAGCCTGCAATAAAGGAGGTGCAAAGCTGTGCAATGCAGAATGGTTCAGGGGATGGACAAAGTAAGACAACATTCACACCAAAAACTTAACTGATACAGAGGATAAACTCAAATGATGAAATACTAGAGGGAAGCTCAAGGAAAATGCATCCCAAGACCATCTGAAATGTTCTAGTGACCCATGTCTCTATCGATTGCTGTCTACCTGCTCTGAAACCTCCACTGAAAGATTCTGTCAGTCTCCACAGAGAACTTTGTGGTAGTGCTTAACTCTTCCTGACCCAAGCAGAAAGGTTATTGACATCTGCCTAAGTCCATCACAAATTAAGTAGGGTTTTCTTGTTCCACTTTTTGAATGAACTATGCTCCCATGAAGTCCAGACAGGACAGGCAGAGTGACCACATCAGATTAAATTAATACCAAAGAATTAATTATGGCAACAGCTAAACAGCGACTTCCCTTTGGTGTACACCCTCAAACAGCTAATTCTGCTTTAGAGGCATCATAACTCACACCAACAGAAAGGCTTTTTGCCTTTCCTTTAAAGTGTTTTACACACCCAGGCAGGTTCTTACCTCACCATGATGGTATGAGGACATCTCAGCTACAGAACCAGCCAGCTGAGCAACCTTCACCTCCCGCTTATCGTTCCGTTTGAAACAGGTGAACAAAACCTTCCTCTGGCCTGGCTTCAAACCTGTGTGAAAACAGAAAAGACCTCGTGGGTTAGAATATGTGATGTGATGCACTTGGCTCTCTAGAGATACAAGAACTACTTAAAGATTCTGTACCAGCTGAGTAAGGTACTGGCAATAATATACTACAAAATGGACAAGATATTTCATCCAATGATGAAAAAACTCTTAGCAGAAAACAGACTTCAGGATGCTGACCCTGACACCTCAGCAGGTTTCCTGGCTCTGATGGGACATCAAACACCCATTTCCTCAGTTCTGGCGATACACCATGCAGAATCATGACCTGGAAATCACTTACCATCAACCAGTGATGGGATTGATCTCTCATTATCTGAGTTTGAGAACAGGACTAACTCCTTATTGATGAAGTCATTGTATGTCAGGTATTCAGTGTTTTTCCCATACAGGTATTCCTAACAAAAAAAAAAAACAGAGAGAAGATTGCCTTAATTTTAACAGGGCCTAATCAGTTTCTTGGCTAGTTTCACTGAAATGGGAACTCCTTGTAAGACCGGCTAAATACAGTTGAAATGATGATACTCTTTGCATAGCAAAGGGAAACACTTCCCAGGATGCATTATTTCCACCATTTTGGGAAAAATAAAGACTTCATTTTCCTCTGCTTGTGTTATCATTTTCCTATTGACACAGCAACTTGAAAGATGAGAGTTAAAAATGAAGTTGACAGTTGCATAATTGACAATGAGGCTACACTGATAAGATGAGAGAAGAAGCTGCTCTGCAAAATCCTGACACATTTTCAACATCCTATAATCCGGACCTGACTCACTGACTGAGCTGTGTGCAGCTCTGGTGTGCTGGGATGAAGCTGAGAACAGCCCCAGGCAGAGACTGGAAACCAGTTTCCTTATAAACATAAACCTTTTACCTCTGGTAGACCGTGCAGCTTCCGTTGTCTTCTATCCTCCATGAAATTAGTCAGCCACTCCTTTCGCTCTTCTATCTTCTTCTTGCTAAAGGCCTGCATGTTACAAAATTAAAAGTAACTCAATTCCAGAACATTCTGTGGTTGTGCACTATTGGATCACTTGAGAAAAAGGAAGAGCTTACCCAGGAGAACAACATGCTAAACAGGCTGATTTAAGAGCCCAAGAAATGCAATAAAAGGGTTCTGTAGCTAAACATATTAAGAGCATAATTTCCACCACTCTGTAGAAGACAGAGTAGTTAGGTTTAAATTTATAGATTTTTAATAACAGAACAATAAAGCAGATTTCAGAGGAAATTAATATTTTGGGGAAAAACTTGATTTTTTGACATTGCCTAACAACTCTGAATATTTAAGAATCAAAGACCAGCTAAGGTGAAGTTCACAGAAACAAGGACTATTTTAATCCACCGCTTTACACTGGGGGAGGAAGGGGAGATCTAACTTGGAAAAACCTGCAGCAGAATACACAGAAAAATGTTGAAGGAATATTTACTATTGTGTCTGAAAATGTCAATTGGTTTGTAGTGATCAGTTTGTTCCAAGCTATATTTAAAGCCCATCACTAAAAGGGTACTCTTGCCCTGAGGTTGAGGGGCAGATTTGCCGCTCCTGGTTCAACTAAAGCTGTAGCCTTGGTAACACAGAGATTGTCTGCAGCCCAAAGGCCTCCAAGAGCATTTTAAGAGAAAATACAGAGCACTCTACAAGGTGAAATACCAAAGGTAGTAAGTCAACAATTAAATCAAGTGCTAGTTACCAGGGTGATCGCAGCATCATCTTCAGGCCCAGAATATTTGAAGCCAATTCGGTGTTTTGCCATATCTGCAAAGTATTCTTTGGCCTCCTTTGACGTGCTGGTACCCAAACCTGCAGGGACAGGAGAGTTAATCCTAATGACTTTTTGCCTAAATTAAGTTCCAGTTCAAAGAAATGTTTTGCTATGCCCAGTTTTTGTGATGCATCATATGAACAGTGTGAAGATGACTTGCTGAAAACTTAGGTTATTTCAAAACAAGATGTATCACAAAAGTAATTAGAATTACAACTAAGTGAGCAGTGGCATGCAGTAGTTTTGGATTTTGTCTGTAATTCCTGTAGATATCTGAGATCTAATTGGAATATCATAGGAGGGAAGAGACTTGGAGGACACCCAGTCCCAATCCTTCCTGCAAAGC
The DNA here is from genome assembly GCA_039654755.1 of Calcarius lapponicus. NCBI lineage: Eukaryota > Metazoa > Chordata > Aves > Passeriformes > Fringillidae > Calcarius > Calcarius lapponicus. The sequence goes on along the minus strand of JBBFKN010000011.1, from coordinate 4,395,621 downwards.
AGGATTGACTGCATCAAATTATCAATGCTCTCACTTGGATCAGTTTCACCACATTAAGTTTTTCCAAACCTTTGTAGTACTTGATTTTCCATGAGTTGTAGTTCTGTGTATTGGCTTTCCATTCTTCAAACTCAGGAATGCTGTAGAATGCAATTTCTTCTTTGTTTTTAAAGGCCTACAATGGACAAATATTTTAAGTGTGAAATGAAAGGCATTTTTGGGCAATGGATCCTCAGTCATTCACCTCATCCTCCCCCAGCCCTCACCTTTATGATGGGAGTAATGAATTCCTCCAAAAAATTGTGTCTTAGAAGAGATGGCCAATTGTGATGGATGAAGTTAATCAGCAAACCTTTGATGTGTGATCCATCCTGATCCTGAATTTTAAAATAAAAAAACAAACCATATTTTATCATGGAATGATGGAAATGACAATTGTTGGCTTAATAGTAAATGATTCTGGAACTCCAGCTAACTGACCCTATTAACTTTCACCTCTAAAAAGGTGGCCATGTGTTAATTGCTGGAAATTAAGAGAAACAGAAAAAGTATTCTTGGTGAAAAATGGTGTCAAGGACTGGTCAAAGACTTTGAATCAGCAGAATGGAGAGACAATGTTTAGCTGTTTGATGTAACTCACCATTTTACTTTGTGGCTGAAAAGACATTTTCACCCACAAAAATGTAAAATGGGAAAAAGAAACAGAGAATTAGGTACAACAATAGCAGCACTTAGACAAATATTTTCTTCCTATCCCTTTATTTAAGTGTTAATTGTTATCCTCTCCCAACTTTCAATTTTAATGAACCTAACCTGATCTGTCATGATCATAATCTTTCCATAGCGAAGACTTTTTAAAGATTCTTGATCTTCATAGTTCTTTTTATACTGCAAACCCACAATCTTGATGATGTTGTTGATTTCAGCGTTTTCCATAATCTGAAAGAGATCACACAGAATAAAAACTTGTCTTTCAGACTCAAAATGTAGCTCAAAAAAGTATAAAGTTATCCATAAGTCAATCATTGGCTGAGTTCTGCCCTGCTGTTTTTTTTTTTTTTTTGCTGTTTAGAAACTTGTAATTTCTAATGGTTAAATTACTCTAGATAATTCAAACCATTTCCCAATCCACAACATGAATATTATCCCCTCAGGCAAATCACTGAACAGGACTTAATCAATATTCCAACTTAACCAGTGAGGCAAGCTCAAGGTGAGGGAAGTGTTTAAGACTCCTTGGAGTTCCAGTGCTCCAGGTGCAGCTGCACCAACTCATTGCACAAATCACACCACACCTTCCACCACGTAACTCTAACCATTTTCCAACCAACCTGCTTGTGAGAAGCTTCCCTGACATTGAGGATTTTCCCACGAAGAGGAAATACTCCATATTTGTCTCTACCAACCACTCCCAGACCAGAGACAGCCAGAGTTTTGGCTGAGTCTCCCTCAGTCAGGATCAGTGTACAATCTAAAGAATTCTTGCTGCCTAAAAAAGAAGAAAGTTGAGTCAGTTTTCTGCTTAAGAAATGAAATCCAAGGCTGCACATTCACGACTGAACAAGTATAAATAATCTTTTAAGGCAGTTTTTTTGGCACTGCACACAGTAAATGGGGATAATCATAGTAAATGGGACTGCAAAATGGGAGTAAAACTATAATGACAGGTTTTCTCTTCTCTCTTCTCCTTAGGAGACAAATCTTTTGTTCAAGGAACAAGTTTTAACTGTTTTTCAATGAACTGGTTACAAAGGATGTCAAACACTTACCAGCATCGTTGGCATCATCCAGTTTAGGAACACCCTTAATCTTGGAATGTTTCACAGCTGAACATTTCTTATTCAGCTGGTTCTGAGCTTTAAATTTTACCCAATTTAGGATACTTTCAACAATGCCACAGCCAATTGCCTGCAATAGAAAACGCAATCCAAAGTTGTGGGAAAAACCTCAGCAGTGACAGAAACTTTTGTTATGTATTTTTACAGACATCTTGACTGCCCATGCACATCAGTACTTACACCCTTAATGAACTTTTCACTCAGTTTACAGGTAGAGCCGAAGTTCTTTGCCTGCAGAGTCATGTTCTCCTTAGTCTGAGAGTCAAAGGTTGGATTTTCAATTAAGGCATTCACAAAAATCCACATGTGGTTCTTCACCTGTAGTTAAATACAAGGATCACAAACTGTACAGTGAGGGAACACTCAGCACTGTAAAATTTGGAATTTTCACAGATATTTTGTTAATTTTGAATAGCTAATGAAGTGTTAGATGACTTGGGATGTCAAGGAATTGGCATCTCTCCACCTCAACAAGTGTAATCTAACAGATAGTGAGGTTTTGTGCACCTACACTGACTTGCAAAGGGAAGTTAATCAGCTTAAATTGGACAATATGAGACTTCTCTAATTAGCAATCTTCTATACATTGTCTGCACAACGAAAATGTGTTATTAATTAATGCACCTATGCATTAAGCTGAAGTTACAATTTGCGCAACAAAATGTCTGCACAATGAAAATGTGCTATTAATTAAGGCACCTATGCATTAAGCTGAAGTTACAATTTGCAGTAACGCTCAAGATGTGCTTCCCACCTGGAAAATTCTGACACTGTACCTGGAAAGGCTTCACTCCAACTCCGTTTTTGTTCTTCTTTTTCACAACATCAATGATTTTCGTCACGAGCTGGTCAGCCACATAATCAACGTGCCTGCCACCCTGAGGAGAATGGGACAAGGACCTGAGACTGAGGCCACTAAAACCCACAAAACTATAAATATCTATATTTAAAACTTTAAGCACATTCTTTGCAACATTATTTTTCACTAACATATGTACACTTACAAATAACCAAGAATATTCATGTTGAAGAATATGGCACAAGTTTGATTAAACATACTAAGGGGTTACCTTTGTGGTGGCAATGCTGTTAACAAAGCTGACTTGCTGGAAGCCTTTTTCACTCAAAGTCAAGCACACTTCCCATCGGGAATTGACTTCCTCATGGATAACTTTAAGTGCATTCCCAGTTTCATCGACCTTATCCTTCAGATAAAGATCCACATAGCTGCGGAATCCTTTCACCTGCACGCAGATGAGAGCAAACAACTGGTTGATAATAGCTCCTATAAATACTTAATTCATATTCTACTGCAAAAAACCCCTCCTGCATGTGTTCCTTTGCTCTGTGTGATGACAGGAATGGCCTCAAAAGAATCTCACTGGTTAAATGGCACAAAAAAATGCAGATATTTGTGTTTCTTTTCAGTGCTCACTTACAGGAAGCCTCTGTCCGTTCAGGAAAACTTTGACATCCTTTGTGGATCCAGCAATATCATAAGCTCTTCGAGACATCAGTGCTACAATGTCCTTATCCAGAACAGTCATTTTGAATTTGGACAGATCAGGTTGGAAAGTGACACAGGTGTAATCATCTCCATCAAAGTATTTCAGCTTCATTTCTCCAGCCTTTCCCATGTTGTCTGTCCAGGTCTGAGGAAAGGAGTGAGTTGCAAGTCAAACAAACACAAATAACTACCTTAGTTTTTAAAAGCAGTGAGATAGTTTATGTGTTTTAGATATCTTTAAATTAAACAAAAACTCTGGTTAAAAACCAGATTCTGATGCTGTCTGTTAATTTCATTATTCCTTTGAATTACAGTTTGTGGGTCAAATTTACTCCAATCACACTGAACTAGTTTTGAAACAAAACCTGAGGGTTTCATTTGAAAACCTCAGGTATAAACTCCTTGGAAAGAAAAGTGCTCCTACCTGCTTGAATAACTTTTTGTATTCACGACATCCAGTTTCCACAGTAAATTTTCTGCTGAATATGTTGCACAGTTTGGCTCCATAACCATTCCTCCCCCCTGGAATTAGAAGGAATACAAACTTGTGTTATTCTCTTTGTCCAAAACCATCTAAAGGAATTCAAGACTAACTGGAGTTTGTCAATGTCCACCCAATCCAAAGACAACTGTCAACAAGCAACAATACTCTACAAGCTCAGTATGCAGCTACAAACTTTGATTTAATTAGGATTTAAGAGAATATTCAAAGACAATTTTCCCTGTTCCCATGTTCACACTGTTGTTATGATTAAACAGAGCACAGAGACTTCTCTGATAGATTCAGCATGTCATTTTCATAGAATCACAGAATGGTTTGGGTTGGAAGAGACCTTAAAGCCCAGAATGCTTCAAGCCCTGTCCAGCCTGGCCTTGGACACTTCCAGGGATGAGGCAGCCCCAGCTTCTCTGGGCAACCTGTGCCAGGGCCTCACCACGCTCACAGAGAGGAATTTCTTCCACATATCTCACTTAAATTTCCCCTCTTTCAGTTTTCACGCTGCATCAAGGACCCCCTTCCTGCCCTTTCTAGTTCAGGTCACACACTTGGAGCTGCTCAGAGATATTAGTGCATATCTGAGCCTTCCTCACCTGTGACTTTCTTCTCATTGTCATCGTAGTTGCTGGATGTCAGCAGCTGTCCAAAGATCAGAGCAGGCACATAGACCTTCTCCACTTTGTGCTCAACAACTGGGATACCTTTCCCGTTGTTCCACACACTGATTGTGTTATTCTCTCTGGGGAGGGAAAGAAAAGTCTGTTTTTAAGGCTGCAAATGGCTGAGCTGTGAAAGAAGTCACCAAAAGGCTCTGGGGAAAGGCACCATTTCACCAGGAACAAATCTGTGCTCAGCAAGTGCAGCAGCTGCCAGCAGAGGGGGGACAGGCAACACAGAAATGCCCAGATCTGCACATGCTGGCTCTGAAATGGACCCACCAAACCTCTGTCTGTGCTCAATCAAGATAAACAGGGAGAGGAAGAGGTGGAAAACCACAAACACGAAAGAGCAGCTGTTTCCCCAGTCAGCCCTCTGTAAGAGACCAGGGCATTAAGCAGAGAAAAAGGCTTTCACAACTGGTGAATTAAATTTGGGCTATCTCAGATCAGCCCCACAGCCCTGCAGTGCCACCTCAGCTTTGCAGAACAGCTGAAGGCAACCAACAGCAACGAAACCAAACTTACACATCAATTGTGACTTTAATGCACGACATGTTTTTATCCCTCTGCTTGTTGTCTGCGGCATTGACTGTAAAGGAAAGAGAATATTGGGGTTTTATTACAGTCTCAATCAAGGGAAAACTATGAACTATGAAGTGTTCCAGTAGAATGAACACGAAAACTCACTACAGTGTTACCAACAATCACCTCAGCATGAAAATATTTTGCAAATTACAAAGAGGAGTACAAGTTATTGTGGAATTATGAAGGTTGCAAATGACCTCTGAATTCCTCCAGTGCAACCATTGACATAAAAGAGAGAATTTTGGGCAGAACGAAATCAGGTTTGTAATTGGAGTTTTGAAATTTTTCTTTTAGTTTGTTTCCCATGAATGGCTTGCTATTAAGCAGTGCTAATAAGTTCTTGATAATTTGTTTAGCTCCAGTTTCTTCCATTCAACCTCTGTTAATAACCTGCCACTCACTGACTCAATGGATCTGTCAGCTTACCCAGAATCTCATCAAAGATTTTGTACAAGCCAGGCACAAAGGTCACATCTCTGCAGTTGAGGCCAACGCCTTCATCATAAACCCACATTTGCTGAAAAAAAAAAAAAAAGAGCTTGTAAGTGCCCAGGTACAGCCCCTCCTCTGTGCCATTTGTGGTAAATAAGCAGATGTTTTGTAAACAGCTGCTAAAGACTCCCCGCCTGCCCCGAGGTGCTCGGGGGGCTCCTACCTGGGTGACGAGCTCCACGGAGCCGATGTAGGTGTCTGGCCGGAGCAGGATGTGCTCCAGCTGCGTCTTCTTCTGGTAGATGTGCTCCACCGAGAGCTTCTTGGGGCCATCGGGCTTGGCCAGCACGATGTTCTCGTTGGCGGGCTGTGGGGGACAGGCGGCGGCGGTGAGGGGAGCGCAGGGGGAACACGAGGGGGCCAGGCCGGGGAATGGACGGGGATCGGGGCTGGGGGCGCGTAGAGAACCGCAATCGCAGGGGAGCAGGGAGGGCTGAGGAAAGGCAGAGAGAGGAGCCCGGGGAGACCCTGAGGGGGGCTGTGAAGGAACCCGAGGAGACGCTGAGGGGAACCGGGGAGAACTTGCGGGTGCCCGAGACCCTGAGGGGACGGTGTGGCGGGGGATCACGAAGCCCCGCAGGGTCGGGAGCAGCGGTCGCAGGACGTACCCGGAGGGGCGAGTGGGGCTGCGCGAGCTCCATGGCAGCGGCGGTGGCGGCGGTGGCGGCGGTGGCAGCGGCGGTGGCGGTGGCGGCGGCGATAGCGGCTGAGGAGGTGATGGCGGCGCCAACGTCCCCTTCAAACCTCCGCTCGTCCCGCCGAAACGCGCAGCCAATCCGCGCCCGCGGCCCCCTGCGCTCCGCCAATCGCAGCGCGGGGGCGGGCACACGGCTAGCGCTCTGCCCGCCCTTTAACCAATCAGAGACCGCACCGCGCGTTCAAACCGGCCAGTCGGGAGGGGGAGCGGTGAGATGGGCAGCGGGATTGACCAATAGAGGAGCGAGAGGGAGGGCGCCGAGGCTGCCTGTTTGCCGTCGGCGTGGGACACACTGGGACACACTGGCACATACTGGGACATACTGGGACACACTGGGACATACTGGGACACACTGGGATACATTGGAAAACCCCGACACACACTGGAATACACCGAACAGACCCTGTGAGCCCACTGAAGTACTGCTATACACTGTGAAAGCCCCAGGGATTCACTGGGACCTGTTGGACCGGGACACTGGACGGAGCTTGGACACGGACTGGGATACGCTGGGAATAAGTGGGATACACTGGACAGACATTGGATACCCACTGGGATACACTGGGCAGTCATTGGACACCCACTGGGATACACTGGGAATGCCTCAGGAGCCCACAGGAATACACTGAGCGAGACCTGGCACTGGGATTTACTAAAACACACTGTTCTGAGACCTCACCGACATGGGCACCTGTGCCAGGGCGTCCCCTCCCAGTTACTGCCAACCCCAAGGGGACTGGAGCCCATTCCCAGTCCCTGCTCCCATTCCCAGGTGTGTCCCCTCAGCCCCTTGCTGCAGCTGGCCACGTCCCCCCAAGAACAAAGCACAGTGTCATAAAAACCAACATTTTTATATCTTTATTTCTGAGTGGTGATGGCTCCATTGGGGGTAGGAGGCACAGAGGTCCGTGGGGTGGGCATGGCACAGCCTGGCTGTGGACCTGACGTCCCCTCAGCTGAGCTCTGGCACAGCTCACGGTGCTGCCAGGGACATTCCCCAGCCACGCAGGAGCTCCTGCTCGGGTGTCACCCTTGTCACCACATGTGCCGGTAAGGAAAAGCCACCTCGACGCAGAGCACGGCCAGCGGTGTGGAGCAGTTGTGCCTCTGCCCAGCCAGCGTCCAGCCCTCCCCCAGGGCGCTGGCCATGCCCTGGGCTGTGCCAGAGCTGCGCCAGCCCTGGCAGTCCCACCGGCGGGCATGGCCACCCCGCGGCGTGGAGCCGTGCCAGGCCAGCCGGTGGGGCCTGTGGGTGGGGATGGGGTGAGAGGGGCACCCCTGCTCTTTGCTCCTGCATTTCTGCAGGGAGGGAGCCGGCACAGACCCCCCCACACACAGGGGCATCCTTCCAGGACCCTGCCCACACTCACCAGAGGGGATCTGCCAGGACGTTGCGCCCGTTGAAGGAGTAGATGGGAGCCCGCAGGGCGGCACCCCCAAAGAGGGAGCTCCAGGACTTGGCCAGCAGCTGCCCCTGTGGGCACGAGACACTCTGCTGAGCCAGGGGAATGCCCTAATCCCCAGCCCTAATCCTCATCCTCTGGGTTCTGGCAGCTCCCCAAACCCCTGAGCACATCCCCAAAGCTGGGTGGGGGTCCCTCACCTACTGCAGCTCATGGGGGCTGTGAGGCTTTGTCTCCCCCAGCCCCAATCCCCATCCTCGGGGTTTTTGCAGCTCCCCAAATCCCTGAGCACATCCCCAGGGCTGGGTGGGGGTCTCCAACTCACTGTAGCTCATGGGGGCTGTGAGGTTTTGCCTTCCCCAGCCCCAATCCCAACCCTCTGGGTTCTGGCAGCTCCCCAAATCCCTGAGCACATCCCCAAAGCTGGGTGGGGGTCTCCCACCTATGGCAGCTCATGGGGGCTGTGAGGCTTTGCCTTCCCCAGCCCCAATCCCCATCCTCTGGGTTCTGGCAGCTCCCCAAATCCCTGAGCACATCCCCAAAGCTGGGTGGGGGTCTCCAACTCACTGTAGCTCATGGGGGCTGTGAGGTTTTGCCTTCCCCAGCCCCAATCCCAACCCTCTGGGTTCTGGCAGCTCCCCAAATCCCTGAGCACATCCCCAAAGCTGGGTGGTGGTCCCCCACCTATGGCAGCTCATGGGGGCTGTGAGGTTTTGCCTCCCCCAGCCCCCTGGGGACGGGGTACCTGCCTTCAGGTTGATGATGGGGAGGGTCCTGTCAGTCCTCTTGACGATGGACAGCAGCTGCTGGCTGGGGGCTGCCAGGAAGGCCCGGAAGGTTCCGTAGAGCCCGGCCTCCTGGGACTGCCGGTAGCACTGCAGGTCAGCGCCCCGGATCCCGCTCATGTCGCCCCAGAGGGGCACGTTGAGGGCAGCCAGGCGGAGCTGGGGGTGGCAGGGAGGAATTGAGGTCTCTGCTCCCTCCATTCCAGGGGGGGTGAGCCCCTGGCAGTGCTGGCCAGGATTGGGGGTCCCCTGGATGCCTCTGCCCATGACTGGCTGCTCATCCCCACCCTGGGGCCGGGCATTCCTTACAGATGGGATCCGTGGGGCTGTGGTGGTGGGCAGAATCTGGGGCAGCCCTTGTTCCTCCTCCTTCTGGATGGGCAAAAACACAGGTCAGTCTGGGGACACCCATCTGTGTGCCCTCCCCACACCAACACAACACCAGGCCCTGCTCATGCCGAGCTGGCACTGCCCTGCTGACATCCAGCCCATTGCTAGGGCACATCCAGCATGGCCAGACCCTCAGCAGGGCTCACCAGTGAGTCTGTTGGCGACTGCATGGGTGACAGCGTGTTGGGACCTCTTGGCTGCACCCTCTTCACCTCCTGGATGGAGAAGTGGAAGAAGAAGGAGAGAACAGTCCTTGTGAGGTCTGTCCACTCCATCATGCAGAGGAGTGCTCTGTCCCCTTACAGGGACTTGAGTGGGCCCTGCAGCTCCTGCACCCCTCACCTGGTACTGTGGGGTGGAGGCAGAGGGGTCATCTCCAGCCAGGAACGACTTGGGATCCTCCAGCTGCTCAGTGACACAAACAGAGGGACAGGTTAGGAGGAATCCTCACCTTCCTGGGGATCTGCTGCCCTTGTGCCAAACCCAGCCCTGCATCCTGCCTCCCCCCAGCCCTGCCAGGGACCCCACACGGTACCAGGAGGCGGCTCCAGCCAGTGGGGGTCCGGAGGAAGGCGCTGCTCCCTTCCCTCACATAGACCAGGCTCCCCTCGGGCACAGCACTGCTCGCCTTCACCATCAGCTCCTTGGACTTGAAAACCCACGTCTGGCGCTGGGGGGAGGCAGAGGGTGAGGCTCCTGCTGGGGGGGTTTGCCCGGGGCAGCTGGGGGGGTTTGCCTGGGGGTGCAGCCTGGACGTACCTGGAGATCAGCGCGGGAGCCCAATGGCTCTGCCGGAGGGACAGCAGCATCTGGAGAGCCCAGAGATGGTGGAGGGGTCACAAGGTGTCCCAGAACAGGGCCTGGATGCTCCCATGGGAGCTGGCCCCGCAGGGATGTGGTGGGAGTGGGCGGGAGAGCCAGCAGTGGTGCCAGGGAGCTGTGCTGGCACGGTCCCAGCACCCGAGGAAGGGAGGAAGACTTCAGGAAAGGTGTCTCCAAGGAGGCTGGAGCCCCCAAAACATCTGGGGAACGCCCTCACCTGATGGCCAGCTGCGGTCTGTGGATGCCTGTGAGGGCAAACAGAGCCTGTGTGTGCTGCTGGGCACAGGGAGGGGACGGGGACGCTCTTGGGGACAGCGAGGCCGTGGCTTACCGGCTGCTTGCAGGGCGGCTGGGCGTGCACGGGGTGCACCCTCTGCAACCAAAGACAGGCAGGTTTGGGGGGGCCCTGGTGCTGTGCACGCTCACACGTGTGGGTGTGTGCTCTCCCACACCAGTGCTGGGCCTTACATTGAGGTAGAGGAGACCTGGAGGGCCGGGGGGGCCAGGGGGCCCAGGGGGACCGGGGTTCCCAGGGGGACCTTGAAGACCCTGCAGTGGAGCAGTGTGGAGGTTGGACTGGGCTGGTTTGGTGCTGGGACACCCAATGGATGCCCCCCATGTTCCCATTCCCAGGGCTGGATGGCCCTGGCTGGGGCAGCACAGACACAGGAAGGGACTCTCACATGGGGGATGATCGCTCCATAAATCTCTGGCTCCTCTTTGCCATCCTGCCAAAGAAGAGGGAGAAGACTGAGACTGATCTCCATCCTCCCTCTCTCCGTTTTGCCTTCTCCCCCTCTCCTTCCTCCACCCCATCTGGGTCCTGTGGGGTTCCCAGTGGGGTGAACCATGTCCCCAAGGCTGGGCTGGGGTCCCTGGGCACCCCTTCCCTGGGCCACTCACCGTCTGGTACCTGCTGATGGACCCCCATGAGCTGGGCTGGTGCCCTGGTTTGCACCCGTGCTCCCCATAGCAGCACCCCTGGGTGAGCCACAGAGAGAGGCAGAGTTAGAGGCTGTGCTGAGCCTGGGCGGTGGCTCTGGGCATGTTTAGGGGTGGCACAGGCGTGCACACGTGTGCCATGGTGTCCCTCCTTCCCCACCCCGTGCCCCAAGGAGAAGTGAAGGGTGTTGGGGGGAGCAAAGGCAGCACAGAGGGCTCAGGGATGGCGATGGGACCCCCCAGCCTGCTGCTCTCCCCCCACACTGGCTACACACCGGCTCTCCAGGGTCGCCCTTTTCTCCCTGGAAGGGAAGTGAGAGGTGCTGTCAGTGCTCAGCTCTGGGGGTCCCCAGGCCTCCCAACCCCCCCAGGCAGTGCTGTGCCTCACAACCTGGGCACCACCCGCCGTGGAGATGGTTGTTCAGGGTGCCAGGACCCCTGCCCATGGTGCCCAGCTCACCTTGGGGCCTGGCAGCCCAGCCAACCCGTGGTGTCCAGCGTGGCGTGAGTCACACTGCAAAGAGAGGGTGTGTGGGGTGACACTGGGGGTTCCCCCACCCAGGACCCACAGCCTGGGACCCCCTACTCACCCTGTAGTCCCCTGGTGGTCCTGGTGGCCCCATGGGACCGGGCATGCCTGGGGACCCTGGCTCTCCGGTCCTGCCAGGGCTCCCTGGCATGCCTGGCAGCCCATAGTCGCCCTTCTCACCCTGAGGGCAGATGGCACAGGGTGGTGAGTGTGGAGTTGAGCCCCTGGGCTCCCCCAAGCCCCACTGTAGCAGGATTGGGGCAGCCCTGGAGTGCTCTGAGGGCTTGGTAATGGGGCTGCTCCCCCAGGGCAGGGTGAGGAGCTGGTGAGCCCAGATACCCCATCCCACCCCAGGGCCATGGACAGGGCTGGGACCCCCTTACCTTTGGTCCTGGGAATCCTGGCTCCCCTCGGAGCCCTGGTTTGCCAGGGTGCGATGCAGATCCTGGGGGACCAGGGGGTCCTTCCTGCCCAGGCACCCCAGGGGGACCCTGAGGCCCTGGGAGTCCGGGTGCCCCTGGGGGTCCATCTGGCCCAGCTGAGCCTGGAGACCCTGGAAGTCCTTCAGCCCCAGGGAAACCGGGTGGCCCCACGGCTCCTGGAGGGCCTGGGGGTCCTGGCTTTCCCTCCCGCCCCGGGGGCCCCTGGGGGCCATCGTGGCCTGGGTAGCCGGGGGGTCCGGGCATGCCAGGCAGCCCAGGGGGACCTGGGGGTCCCGGGTTTCCTGCAGGGCTGGAGACTCCCAGCTGCTTGTCAGGTTGGAGGGAGAGAGGAGGGGAAGCAGAGTGAATGAGCTGCGGTGTCGCATCTCCACGTCTCCCTGCCCACCTGCGGCCAGCCCCGGCATCACCGGCCCTTGTTCCGGCGCTCACCTCGTTCTCTGATCTCTCAGGGAGCGCAGCAGGCGCGGGGGAGCCCCGGCCTCCCCAGGCGCCCGGGGGTCCCGGGGGTCCCGGTGGTCCCGGAGGACCCGGAGGGCCCCGGGGACCCTGGTGACCTGGCTGTCCTGGGCTGCCGGACTTCCCCCTCTCCCCTAAGAATCCGGGCTGGCCTCTCTCTCCGGGGAACCCTCGGTCACCTTTCTCTCCCTGTCGGGGAAATTCAGAGCCTGGCTCCACCTTCTGGCACTTTTCTCCACTGGAGCCCACCACGGGCACCTGCTGACTCCCGCCCTGGGGCCACCTGAGTCACTTCTCCCCCCAAACCCCAAATTAGAGTCCAAATCCTGAGCAAAAAGGGTTTAGCTCGGACAAAAGACCATCACGGTGGGTCCCTCTGGGTCCCTGCGGGAGGAGCAGCGCACCTTTGGGCCGGGAGGGCCGGGGCGCACGGGGCAGACACAGCCGGAGGTGTTGTGCGCCTGGAGAGGAAGGGAGCGGCCGTGAGCAGCGGAGCCAGAGCCCCAGTGACGGGTCCGACACAGCTGTCCCGAGCCCACCTCTCACCTGCAGGGCAGGGTCCGTGTCCGGGAGCCGCCGGGGCAGCCCCTTGGCCGTGGTCTGTGCGGGGGAGAGGAGGGGCTGAGAGCGAGATCGCTGAGCACCATCCCCATTCCCCATTCCCCACTCCCGCCATCCCCATTCCCCACTCCCACCATCCCCATTCCCCATTCCCCACTCCCACCATCCCCATTCCCCACTCCCACCATCCCATTCCCCATTCCCCACTCCCACCATCCCCATTCCCCACTCCCACCATCCCCATTCCCCATTCCCCACTCCCACCATCCCCATTCCCCACTCCCGCCATCCCATTCCCCATTCCCCACTCCCACCATCCCATTCCCCATTCCCCACTCCCACCATCCCCATTCCCCAGTCCCGCCATCCCCATCCCGTCCCGCCCGTGTTTTCCCAGAGCTCCTTGTCCCGCTGGACCTCCCCGGGGACCAGGACCCCTCCACCACCTGGATCTGCAGGAACTCCTCCTCCACTGCGCTGCCCTCCAAGATCTCCGGGGCGGCCGTGGGTCGGTGCTGCTTGGGACAGACAGGGACGACTCAGGGCAGGGCTCGGGGGGATGCTGGGGGGCAGGTGGGACCCTCCCCCAGCCGGGGCTGCCCTCAGCTCTGTCCCCAGAGCTGCAGTGAGGGGACACTGGGAGCTGCCGTGCCTGCTTTCCAAGGGGTTGGGGTTGGAGCAGGACGTGGTGCAACCAGGGCATGGATAAGGGGAAAGACATAGCAAGGAGCCTGGGGAATTTCGGCAGGGCTGGAGGAGCCGGAGGGGCGCTGCTGCTCGGGGAAAAGCACCTGGCCTCGTGTGCGTGGCGGGGCACGGCCCGACCCCTTCGCTGCCCCCCTGGAGAGTTGGTCCCGGCGTTTAGGGGCTGTTGCCAGGGGAGGTTTGCTCAGCAGCACCTTCCCCACGGGCTCCACGCTGGCGTCTGTGTCTGCAGGAGCAAAAGAGTGCTGGGATGGGAGGTGGCAGGGCTGGAGGGGCACCAGGGTGCCACAGCACTCCCGTGGCCACAGAGGTGCCACCAGCAGCTCTAGACCCTGGCACCCCACACACCACCCTCCACGCTGAGGAGCAGGGATTTGGGCTGCTGGGAAAGCCACGTCCCCATCGCACCCTGCCTACCTTCCTCCCCATCCAGGCTGGGGGGCACGGGGCTGGTGCCTGGCTCCGGGGTGGTGTCCTCTGAGCCCAGGGAAAACCACTGGGCCGTGGCGGGGTGCGGGCAGCTGGCCAGCACCGAGACGATGCAGAGGAGTCTCAGGAGGCTGCTGGACCCCATTCCGCTGCCCAGGATGGCGGGGGTCCTTGGCTCGTCCCACTCCCTGTCCGTCTGGTCCCGCGGCCCCGGCTCGGCGCCCGCTGTTATCGGCGGCCCCGCCACGCCCCCGGCCCGCCCCGCACCCGCACCCGCACCCACGGCCCGCATCCGGAGGGTGCTGAGCCCCCAGGCAGCCCGGACACCGCCTGTGCTGCCAGCCCGGGGACAGGGGGCAGCGGGAGCCGCAGGAAGGGAGGAGATGCCAGAATGGATGCGAGGGAGGGCTGGGGAGGAGAAGCTGCCTGGAAATGGGGAGTAAATGCAGACTGGCTGAGAGCAGAGGGCATTGGCTGTGGGTCCTCCCTGAGGTCTGTCCTGCTGCTGGTGTTGGAGTCCTGCAGCAGCTGTGCAGGCACTGTGTCCCAAAGTTCGTTCAAAGGGCCTGGGGTCTCACTGGTTTCATCAGAGCCACCCTCAGGTGGGGGCTACAGCCCTTTCTGACCTCAAGCCCCCTCCTGTCCTGCCTTTTGCTGGCCTGCAACCTCTCCCCAGGGCCGTGGCAGCTCCAGACCCTGCTGGGGTGTGTGGCTGAGGAGCTGCAGCCAGTTTGGGCCCCCACAGCCTCGGGGATCCCAAAGAGCCCCCCATCAAGGACTGGGGCATGGGGCTGTCCCAGGCAAGGACCTGAGCACCAAACACCAGCACTGAGCCCCTGCCTGGCCTCAGAGCTGGGCTGGGGTGGGGGCAGCACAACTGGGGGCCCCGGTCAGTTTTACAGGATGGTGCTGGGATGGTGCTGGGACAGGGACCTGGAGGAGCAGTGTCTGGGCAGAGGTGAGGGAACACTGTCCTCCCCTGCATGCCCCCGCTGCCTGCAGACACAACAATCTCCCTGGCGGGCACTCAGTGCTGCCAGGGCCTGATAAGCTGCCACAGCCTGAGCAGGACTGGGCACCTGTTTGGGTTTGGTCTCTGCTGGGACACTGAGTCAAGGCTGGTGGCTCTGCCCCGAGTCACGGCCACTGTGCAGCAGGGCCAGGCAGGGCAGGGGCTCAGAGCTGTGTGAGGATAATACCTTGTGTGGCCTGGGGCTGGGGGGTGTGGGGGACACAGACCCTGCTTGCCCCTGTCCTTGCCTGCACTTGCTGATGCCCAACTCACCTGCACGGGAGAGAGAAGATGGTGCTGAGGGCCCTGGTGGCAATGCCACCAGCGCTGTCACTCAAGCCTCAAAATGCCACTTTGAGCACCGGATGTACTCACCCATGAGATGAGTTTGGGCTTCTCAGCCCAGGCCCTGCATGACAGGCAGCTCTGCTCCTCTTGTCCCACCCACTGCGCTGACCCCCACACCG
This sequence comes from Calcarius lapponicus, assembly GCA_039654755.1. NCBI lineage: Eukaryota > Metazoa > Chordata > Aves > Passeriformes > Fringillidae > Calcarius > Calcarius lapponicus. The sequence continues at coordinate 4,380,400 of JBBFKN010000011.1, read as the reverse complement.
GCGCCCCCCCCGCCACATCCAGACAGATCCCTCCAGTTGTCCCAAACCCGGCGTTGACTGCGATGCCCCAGGCGCAGCTCGGGGGTCGCTGGCCCCGGGTGGTGCTCGGGGACTGTCCCGCGGGCACAGGGGCTGCTCCCCGCCATCTCCGCGCTGCCGCCCTCGCCCGCTGCTGCGGGGACTGGCGGGGCCGGGGTCCCAGGAGGCAGCCGGGGCTTCCGCCCGCTCCCGCTTTTCCCGAGTAGCCGCTAGGTGCCGGCAGCCTTCAACCTATCCCGGGCTGTGCGGGGCGGGGGGCGCGGGGGGCTGCGGAACCGGGGCCAGGTGGGCTCGGGGGGCCGGCGGGGCCGCCCTGGACCGTCCCGGACACACCGGGGCCGAGCCGTGCGGGATGCTCCCGTATCAGCAGCGCTTTTCCTCCCGCCGGGACCCCCCACGCCCGGAGCCCGGAGCCCACGCCGGGGGTCTTGGCCGCGTTCCCCGCGCTGCAGCCCCGCACGGTGTGACCCCCGTTCATCCCGGTTGCTCTCGGGACTGAGCAGGGCTGGAGGAGCCGGGTGGTTCGGGTGGGCGCCGCGGGGCCGGAGGCTCCGGGCCGGCTCTCCGCGCTGCCCCGCGCCGGGGCTGCCCCGCCGGTGGCCTCGCCGCTGATGCCACGGGCGGTGCCGGTGCCGGTGCGGCCGCCGCCGGGGGGAGCGTCGCCGCCCGGTGGGTTCCCGGTGGCGACGGGGGCGGCCCCGCCGGTGGCCCCGGTGGCGGCGGCGGGAGGTGTGGCCAGGGGCCGCATAAAGCCGCATAAAGCCGCCGCCGCCGCCCCGCGCCCGCCGCCAGCCGAGCGCCGCGGAGCGGGGCCGGAGCGGGGCCGCCATGCGCCCGGGGCCGGGGCTGCCGGCGCTGCCGGTGGTGCTGGCGCTGCTGGCGGCGGCGGCGCGGCCGGGCAGCGGCGAGGAGGCGATCCAGTGCCCGCCGTGCTCGGAGGAGCGGCTGGCGCGGTGCAAGGCTCCGCAGGGCTGCGCGGAGCTGGTGCGGGAGCCGGGCTGCGGGTGCTGCGCGACCTGCGCGCTGCCCCGCGGCACCGCCTGCGGCGTCTACACCGCGCGCTGCGGCGCGGGGCTGCGCTGCTACCCCCCCCGCGGCGAGCCCCGGCCCCTCCGCACCCTCATGCACGGCCAGGGCATCTGCACAGACCTGGCCGACGTCGAGGCCATCCAGGAGAGCCTCCAGCCCCCAGGTGAGGCGGCGGAGGGGCGGCAGAGGGTGGGTGCCCAGGGTGGGTACCCTGGGTGGGTGCCTGGGGGTCCTTGTCCCTCGCAGGGGCAGTGGCATGACCCCTGTTGGCACCAACCCGCTCCCTGCTCGCTCGGCAAGAGCTCTGGACTCATCAGGGACCTTCCCATACTTGGAGGGGGCTGATAATAATGATGAGGAGTGACTTTTACACGGATAGATTGTGACAGGGCAAGGGGAAGGGTTTTAAACTAAAAAGGGAAGATTTAGATTAGATGTTCAGGAGAAGATTCCTCCCTGTGAGGGCAGTGAGGCTCTGGCACAGGTTGCCCAGAATATTTCTGGAAGCCCCATCCCTGGAAATGTTCAAGGCCAGGTGGGATGAGGTTTGGAGCAAACTCATCTGGTGGAAGGTGTCCCTGCCCACGGCAGGAGGGTGGAACTGGGTGGTCTTTAAGGTCCCTTCCAGCCCAAACAATTCCATGACTCTGAGAGGCAGGATGGGATGGGACAGCACAGGATGGGAATGCAGGGAGCATGTTCCAGGGAGGGAGCAGAGACAGGCTGCAGGAGACCTGGCACAAGTGGCTCACATTTGGTGCCATCCTTACCCACCGAGGGCACAGCGGTGTCGCAGCCACTGGCACCACATGTGCTGGGGAGGTGAACCTTCACCTGCTGTGCCCTGGCTGCAACGTGGCCCTGGACCGTGGGACAGTGGGACAGTGTCCTGCGAGCACCTGCAGCCCTTGGGGACACATCCCAGCTGCCAGGGAAGCTCCCGTTGCACTGTAACCCCTGGGATGCTGCTGGCAGGTCTGGCTGCACCAGATCTGTTTCCCCTCTCTTTCCTGGGGGGAAACAGGAAAGAGGGCACGGGGCACCTGCTTCCCTCCAGGCAGGGCCAGCTGGGAGCTGTGTGGGAGCTGTGTCTGCCCTGCCAGGCTGGAGGAGCTGCTGCCCGTGTGCTCTGTCTGCCTTGCAGGTGGTGGTGGTGCCCCTCTGCCACCCCCCTGGTGCTCAGGCAGGATTTGGGGTCTGAGAGAGGAGCCAGCAGTGGGAACCCACCCCAGAGCTGTGCAGGTCACACCATGGCAATGAAGCTGCTCCCAGGGAATGAGTGTGGGGACCTGGTCCATTGGTGGTCCCCCTTTCCCATCCTGCAGGCTGTGACCAGGACCTGAAGCTGGGGAGCATCAGCCCAGAACAATCTACATCTGGCCTGACCCCGGGTCCCCAAATGGGGTCACTTGGAGCTCCCTGAAGGGCAGAAGGGACAGGAGCAATGTTTGTCCCTGCCCATCCGGGGGGCTGGATCCCACTTCCACTCCCTCCTTGCATGTCTGACCCATGGCAGCTCCTCTGCTGTCCCCGCTGGGATGAGTGCCACTCGTGGATAGGCCCCTCTGGCCACCCCATGCTGGGCCAGGAGCTGGCTGGGAGTGCTCAGAGCCCCCCTGTCCTGCCTGTCTGTCCTCATCCCACATCCTGCAGGAGCTGTCTGCGCTCCCTGGCCCGGGGCTGCGCCGCGCTGCCAAGCCCTGTTGGTTTTGGCCGTGCCCTGTGTAACGCAACATTTTTTCCCAGAGCCTTTAGGAAACAGACTTGCATTTTTTCCCTTCCTTCCCGCGGTGTTTTGGCTTGGCCGGGGATGGGTGGGTGGCGATGGCAGCCGGGTCGCCCGCCGGGCACGGCGCTAGCCAGCAGCCTCACAGGCAGCAGGATGGGCCAGAGGGCAGCAGAAGCCCCTGTGCCCCGGACAGGATGTGGGCAGGACAATCGATGCTGTGCCAGTGGTACATCCCAGCGACGGTGGGAGTGTGGGGCTGGGGGCTGCAGGCTCTCACTGGCACGGCGAGGGCACCCTGGCACGGGCAGTGCCTCCGATGTGTCCCCTGGGGACCAGCAGAAGGGAATTAGGCGCCTGTGCAGGGGCAGGGCTGCTCGGAGCAGGTGCCCCCGGCTGTGCCCGCGGCCCCGAGCGGTGCCGGCGGCTGGGAAGCGGTTAACGCGCGGCTCGTACAGTAAACATTTTGTCTGGGGGCTCTGGCCGGGGGGCTCCGCATTCCAGGGAAGAGGCTGGGATCAGGGGGCTGGGCTTTGTGAGCAGTCGGACACGGCTCCCGGCTCCACAGCCAGGAAGAGCCTCTCTGCTCACCCGGGACCTGTGGCACCCGCGGGATGGGACTCTCAGGAGCTGAGGGAGCAGCGGCTGCTCACCTCACTCGAGCGGGTCTGGGCACCTTGTGCTGGACCCTGGCCCTGCCAGCTCATGGCTGGCTTTGGGATCCCACTCCTCGGCCAGAACCCTGTGCAGGGACTGGCTCCAGAAGGTCCCAGCCCCGTTTTTCTGTCCCAGCCGGCGGGTGGTGGTGGCTGAGCCCATGTGTGGCAGCCAGGAGGAGGTGAGGACATATTCCCCAGCACACATGATGAGTGATTTAGTGTTGGGTAAATGATTGTGTCTGGGAAAACTTGACCCATGGGAGCTGCGTTCATCCCGTGTGGTCTCTGTAAGCTGGGACAGATCCTGTTTCCTTTCTGTGTGCAGTCCCTGGGAGGAATGGTGGTGGCTGAGCCATGGCTGGGCAGTGCCAGGCAGGGAGGACAGGCTGGGCTCTGCCAGGCAAGGCTCAGCCATGTCCCATCTGTCCCCTGGGGTGGGGACTCACCGACACTTGGGTTTCTCCAGGCTGGGTGCTGCTCCTGGCAAGGTTCTGGTCCCTCTGGGGAATCACCTGCTCCTGCATTCCTCACTCCCTCTGCTGCATCCTGACCTCCCCTCCCTCGGTCCCACATTGGGCACTGAGGTGGGAGGTGCTCAGCCGTGTTTGAGCACGGCATGGGGACGGGCCAAGCTCCCAGCTGGCATCCCAGGCCAAGGGGCAGTAGGTGCCTGGGTTTGCACCCCTGCCACCCCCATCCCTGGCTCCCCACGTTCTGCCAGAGCCAGCACTTGGCACAAAGAGCACGGCCCTCCCAGTGCTGGCACCTGCCAAGTCCAGAGCCCAGGAAGCCAAGAGCCAGCGCTGCCACAGTCCTGCCAGGACCACCCACAGGTGACACTGGGGGCGCTGGAAAGGGACATGGAAGGTGCTGGGGCTCACTGTGGCTTGTGCCATGCTGGCCACACACACACACACGGATGTCCCTTGTGCCCTTTGAGGCATACGAGGTCCTTGGTGCTGGGGCTGGTGGCACAGGGGAGCGTGGCTGGAGCTGTGGGGGTCAGTGACACTTGTCTGTCCCCAAGGACACACACACGAGGTCGCAGGGCTTTGCTGGCTGCCCCAGGCTCTGCTCCCACGGGATCCGCGCGGTGGAGCCGGAGCCCTTCCCCGCTCCCTCGGGCTCAGCGCTGTGAATCACAGGCTCGGCACGTGACCAACCTCATTTGCAGCTCCCGTTAATTGAAGGCGATGCTGAATGACTCGTTTGTGTGCCCTGTCCACAGGCCGGCAGGAATCCTCCTCCTCCTGCCGGGACAGGCGGCTGTTTTATGCGTCCAGCCGAGGTCAGCCCCCTCTCCCATCCCCTTGGCACCGAAGTGACCAAATCGGGACCCCCCTACCCTCCATCCCTGCAGGGTGGTGGTGCCCATGCAGAAGTGGAAGACTGGTTGGCATCAGGGCAGCGTGGGGCATGGCAGCTCCACACACGTTGCTTTTCCCGAGGCTTTGTGCTGAGGGTCCCGAGTTTTCTGGTCCAGTCGGATTTCCAGGGAGGCGAGAGGCGCCCTGAGCTGCCGTGTGTCACTTAGCAGGGGGACAGTAACCCCGAGGGCAGGGAGGGAGGGATGCTGGAGCTGCCGTGGGAGCCGGGGAGCGCGGGTCCCCAGCGCTGTCAGGAGCAGGAGCCGCCTCGCTGCCCGGAGGCACCGGCGTTTCATGTGACCTTATGAAAATGTTATTGGCATCTGGTTTTATTTAAGCCGGGAGATTTGATGCTCTGGAGGCGGCTGGCGGGGGGGAGGAGCGGGATTTGGCTGTGCCGGCCATCGGTGAGGGCTTCCCCTGCCTCCCGGTCCTGCCTTTCCACGGCGTGGGAGCAGCGCATGGAGGTGCAGGAACTTTGGCACGGTGGTCCCCAAATCTGCCCAGGTCTTCCTGTGTGTCTCCCCACTGGGATACAGGGGAGGAGCATCCTTGCCAGAGCCCCCGAGCTCCCGGGGGGCTCTGCCACCAGCGCCCCCGTTGCGCCACAGCCTCGTGGTTGGTGCCGCCGGGGGCTGGCGCTGGCACCGCTCTGTGCAGGGTCCTGGAGGCTTTGGGTTCGTGTTTCAAATTTCAAGGGCATGAGCTATTTCCTGGAAAAAAAAAAAATGGACAGATTAAGCAAAAAGCAAATAACACCCACGAGGGAGGGGGCTTTGATTGGGGCTTCGCTCTGGACTTTAACCGGGCCCCCAGGAGCTGGGCCAGCAGCCCTGCACTGCAGGGACCGTGGCAAGAGGTGCTGGTGGGAGATCAGGACCGGGATGCCGTGGGGATACAGTGGGCAGGAAGCTGTGGCTCTAACCCCTCTGCTTGCCTGTGGGAAGGGCCAGTGCCAGGTGTCACCCAACAGCCCCTGTGCTGGCACTGTGAGCCCCTGGGTGTGACCCTCGACAGTGACCACCCCTGCCTGGTTTGGGAAGGTGTTCCCTGCTGCCAGCTGCAATATTGATTTGTTTAAGCCCAACCCCATGAGAACCTCAACCAATTCCCTGCACAGCCCAGGTGGGCTGGGGGGCAAAACACTGCCTGGGCTGTGCCTGATGCAGCTCAGCACAGGAGGAATCCTGGCTCCTGGGGTGTCCCCTCTCCACGGAGTCTTCACGGGCCCCAAACCAGAGGAACCGGCAGCTTTTTAAAAAGCTAAAGTCACGCCGAGCGCTCGTCTCATGACGCTCTGTCCAGCTGCCAACATCTGGGCCGGCAGCTTGGCTGCGCTCCTGGCGCAGGCGGGGATGCCAAGTGCCGCCTTTTGGGATCGGCCCCGCGGGAGATTAACTTTCTTATTCCAGGAATTTCTTCTTTCATGTCTTGGCGAGGGCCGTTCCCCGCAGCAGAGCACGGCTCCACTCCCGGCCATGGCGCCCGGTGCCGCCCCGGGCCTGGCGGGGGCTCAGCTCCGCCCCGGTGCCTCCACTGCCACTGCAGCTCCTAGGGGCGGATTTGGGGAGGCGCTGAGGTGTCCTGGAGCTCGTTGTCAGTGTGTCAGCTTCCAGGCTTGTAGCTCTGGTGCTGTGGGTGAGCACCTGGTGACATGTGGCTGGCAAGGGCACAGCCAGACCCAGCACACTGGAGCCAGTGCCCAGCACTCGCAGCGGGCATTTGTGACCCTACAATAACAGACACATGGCAGCAAGTTGTTAGTTGTGGCTAATGAGTAGGAAAAACTCCCAGGAGTCTTTCCCAGTGCTGCAGGGAGCTCTGCCCAGGGCAGTGGAAGGGGCAGGATGGACCCAGGGCTGTGAGTGACACCTGTGGGGACCAGAGACAGTGATGTGGTGCCTGCCAGAAACCCCTGCATGTTGTTCTTTGGTGTGCAAGTGGCACTGTGGACACGGGGACACCGTGGGGGTTCTGTGGCACTGAGCCCCCTTGGTCTGTATCTCTGCAGAGAAGGAGGAGATCGACCACCCCAACAACAGCTTCAGCCCCTGCAGCATCCACGACCGCAAGTGCCTGCAGAAGCAGCAGGCCAAGAGGGTCAACAACGGCAACAAGATGCGCAGCAGCGGGGGCCCTTACCACCGCGAGGACACGCGGGTCATGGTGAGCCCCAGGAGGGCTGGGGAGGGTGCTCCAGGGCTGGGGTCCTGTGGCTCAGGGCCAGGAGCATGTGCCAGCCCCGCCACCAGCTCAGGCCTCCCTTTCCCCAGGCACAGGGCTCGTGCCAGAGCGAGCTGCACCGGGCGCTGGAGCGGCTGGCGGCCTCGCAGACCCGCACGCACGAGGACCTCTATGTCATCCCCATCCCCAACTGCGACCGCAACGGCAACTTCCACCCCAAGCAGGTAGGATGGGCTCTGACCTGACACAGGGGACTGGGAGGGGCATTTTGTAGAGCCAAGGTGAGACTGGGAGGGGGGCACTGACAAGGCACGGCAGAGCCTGCCTGGCTCCTGGCTTTGGTGGGAATCACCTTTTGGGTGCTGGGGGCCCTTTCCAAAACCCCAGGTGGGATGGGGGTGGTAAAGCCCCAAAGAGAGCTCCTGGTTGGGTTGGTGGGGTCCAGGCTGGGTGTCCTTGAGCAGAGCCATCCCCACAGTGTCACCCGGCGCTGGACGGGCAGCGGGGCAAGTGCTGGTGCGTGGACCGCAAGACGGGGGTGAAGCTGCCGGGCTTCCTGGAGCTGAAGGGGGACTTGGACTGTCACCAGCTGGCCGACAGCATGTGAGCGCCACCGCGGCGGCCCCGCGCCGTGCAGGGCCCGGACCCCCGCCGGGGCTGCCCAGGAGAGAAGGAGAGGGGACGTGACTGCTGAGCAGTGCCGGGGGATGCGCCTGGGATCGTTGCCCGCGGCACCGCCATGACCACTATCAGCCACCGCCGGGGATCCATCCCGGCGAGCGCCGGCCGCGCCTCCATCCCGCACGGACACGCCTTGGATGATGCTGCCCGGGGTGCCTGGGTGGAGTGGGTGGGGGGCACCCCTGCTGCTGCTGCTGCTGCTGCTGCCCCGTGGTACCCCCGGTGTTCAGCCTGGCCCCGCAGGTAACCTCGGACGCCTGGCAGCTCGGGGGGCGGCGGTGGCAGCGCTGCATTCGCAGCTCAGTGCCCTCCATGCCGCACCTCTGCCGGGGCAGCAGCAGAAGTGCCTCATCCTGCCCTCCCTGGTGGCGAGAGGCTGCCCAGGCAAGGGCTGGGGGACCTGGAGAGACCCCCCTGCCTGCATCCCACCCCTGGTGTGCGTGTGTGTGGCCACTCAGAGCAATAAGAGACCTTCCCCCTCCCTGCTGCAGCCCCACAGCCTGGGACCCCCTCCCCACAGCCCAGCCCCATCCCGCTCCCTGTGCAGGGACAACGCCTCCCATCCATCCTGTCTCCCCCTCCTCCCTCCTGGGGTGAGGGGCTCAGGATCCCCAGGCAAGCAGCGTTGAGGGGAAGGTGGAGGGGTGAGGGATGCCCAGGAAACGCATCCCAGGGGGAAGAGCTGCTTTTGGTTTGAGTTTTTTCTTTCTTCCCCAAATTTTTTAGTATTTAAAAAACGTTGTTGGTGAGATCTAATAAGCGGCCCCATGGCTGGAATTCTCCATCCCCTGTGGTGATGGCTCCTGTCTTCTCTTCTTGGCCAATGTGACAAAACTGGGATGGTTTCTGGAATGTCTCCATGATGGGATCTGCAGATTTCACCAGCACAATATTCTCAGCTGAGAAATTGTCACTGGTTTTGTACCTGGTTTTTCTTCAAGCTGGGATGGAAAATTTTTCACATAAAAACACCATGGAAATGTGCCAAAGACAGAGGGGACTTCCCCAGCCCCCTCCTGACCCACCCTCTGGCTCCATCATGGCCTCAGCGGTGGGTTTTGGTTTTCCATGTGGATTTGTCTTGTCTGAGGCCCCCCGATGGGAACGAAGCGTTTCAGTTTTAGTGAAACACCCTCTGCCCTCCAGATCCCTGCCTGCCCTGCCTGCCCGTGGCCCTGCTCACACACAGCTTCTGAACTGAGTCCATTCACCAGGACAGTCCTCGGTGGGGAGGGGGATCCCTGTCCCTGCCCCTCTGAGCCCCCGCACCAAGGAGGGGATTCCCAGTGCCAGTCCCAGTGCCAGTCCCAGTGCCGAGTCCCAGTGCCAGTCCCCCGCGGCAGCGCCACAGCAGGTCACAGTGCAGTGACAGCGCCAGCCTGGTGGCCTCGGCCGCTCCCCGTCTGCAGCAGGGCGGGTCCAGCAGAGCCTTTCCCGCTTTGGGGGCTCCTGGCAATGCCCCAGGGCACGTTCTGTGTCCCGCTCCGAGGGCTCCAGCGTCTCGTAGCGTCTCTCCTGTAGTTTAGGGCTGTATTTACACACCACCATGTACCAGTGTCCCCCACCCCCAGCGTGTCCCCTGGAGCCCAAGGAGTCCCTGTCCGTCCCTCCCGGGCCAAGCCCGTCCCATCAGATTCCCGTGTAGCACCGACCTTTTACAGTACACTTGAACCTTTGTATCCTCAAAAAAGGTAATTACTGTATTTAATTTCCCGTTATTTGATGTGTTTCTGTCGAGTGTGTTTTATCTTTTACGGCTTTAAATTATGGGAGGGGAGGGAGGCAGAGCAGGAAGGAGGGAGCTGTGGGATCCCACTGGTGTGGGGACAGGCTCTGGTCACCACCTCTGCCCAAGGACCCGCTCTGGGTTTGGAGTTCAGCAGCCCTGGAAACCCAGGAGGCCACAAGCCTCTGGGAGAACTTCCCTGAGCAAGGATGGGGTGGGAAACAATTAATTCCTTGCTTCCTCATGACTCCCGGCTCAGTGTCTCCGCCGGTGCCACCGGGAGGATTGTCACTGTCGCCCTACACAGCGCCACCGAGCAGCGGCGACGGCGCCAGCCTGGGGAGGGGACCCTGGACCGGCTTCAAAGTTCAGGGGCACACCGGGACAGGCACCGGCTGCTCCAGGGACACGGGCTCGAGGCCAGGCAGCGCTGCAGCCCGAGGCACAGGTGCCTGCTGGTGCCAGGGCGCACCGGGCACCTCCAGCCCGGCTCGGCGTTTGGGGAGGGGGTCAGGATGCAGGCGGGAGATGCCCAGGCACAGGAATTGTGACAGACGCGCACTTCCCGGCCACGGCTCGGCTCTGTCCCAGTGTCTGCAGCCAGTTCTGCCCGAGGTCACGGCTCAGGAGGCCGCTGAGTCCGTGTTTGGTGGCTCCCGGGGCCGGCAGTGCCACCCGGGGCTGGCGCCAGCCGGATGCTCCGGTTACCGGAGCCGGGCTGCGGGCGGTGCTGGCGTTGTGCAAACAGCACCGGGATGGGCTGCAGCCAGTACAGACAGCCCAGAAATCTGCTGGCACGGCAGATGGGCCTCCTGGAGCCCAGCCCCGTGCCCTGGCCCTGTGCTGGTGGCTACCAGGGCTGGCTGGGCTCGGTGGGGCAGCACAGCCCCCCAGAGCACGGTGGAGAGCCAAAGCCTTTAACCGTCCCCATTCCCAGCTGATGGTCCTGACCAGCAAAATGATAACAACAGAGTCCAGCTCTGGGGGTCCCAGGGCTGCCCCAGGGTCTCAGGGCTCAGGACCCACAGCCCAAGCTGCCTGTGACCTTGGGGAGCTGCAGCCCCCTGGTCCCTGCAGCACGATGGGGACAGCAGAGGCACCTGGATCCCTTGGGCACCAGCTCCTGAGCCCACCCTGCAGTGCTGGGCTGTGGCCGAGCAGAGCTCAGGGCAGAGGGACTGGGGGGACAAAGCTGCTGCTGTCTCCTCTTGGTGCCCCATGTGCTCCCCCTGCAGTGACCCCAATATCTGTTCTGGTCATTGCCAAGAGTGGCCACAGCTGGATCCCTTCCACAGCCTGGCTGGAGCACAGGGACTCTGCCCCGTGTGCATCTGTTCAGCTGCTCTGGAGCAGAGCAAGTGTCTCCATTGCTGCCATCCTTGTGGTGGTGTTGAAAAATATTCTACTGCTTTATTGAAAATACCCCTGCGAGGGTTTGTTAACATGGGGGCCAGAATTAAACCAAAGCAGAGGTACCAAATGAGAAATAAGGTAAGAGAAGAGCGTGGTGGCCTCAGAGCTGCTTTCTGCTCTGAGCTACAGCACGAGCTGACCCTTCAGCTGCTGCAGATCATGGCAGCACCGTCTTCCTCGAGGCCCTGCCAATTTACGTCATCTGAGAATCCGGCCCAAATTCAGGCAAGTCATTTCCAAAAACCCGATGATGTTTCACTGTCATGGAAATGTCACCATTTATTTCCCAGCTCTCTGCAATGCTGGGAGGTCGAGCCCCGCCCGCAACCCCGCACTGCGTAAAAGGGCAGGAGAATTTCCCAGCACCAGGAAAAATGCGCTGCTCTGTCAATTCCTGCCCGTGGATGCTGCTTGCTCCTCGAGGCAAGCAGGTTTCCAGCAGGATTTAGTCATTTTATACACTTTGATTTGCAAAGCTGCCTCTTTGTGCTGCTCAGGGGGTGATTCCTCCCCCAGACTTTCCCTCCTGCAGCACTGGGGTGTCAGGGCTGAGTCCCCAACTCAGTTCAGCTCCATGAGCTCCCCCAGCCCAGACACCCCAAGAACAGGGCACCTCAATGGCTGGTGGAAACCCCAGCCAGAGCATTGTGGTCCTTCAAGGCAGATAGTCCAGTTGAGGGACAGTGGTTCCATAGAGAGCACAGCTCCCATCCCTTTCCCAGGGCAGCCAGTGCCCCATGGAGAGGCTTGGAGGAGCATCTCATCCCACCAGAGCTGAAAGTCTTTAGCTGAGGCTCCTGATGCGGTGGTGCATAACAAAAAACAATTTGAAATACGTGCTGTTGCCAAAATGCAACCCAGAAGCAGGAGAAGGGGAACAGGAGAAGCTCAGCAGTGTGTGGGCAGCTGCTGGCCCCGAGTGTCCCAGGGCTGTGTCCCTATGGTCTGGGCAGGAGCTGGCGGAGCAGGTCGATGACAAGGGACACGGGCTGCACGGTGTCGTACTCTGCAAACAGGTGACAGAGGTTCTCCGAGTCTGTCTGGCTTTTTGGCCACGAACCCAAAGATTCTTTGAGAAAGAAAAGAGGCTTGTTCAGTTTGCATCCAGGAATCTGAAGGAAAAGGCTGAAACCAGCCCAGCCACAAAGCCAAATCCCAGTTCCAGCAATTCCACCTTGGCCCGCTCCCCAATCACGTTTCCTTGGAAGCCAAGCAGCCGGGAGGAGCATTTTTGGCAAGGCTTCCCCAGCTGTGAAAAGATTCTTGAGCACAAGGTAGAGCCAGATATAAACTCACTTCCTGAACCCAGCACAAATCCCTGGGAAGGTTGTGGGATTTGGATGAGGGGTTCTGCATGAGGGGATGTGGAAAACTGGGCTCAGCCAAACCTCTCATCCAAACCCCCCCAGAAAGCTTCACCCATCAGTCCCACGCCTCATCCTGCCACCATGGTAACTTCTATCACATCCCCTCCTCGTTTTTGAGCTCATTCTTTGCTGCTCTGCAATGCAGCCACTTCCCAAAGCAGCATAATTCCCCTGGATTCCAGCCCCCCACTCCATGCAGGAGATCCCTGCTCTTACCTGGAGGACTTGCAGTACTTCTGCCACCTGGGGGAAGAACAGAATTGGAGTTGCTCAGAGGCTGATGTTTAACTCATTCCATCAGCTGCAAAGCCAAGGGTTGTGTTTAGATCCACCCCAGCACGGCGTGCCCAGGGCAGTTTTATGGGATTTGGGATCTGAAGTGGTGCAGAGGCACTGGGAACCACAGGGAAGGGAGCACAGCAGGTATTCTGACAGGCACGGCTGCCCAAAACTCACTTTCTGTTCTCAGGGTCCATCCCACAGAACCTGATGGCAGCCAAGGGGTAGTGTCGCCTGAAAAACACCCTGGAAGAGGAGAGGGAATCGTTAGGAAAGGGAAGGGCCTGGAAAGGACATGAATTTGCAAATCTAACCCCTGTTGTGCTCGTGAGAGACTGAGGGTCTCAAGGCATCCCCAAACCCCAACCCTGAGTGCAGCTGCCACGCCACCAAACACAGCACCCCTTGCTAAGGGGTCCCATCCATCCCTGGATGGTGACATGGGTTTGTCCAACCAGGACAGGTTTTCCTGAGGCTGGGAGGTGAGGAGGGAGCTGCCTCTCCATGAACCCCTTGGCCCATCCAAGCTCTCTTACTTCCTCTGCACGTCGGTCAGCGTGACGCCCTGCTCCCGTCACCCTGAAGTGCACCAGGGTTGGGGTGGGCAGCGTCTCCAGCTCCAAGGTGCAGGAGATGCCCTTCAGGATGGCTGGGGCTCCTGTCAGCGTCTCCACGTTCACCGAGTTGAGGTACAGGACGTTGCACACTGCAGGGACAGCACAGCTCAGCACGGATGTGACCCGGGCCAGAGGCAGGGCTGGGTCCCAGGGGTCATCCTGCAGATCCCTCACACGGACCCGGGTCAGGTTTGTTTATGACGAAATTAAAAGATTTGGTGACTCAGAAATTCTTCGCTAATTTCGTTTGGTTTGCTTTAATTCTTTGCGCTAATTGTTGTAAAGTCAAAGTATTTAATTTCCCGTTTCTAAATGTCACATTTGCTGGGTGGTTTTTTTTTCTGTTTATTACATATTTCCTTTAATGAAAAGCAGAAATACCCCAAGCTAACGAAGGGCTGACGGCCAACCTAAAACATGACATTTCAGGCTGATTGAGCTGTTTAAAGGGCTGTTCTGGGTCAAACTAAACTTTCCAGCCTGCCAACTGATTTTTCAGAATTTCCAGCAAAACAAAGCAGTCCCCAGCTCCCCAGCCTGCGTTGTGACCCGTCCATGTGGTCTCCTGCCCTTCATTCTTTGCTCTCACCTGGAGCCCACCCAGGCTGAGGTGCACAGACCCTTCCCCATCCTGCTCTGGCATTCCCACGTGTGCCCTGTAAGGGAATTTCACCAGCCCCTGACTGCCCATCCCTCTCCTAAAGCTCCAGCTGTTCCACCCCCATTGAAGCCCATCAGGAGAGAGGCTTAAAAATCAGGAACTCTTTACAACTGTGGAACCCGGGGGTCTTTTATCAGCCTCACGACCTCAAGAGCTGTGTTTTCAAGCAACTTGAGGACTCAACGTTTCCTTTCCTTAAAAATATCAGGTTTCCTTGCAACCCAGGGAAAAAATCTGCAGAAATCCTGCAGCTATCTCCAGCCCCATGGGGAAGCTGGACGGGGGATGTCAGTGCCCACCCCTGCACAGGGGTGACCTGCTGCTGTCACAGTGTGCCCAAGGCTGTCCCCAGGGCCAGCAACCGGTTCCTGTCCTCACCTGCAGTTTTCCTGGCCAGGGACAGGGCAGGTTCAGGAGCGCAGTCAGGGCTGTCCTCTCCATCAGCGAGATCTGCACAAAGCACAAGCAGGAGCAGTGATGCCACAGGCCAGGCTGAGCTGGTCACCTCTTTGGCCTTTCCTTATCTCACAAGAGGCTCAAAGGCACTAATTGCAGGGGTTTAGAGCAGGAATTAACTTAATTGTCCTTCGTTTCCCTCTCCGCTCACCTCTGATCTCCCACTCCCACTTCCCTTGCCCCCAGCGGAAAGGAGTCCCCACCCTCCCGTCCCCAGGGCAGCTCCACCTCCAGCCAGGGCAGCGGCCCCTCGCAGGCACCTGGGGGGTCCTCAGACCCCTCCCCACAGCCCTGAGCCTCCCTCCTGCCCCATCTCCTACCTCGGGTGGGGATGCTGAGCTTGCAGGGCAGGGCCAGAGGGGTGATGGAGTGCTGGTACACGAAGGCAGAGAGGCTCCCTGCAATCAGAATTGTGAGTTTAGCGGGGAGGGGCTGCTGCCTGGAACCCCCCCACCCACACCCACACCCACAGCAGTGTCCCAACAGGGAGATCGTGCTCCTGCTTTGGAGCCACGGCCTCGCTGTCAGGGAAGGGCAGGCAGGACGTGGGCTTGGAGGGTTCCTGTGCTGGCAGGTGTGCAGCACATTCACCTGGTCCTGGCAGATGCTTCCAGGGGCTCTGGGAACAGCCCCTGGGGCTGCTGTGGGCACAGCACCATCCTTACCGAAATACAGCTCCTCGCTGGCGCCCTTCAGGTGAACCCCTTTGGTGGAGGACTCGATGAGGAAGTGCCGGACGAGGTCACTGCTCTCCTCACCTGCAAGAGGAGCCACACTCAGCATCAGCAGCGGCCCCAGTGCCACTGTGCCACCCCAGAGTCCCGTCCCAGGGCATCACTGGAGCTGCTTTGTGCCACCATCGTGGTGCCAGCCAGTTGGGGTGTTGACAGCGGCTACTTGTGTATGTATGAACTTCATTAACTCCAATATAAATGTCTGTGACTACTGATCAATACACGAGATTTGCTGATCACCCACATTGGAGTGCCGCTTCTCTCCCGCCGATTCTACACCAGCCCCTGTGAGAAGAGGGCACACAGAGACTCCCTGCCACAAACCAGAGCGCTGTGGCTTCTCTGTGGCTTTATTTTGAGTAGTTTCAGTCAAACCCTTGAGGTAGCCCCCCGTGCACCCCCTTACCTGTCTGGCTGCCGGAGGGAGAGCCAGGAACCTTCATGGCCAGCCCGAAGGAGCCGCGGAAGGAGGTGCTGTCCCTCACCAGGAATGCGCCCGGCTCCTTGTCCCTCAGCAGCTGGATTGCTGTCAGAGCACAGGCAGGGGCTCAGCCAAGCACAACAGGTGGGAACTCCCTGCCCCGTGCCCTGCTGCCCTGCAGGGAGTCCCTCCTTGGCAGCAGCAGCCAAAGCTCCGGAGCGCGTGCCAAGGACACGCACGCACATCCCTGGGGTGGCACCCACTGCAGCCTTGTCCCTGCAGTCCCCAGGACACTCAGCCCCTGCCCAGGCCACGCTGTGTGACAGGCAGGAGAAGCTTTGCTGGGCTTGGAGGACACAGAGGGGCCGTGACACAACCCCCCACACCCATCAGCCCCCAGCAGGCTTTGATTTGCCCTCGCTGAGGCCCCACAGGGACACTGGGGACAGGCCAGAGCCCGAGGTGGGGTCGCACCCATAGAGCCCTTCATGCCTCACCTCGGTCCCTGCTGATGCTTGGCTTGAACCAGAATTTGGACGTGTCCATCACAAACTTCATGGTGGGCTGCCCAGCCTTCGGGGGACCTGCAAGAGACCACAGGGTGTCAAGGCCAGCAGGAACCTGAAGATGGCAGAGCCCAGCAAAGACATTTCTCTCTCAGAGTGGCCAGGGCCGAAGGTTTTTCAATCCTTTTGAATCCTTTCCTCAGAACAGCTCGTTCCCCATGTAATTATCTCTCTTGGCAGGCTGTGATGCAGCGCAGAGAGGGTCACATGGAATCCCCTGGCAGTGCCAGCCTGCCCAGCCCTGCACAATCCACTGGACCATGGGATTTCCACCAGCATCTGACCCACACACCCTCTTGCTATTCCCATAAGGATTCCAATTAAAACCCTCTGCCCCGAGAGCTGCCTCTGCTCATCTCCTCCAGAGAACAATAGCCCCAGTGTCTGCCCTTGAATGAGGGACCTTGTGAACCCTGGTACCTTTTGGTGTCCTCAGAGCAAACGGGAACCCCAACCCCTCCTCCCAACCCGCTCTGGCTCTGCAAACAGGACAGCACAGCCCAGAATGATGTTTCTCATTCTCAGGTGCTATAAATAGGTGCATCTGCATCTCCTGGAGGGAGCAGAGCATTCCTGGCTGCTGAGCCCACGTCCCAGGACACCGGTGGGGAGAAAGCTGTGCCCAATCCTGGGCCCACCACCCTCAGCCTGGAGACCACCCTGACCAGGGGGAAACACAGCAGGGCAAGAGCTCCTGCTCCTTGCCCTGCCGTGGAGTTCAGCAAAGTTCCCCTTCTCAGAGGTGTTTCTCAGAGAGGGAAAATCCTTTTTGCTGCAGTAAAGACAAACCGCTCTGACAGCCCTGAGCTCCCTGCCCATGGTGTGACCTCTCATCCTTTGTGTCTATAAGCAGAGGGAATATAGGCAGTTAAAGCAGAGGGGAAATGGGGTTTGCCCCCCGTTTCCCAGCAGCTCTGGGCTGTGCACTGCCCCCCACCCTGCCCATGACTCACTGTCTGAGAGGCAGCTGAGGGTGGGCGCTGACTGCGCGTTGTTCAGGCCCCCCAGCCTTGGGGCCGGGCCGCAGCCGGCCAGGGGGGGCTGCTTGGCAGAGCTCGGGGGGGCTCTGGCCAGCTGGGGGGGTCCATCCCCTTGCTCCAGGCACCCGTTGACCAGCAGCACCGGGATGTCGGCGGCCGAGGGGAGGATGGAGGGGGGGCAGCTGCTGGCCTGGCCCTTCTGGGCCAGGGAGGCGCTGGGGGAGCTGCCTGCCCGGGGCTGGGGGGAGCTCTGGCCAAAAGCCTCCCTGGGGTGAGCCACAAGGCCCGAGGAAGGGGAGCAGGGGCTGCCCAGGGAGCTGGAGGGGGACAGGGAGGCGGCAGCCGAAGCGTCGGAGTCGTCGTTGTGGAGCGAGTGGGTGCTGCTGCAGGAGGGAGACAGAGCACAGATCAGGTTCACACACACACAGAAACCTTGCCAGCCACTGCACCAACCCTGCAGGGCATCACCTGCCAGCCCGAGGAATGAGGGACTGCCCTGCGGCCCTTCCAGCGGGCACAGGTGGCATTTACCTGCCCAGGATGTAGCTGGTGTCAGAGCCAGGGCTGGTGGAGAGCTGGGACACCCAGCTGCCCCTCTGCCGGGCCCTCAGCACCTGCACGGGCTTCAGCAGGTTGTCCACACCTGGGGAGGTGCTGAGGGCCCCGGGGCTGCAGGAGGCTGTGTCTGTGTGTCCCCAGGGAGCGCTGCTGCTCTCGGATGCTTTGCTGCAGCTCAGCGTGGCCGGCTGGGGACTCGGGGGTCCGGGCGGGCTGGAGAAAACCACGCTGTCCCCGGAGCTGTATTTGCCTCCCAGTGCCCCTTTTTGGGGCAGGAAGCTGCTGGGCTGAGGGGACCTGGAGAAAGGGGTGCCTGAAGGGCTGGGGGAGCCCTGTGGCAGGTCAGGCCCCGTGGCTCTGCCCGGTGTCAGCTCTATGTACTTGATGTCTGCAGAGAGAGAGAGAGAAAGAGGGGAGATCATGAAGGATCTGACGTGTGCAAGCTGGGTTCCTCAGCACAGCTCTGCGGGGAACACGTGTCTGTTGTTCCTGCTGGGAATTTTGGCTCCCTCTCTGCAGGGCTGGGGGTCCAGCGGCGTGTTGAGACCCTGTGAGGGCTGATTCCTCCTCACAGAGCCCAAGGTGAGGGGACCCCCCCGTGCTGGCAGGCTCCCAGGGAAGGGGGTTACGTGCGGTCACGTCTGGCTGCTCAGACCCCCCTCGCCAGCATTACCCAGCCAGGACCTGCTGAGACCTGCAGCCAGAGGAGGGTGTTCCCTCCAGCAGCTGCTCTGTTTGTACCTGACTCAAGAGAAAAACACCTGGCTGCTCCCCCCCGGGGTGATGTCAGGTTTGGAGGGTGGCCCTGCACACCCTGGGCAGCGGGGATGTCACCTGGCCCCAGGTACAGCTGGGGCAGTGGAAAATCCACGTGGGACGGGGGCAGATGAAACATTCTTGGTGTACAGGACCAGCCGTGCTGGCAGCAAGCACAGACCTGGCAGGGGCTGGCTGCTCCCTCCTCCTTTCTCCCTGCCTGCACAGATCTCTCTGGAGCAGTCTCTGTGCCTGTGTCCTGCTGTGTGATTTCTCCTTCTCTTGCCATGAGTGACATGAGAACACACCTGACAGCATCTCCTGTCCCACAGCCTCAGTGGAACCTCACAGCCAGCACCAGGGCTGCCTGGTACACCTCAGGTCCAGGCTTCCTTGGACAGAGCCAGCATTTCTGGCTGAGCTGGAAGAGCCCTTTTAGCAACTCAGACTTGATCTGAGTGCTTGCAGCCATGGCAGAATCATCACATCCCAGGGAAGCTGCTGCTGTGGTTAATCACTTAATCACTCCAGAGCCAGAGGTGTGCACCTCCCTTCCAGCCTGGACGTGCCCAGCTTTGCTTTCAGCTCCTGCTCCTTGCCCTGCCGTGGAGTTCAGCAAAGTTCCCCTTCTCAAGGGTGTTTCTCAGAGAGGGAAAATCCTTTTTGCTGCAGCAAAGACAAACTGCTCTGACAGCCCTGAGCTCCCTGCCCGTGGTGTGACAGGTCCTGATGGACCTGCTGTGTGCGAGCTGCTGGCCCAAGCACCAACCTGAGCTCTGGGGCACGGAGCTGGATGAGCAGGAAAAGCACAGGGCTGCACAGAAGTGACTCCCTGAGCCCCTTTGTGCCAATCCCAGCAGGAGATTGGATAAACACAGCCAAGGAGGTGCTGGGTGAGTGGGGACACAGCTGGATCATGGTAGGACAGAGCCAGAGCCAGCTCCTCCAGTGCCCAGCCCCGGGGCAGCTGTGTGGCCATGTGCCCTGGCAACAGTGCTTGAACAGTTTTGTCAATATCCCCCCAAAATGAGAAAGAAATGGGGATTTTAATTGTTCTTTAAAGAACTGTCAAGAGCCTGTGCACCAGGCTCATGAGGCCTTTTACCTCCTACTTCTCTGCCTTTGCTCCTCTTATCACCTGTGGTTAAACCTCAAATATTTGCTCAAGACCTTGGCAAGTTTTCCAGCATCAAGGAGTGGCAAAAGTGCCACAAACACGGAGCCCAGATGTCACGCAAACCGAGATCTGAGATCTCCTTTCTCCTCTAGGAACTAGAAGGATCCAGAGGGAATGGAGCCTCTCATGAAAGTGCCTCCTGTCGCTGCAGCATTTCATAGATTGTGCTGAGCTGGAAGGGGCCCATCAAGATTGAGAGCCACGTTTAAAGTTTCCTCATGGTCTCCACTGAAAAAGGCAAGAACAGGCCCCTCTCACCTCTCTTGGGCACCATCAGTCCCTGCCACCCTCACAGCAGGGCACAGGCTGCAGGGCTGGAGCAGGAGCAGGTGAGTGAACGCTGCCCTATGGGAGGAAGTTTGTGTAAAAACCCAAGAGCTGTTGAAAGAAAATGAAAGCTGGAGTGAGGCTTTCCCCGCTGAATTCGTGGCCAGCTTTCCAGATGTTCAGTTCCACGCTTGCAGCCAGATTCTCCAGACCACTAGCACGTTACCTGTGGAGCTGCTCGGGGCTGCAGCCCATTGAGCAGTGGAATGGGGCAGGCACTGAGCAGCCAGAGCTGGATCTGCACTTTGGCACAGTATTTTATCTGCAAGGCCACCCTGTCCATCCCAGCAGGAAGCAGACACTGTCTGCTCTGGAATTGCCTGGCTCCTGCAGTGCTGCTGCCTTGCACACCCTCACACCCACCTCATCCTTCTCCTTATGTTTGCATGAAGGCTCTGGGAGAATTGAAATTTTATTCTTTTTGTCTTTAACATCCTCACATTTGCTGTGGAAAGAAGCCTGGGGACTGATTGTCGAGGTATTTCCATGCGTAAAGACAAGGATGGGCAGCAAAGCTTTTGGGAAGCAGTGAGGCTTGAGGCACCTGAAGCACCCTAAACCTGTCCTGCCAGCACTGTGAGCTCCCCTTGTGCTGGGGCTGCCCCATGCACAAGGTGCTGAACACCCAAAACGAGCAGGAGAGCCCAGGCAGGAATAGCTGGATCACAACTCAGAGTTTGGGCTGCAGGGATGACAGGGAAGAGTTGCACAAGGGGTCACACGAGGCACTGTGAGCAGAGACAGGGCTGGTATGTGCTGCTGGTGCCTTGCCCATGCCAGGTATGCTGCCCAGGGAGTGCACAAGCCCTGGAAAAAGAATTTCCCTGGCACAAGGGTTGGGAACACTTAAATGGGGTGGTTGTGCAACACTCGATACCTTAGCCCAGGGCTCTGGAAATCTGGCTGCAAACCCATGTGCTGCCACAGGTCAAGTGTGACCCTGGGAAAGGCTCTGCTGCCCTTGAGGGGAGCAGGGTCCTCACTGGGCACCCAGAGCCTGTCACTGGTGGTGACAACTGGGATTAGAAGTTTTCCAACAGCTGCAAGTCCCATTTGTAATGAGAATTGTTTTCTTAAAACACAGGGAAATGAACATCAGGTAGAACTAAAGGCTGTTTTCCCTGCTCCTTTTTGGACCCCTTTGAGCTGCCTGGACACGAAATACATCAACAGTGACCAGAGCAGGGCTGTGGAAGCACTGGGGTCAGGCAGAGCTTGGACACACAGCCTGTCCTGCTCCTTAAATGCCACCCCTGATGTCAGGATGCTGATCCCCCTGGGGACAGCAGGGAATGTCCCTGGTGCCCATTCCCAGCCTCCCCAGGAGCTCAGGACCTTCTGTGGGTGTAGGGGACAGACGTGTGCCCCACCAGGCTCTGATTTTCACCAGATGGGAGCTTTGGTGGCCTGAGTGCTGCTTTTCCCTCACCTATTGCCTCCTGCTCCTGCTTCTTGGTGGCCACAGTGTCCCCCTGAGCAGCAGGCTGGCCTGCAGCCCTCCCTGTGGAAGCACTGGAGTCAGGCAGAGCTTGGATACACAACTCCTTATTATGGAACCCTGATGTCAGGACAGTCCCCCCATGCTGATCCCCCTGGGGACAGCAGGGAATGTCCCTGGTGCCCATTCCCAGCCTCCCCACGAGCACAGGACCTTGTGTGGGTCCAAAGAACAGACATGTGCCCCACCAGGCTGCGATTTTCACCAGATGGGAGCTTTGGTGGCTCCACAGCCCGAGCCCTTCCTTTGCCTCACCTATTGCCTCCTGCTCCTGCTTCTTGGTGGCCGCAGCGTCCCCCTGAGCAGCAGGATGGCCTGCAGCCCTCACTGGCCTGCATGGCAGTGGCTGGAAGGTGGGATCAATCTCTAGGATCATCTTGTTGAGAGTCTCTAGGGTTATATCCAGGGAGGGAGACATTGGCTGATCCTCAGGCTCTGTGTTGCTGCTCTCCTCCTCCTTGGGCTGGCTTGGCGCAGGGGGTCTCTCCAAGGGGGAGTTCTGCTGCTCCTTCCCCTGCGTGTGAGCAGCCACGTGCTCTGGCAGGGGCTGGGCTCCATACCTGGGCAGCAGGTGAGCCTTGGTGTGCACCATGGAGGGGGGGTCAGTCCAGCTCTCTGTGGAGTAGTAGACGCACTTGCCCGGCAGCCTGGGGTACCCTGCCGGGTGCAGGCTCTTGCTTTCCTCCGGCGAGGAAATGCACACAGTCTGCCCAACACGCAGCACGTGGGATTCTATGACCTGTGACATGCTTTGGTTTTCTGCTTCCACAGCTTAGAGGCCAAGGGAAACCTCCTCCTCCTCCTCCTCCTCCTTCCTCCAGCAGGGACCTCAGAGCCCGTCTTCAATCCAGTCTCCAGCGGAATAGGAATCTGAGGAATGCAGAGAGGACTGGTTACACAGGCATGCCCCGGGCAGGAGCAGACTCCAAATCTCCGTTTTTATGGACTTTTCCACTGGAGTGAAAGCTGGAATTCAGCTCATATGAAATCAAGTCCCCCTGTGCTGCTTTTCCAGCCCCTCCAGCCTCTGCTCCCGGTGCCACAGCGGAGCCAGGCAAGCACATGAGAGGCTCGTTGGCAGCAGCTTTTCAGGATTCAGAGGCCTAAAATGGAATCCTGCTTTTATTTGCTTGTTTTTTTCTGGATTAAGAACGAGATGAAGGCTCTAACAGCCTTCCCATGGGACCCTGACCCCCGGGAGGCAGCAAGGCTGGAGCTCTGTGGGGCAGAGAGCTGGAGCCAGTGTCCTGCAAGAGGGTGTACAGCTAATCCAGGATTTTATTTTCCTGGTACAACACAAGTCTGGAGGCCTGTGGACGTGGCTGCTGCCTCAGTGGTGGTGCTGCTCGAGGAATCTCACTGCAGATACGTTTTGAATACTCCCTGGCTTCACTTTAGGCAGAAAGTGGGGTTTTTTATTCCCCTATGGAATGAGGTTGGCTTCCCTCAGAGGTCTGGGAAAAAGGGTCTTGGGATGCTGTTTGGAGGTGGGGAAGTTGTCCTGCTGCATCAGCAATCAAATGGGGTTCCCCCAGCTGCTGCTGGGCAGGAGCTGTCCCTCTGCCACACACTGCCACCTTCACCCTTTGCCTTGGGATGAGGACAATAACCCTGCACCCCTCTGTACCCACTGTGCCAGCCCAGATCTCCGTGCTGGGGACACCCAGGCCCAGCACAGTCCCTGTGCCAGCACCACACCATCCTCCCTGGGGAGGGCAGCACTGCTGGGGACCACGGGGATGCAGAGATCCAGAGCTTTGCTGGCAGGAGCTGATGCCCCAGCTCAGGGCTCCCTCTCCACATCCTGCGCGGACCTGGTGTGTGACACCCACAAACAGAATCCTTTCCTTAGGATTTTTCCTCCTGAGAAGCTGAGAGGCCTCAGGAACAAAATGTAAGCAATGGTTATCTGCTGCTGTGGAATGCAACAGGTGGGTCTTTGATTGGCCCATGTTGGTTGTTTCTAATTAATGGCCAATCAAAGTGAGCTGGCTCTGATGGAGTCCGAGCCACAAACCTTTGTTATCATTCTTTCCTGTTCTATTCTTAGCCAGCCTTCTGATGAAATCCTTTCTTCTATTCTTTTAGTATAGCTTTAATATAATATATATCATAAAATAATAAATCAAGCCTTATGAAACATGGAGTCAGATCCTCCTCTCTTCCCTCATCCTCGGACCCCTGTGAACGCCGTCACTGTACACTTAGTAAAATATTTGTCCTGTCCTGCACCAGCCTCCAACGACAGACTTATTTACTCTCTTATCCCGGGCTGATTAACGATGGAGTCACAGGATTAGGAAGCAGACACGTTGCTCCCAGGCAGTCCCTCAGCCCCGTGGGCGCGGGCAGGAGCTGGGCTGGTGCCCTGCGTCACCGCCCGTAATCAGTGACTAATTACCCTGCCAGGTGTCGAGAGCAGGAACGGAGGGTGGCTCCAAACGGGGCAGCTCTGCCCTGGCTGAGTTGTTATATAACCCCGGAGAAGCCCCGTATCTTGCTAGAGAGACACCCGGGCTCAGCAAATGTAGGGAATTAGAAGCAAAACATCGCTGCTGCTGTCAGCACCCAGCCCCGGGCGAGTCAGGGCAGGTAAAGCCTCTCCAGGGCTTCCGAGAGCTGCAGGAGAGAATAAATACCTCAACCCCATTCACCTCGCTGTCAGCCCGGCCCCCACCACGTCTCCTGAGCCTCTGCGAGGTTTCAGTCCCAGGAGAGGCAGCGGGGCCGTGCTGCAGCAAGGGAAGCACCTGTGGAGCCTGAATTAGACAGCTCTGAATTGTTGCTAATTATTCCTAGAGGTGGGAACCTCAGGGAATTTGGGGCTGCGCTGTTGCAGCCAGGTCTGCCGCAGTTCCCAGAGGGGATGGGCTGAGTCTGGAGCCGGTTGTCCCTGTGGAAGGGAATCTGCCAGGAACTGGGGGGCTGCAGGTGGTGGGGTCCCTCCTCTGACTGCTGCAGTGCCACAGCCCATGGTGCCCTCCCTGCTGGCTGTGCCACGGCCAGCACCAGCCCCTGCCTCTTCCTTGGCATTCCCAGAGCACAGTGGATGCAGAAGCAGCCTGGGACCCAGCCCCTGCCTCTTCCTTGGCATTCCCAGAGCCCAGCACCAGCCCCTGGCTCTTCCTTGGCATTCCCAGAGCCCAGCACCAGCCCCTGGCTCTTCCTTGGCATTCCCAGAGCCCAGCCCCAGCCCCTGCCTCTTCTTGGCATTACCAGGGCACAGTGGATGCAGGAGCAGCCTGGGACCCAGCCCCTGGCTCTTCCTTGGCATTCCCAGAGCCCAGCACCAACCCCTGCCTCTTCTTGGCATTACCAGGGCACAGTGGATGCAGGAGCAGCCTGGGACCCAGCCCCTGGCTCTTCCTTGGCATTCCCAGAGCCCAGCACCAGCCCCTGCCTCTTCCTTGGCATTCCCAGAGCCCAGCACCAGCCCCTGGCTCTTCTTGGCATTACCAGGGCCCAGCACCAGCCCCTGCCTCTTCTTGGCATTACCAGGGCCCAGCACCAGCCCCTGGCTCTTTCTTGGCGTTCCCAGAGCCCAGCACCAACTCCTGCTTCTTCCTTGGCGTTCCCAGAGCCCAGCACCAGCCCCTGGCTCTTTCTTGGCGTTCCCAGAGCCCAGCACCAGCCCCTGGCTCTTTCTTGGCGTTCCCAGAGCCCAGCACCAGCCCCTGCCTCTTCCTTGGCGTTCCCAGAGCCCAGCACCAACCCCTGCCTCTTCCTTGGCGTTCCCAGAGCCCAGCACCAACCCCTGCCTCTTCTTGGCGTTACCAGGGCACAGTGGATGCAGGAGCAGCCTGGGACCCAGCCCCTGGCTCTTCCTTGGCATTCCCAGAGCCCAGCCCCAGGGCACAGTGGATGCAGGAGCAGGCTGGCACCCAGCCCTCCTTCCCCCTTTCCATGCCAGGACTCTGCCCACAAAGCTTTTGCCGCCTCAGGAGCGACAGCACAGCTCTGCCAGGGGGTGCAGGTCAGAGCCCAGGTAAGCAGATGCCCACCCTGGGGAAGCACCC
Organism: Calcarius lapponicus; assembly: GCA_039654755.1. Classification (NCBI taxonomy): domain Eukaryota; kingdom Metazoa; phylum Chordata; class Aves; order Passeriformes; family Fringillidae; genus Calcarius; species Calcarius lapponicus. The sequence continues at coordinate 4,355,163 of JBBFKN010000011.1, read as the reverse complement.
GAGGTCTCCTGGGCCGCAGCAGCGCCAGCTCTGCGTGAGAAGCGCGGCGTGGTCCCAGGCTCGGAGGGAGCGTTTGTTAAATATAAAAAGCAGAGTCATTCCAGGTCAAAAACACAAGCGAGATGGAGTGAAAATTGGATTCTCCCCTGGGGAGAAGAACTGCCTGGCTCCAGTCAGCATCCACAAGACAAGGCTGGTTTTAATTTAAGTAGGTACAGAAATAACGTGCAGGATGCATGAAGCAGGGCTGTCGGGGCCTCCAGGAGCATGCACGCAACAGCTTCCCTCCTTTCTTGTACTCCTGCCCTGAGTTTTTGATCTTTCTCAAGTGTGATGCTGCCAGAATTAGCCTCCAAACCTCATTTCTCCTCCCTTCCCTTCTCTGGGTTGAAGTGAGAGGTCTCCCAAGCTCCTCAGAGGAATTTCAAGCCCTGCCTGTTGGGGTTTGTGCCTGGAGCAGCAAAGGGGAAGGGCTGAGGTGAAGGAGGAATCCCAGGGTGGCTGCTGGCCACCAGTGTGGCACAGGCAAATGCTGCCCACAGACATCAGGACCTCCCCAGAGCCACAGGGGATGGGCTGGGCAGGGTCTGGCTGTGCCCCCGGGCAGGGAAGAGAGGCCTGGCATGGGCACAGGTAGGAGCCTGTGCCATGAGCCGTGCCCTGGGCTCTGTGCCCTCATTCTGGGGCAGAATCAGAGGGAACCCCAGCACTGCAGCCATGCCCAGACAGGCTGGCTCAGCCAGGCCTGGGAGATCCACTGGCTGCATGGAAATTCCAGGGAAGGAGCTTTGTTGTCTCAAGGCTAGCACAGAAAGGGATGGAAATAAGCTGGCACAAACACCAACCAGGCTGGAAATGGCAGAGTTTCTGCTCCTGGAAGCAGACTGTGGAACAGAACTCTCTCTAAGCTGAAGGGGACAGGTCACAGATTTCACATGCAGATGGACACTCTTAGAAATGTCCTCAGTGAGGGACCTGGAGCTGCAGCTCAGCCCAGTGAGCCCAGCTCTTGGCAGGCACCCCTGAGGCAGGAAAATGAGCCGGGCTGGGGGTGTCAGGCTGGGACTGGAGCACCCAGGTGGGGCAGGAGGTGGGGTGCAGTGTCTGGAGGGCTGCAGAGGGTGGGGTGCTGCATTTGGGGGGGCTGCAGGAGGTGAGGTGCTGTGTCTGGAGGGCTGCAGGGTTTGGGGCACTGTGTTTGGGGGGCTGCAGGAGCTGGGGTGCTGGGTTTGGAGGGCTGCAGGGTTTGGGGGGCTGCAGGGGATGGGATGCTGGGTTTGGGGAGCTGAGCTGCCGGAGGTGGGGTGCTGGGTTTGGGGTGCAGTGTTTGGGGGGGCTGCAGGAGGTGAGGTGCTGTGTCTGGAGGGCTGCAGGGTGCTGCGTTTGGGGGGGGGTCTGTAGGAGGTGGGGTGCTGTGTTTGGGGGGCTGCAGGGTGCTGGATTTGGGGAGGCTGCAGTGTTTGGAGGGCTGCAGGAGGTGGGATGCTGGGTCTGGGGAGGCTGCAGGAGGTGAGGTGCTGGGTTTGGAGGGCTGCTGGGTTTGGGGCGCTGTGTTTGGGGGGCTGCAGGAGATGGGGTGCTGGGTTTGGGGGGCTGCAGGAGATGGGGTTCTGTGCTTGGAGGGCTACAGGAGCTGGGATGCTGGGTTTGGAGGGCTGCAGGGTTTGGGGGGCTACAGGAGCTGGGGTGCTGCAGGGGATGGGATGCTGGGTTTGGGGGGGCTGAGCTGCAGGAGGTGGGGTGCTGGGTTTGGGGTGCAGTGTTTGGGGGGCTGCAGGAGCCGAAGCACTGGGTTTGGGGGGCTGCAGTGTCTGGGGGGCTGCTGGGTTTGGGGGGCTGCAGGAGTCGGAGGGCTGTGTCTGGGGGGGCTGCAGGGGATGGGGTGCTGGGTTTGGGGTGCTGGGTTTGGGGGGCTGCAGGAGGTGGGGTGCTGTGTTTGGGGGGCTGCAGGGTGCTGGATTTGGGGGGGCTGCAGTGTTTGGAGGGCTGCAGGAGGTGGGGTGCTGGGTTTGGGGGGCTGCAGGGGATGGGGTGCTGGGTCTGGGGAGGCTGCAGGAGGTGAGGTGCTGTAGGAGGCGAGGTGCTGTGTTTGGAGGGCTGCAGGGTTTGGGGCACTGTGTTTGGGGGGCTGCAGGAGCTGGGGTGCCGTGTCTGGGGGGCTGCAGTGGATAGGGTGCTGGGTTTGGGGGGCTGCAGTGGATAGGGTGCTGGGTTTGGGGGGCTGCAGTGTCTGGGGGGCTGCAGGGGATGGGGGGCTGGGTTTGGGGCGCTGCTGGGCGCGGCTGGCACGATCGGGTGCCCCGGGGCCAGGGCGGTGCGGGCGCGCCCCGATCCCCGCCCGCCCTTCCCAAAGCCGCCGGGCACGGCTCAGCCCCGCCGCGGGCCGGGCCCGGGGATGCTCACAGAGCAAAGTCTCTCCCGTTTCCTCCGCAGGAACCCCCCGGCCCCGCTCTGGGCGGCGGGGAAAGGGCAGAGCCGGCAGCTGCGGGCTGGGTGTCCCAGCGCGGTTATTTGCAGCTCAGACACCCGAGCCGGGACACGGCCTCGCTCCCTGCCTGTGCAGACCCCAAAACAGCTCAGCCAGCTGCCAGGGCTGGTTGTTTTTCCTCGCAACGTGAGCCCCGGGAGCCTCCCGATGACAAGGCTGTTACACATCCCCTGGCCAGGAAGGGCAGAGGGAACTGCTGGGACACCCAGGATTTCCAGCGCTCATTACACGCGGTTTAATCGCTGCGAGGGCTGCGGGCGACTTGCCTGGATTAGAGGGCCGTGCTGAGGGGGCTGAGGAAGAAAAGTTCCCATGGTTATGCTGTGTTTTCCCCGCAGAGCAGGGAGAGCCACGGTATCGCATGGCAGATATTAACACAGCCCAGCTCCGGGGGGTTCCAGCACCTGGTGCCCCGAGGGGGGAGTTTGTCAAAGCCTCCTCCCTCTCTGACACCAGCGATCAGGAGCCTCAGCAGCAAGAAAAAGAAGCGTTTGTGAAATCCCAGACAGCATCTTGGTGTCTGCCCAGCGCCTGGAGCCGCACCACGGGGCAGCATCCAGAGCAGGATGTTTGGTGGGGCAGTGAGAAACCCTCCAGTGCAACCCCAGAGCATCCCCAGCAGGAGCCACCCACCCCCAGCGACCCCCCCCTCCCAAAGTGCTGCTTGTTTAGCAACACTTCAGGCTTCTGGAAGGGTCTGCAGGCTTTTGGAGGAGGCGGGTTGTCAGGAATGTTGAAATCGCCGCTCCAGCAGCTCCCCCTCCCACTGCCTTACAGCCTTTTCCTCTCCTGGGACAGCTCTTTCCCCTCTGGCAAGAGCTTCTCCGGGCGCAGGAGCAGCACAGAGCCTGCTCCTCCTTTCCAAGAGAGGTCCCAGCACAGCAGGAGAAGTTTCCCCTCCCCTCTTTGCGGGTGAGCAGTTGACATGGGGGGCTCAGGGACAGCGGGGTCTTTAGAGCAGGGTGTCTGTCTAAAAATAGGCTAAATTAGCAAATCCTAAGAATGTTTGAGATGAGTTACAGGAACAGACACTAACGAGCTCCTCGGAGCACAAGCCAGGATGTTTCTTCTCTGAGACCATGGGAACGTCTCCCTCCAGCCCTTGTGGGACTCAGTGGGCAGCATCAGAGGAATCTGCAGTGCAAGAGGCTCTTTCCCTGCATTTAGGGGGTGACAAAGGGAGGGAGAGGGGGGCAGCTGCTGCACGGGGGGCTCTGCACACTGCAGGTGCTTTAGAAGGGCCCTGAACATCTCTGCTGGCCTGGGCACAGCCCCTGCAGTGCACAGAGCTGCAGCCAGGCCTGGAAACCTCATGAAGAACATGCTTCAGGCTCTTCCCTTGGGTCCAAGCAGTAGAGGTGGGACTGGATTAATTTTCTCCCCTCCTCAGGCTCCATTTTCCTCCCAATACACCCACCTACACCAGCTGCAGACCCAAGCACTCCTGGCTGCACAGTTTCTATGCCATCCTCCAGAGATTCCCCTCTCCTCTGACACAAGCATGGAGGCCCAGAGCCTGGTTTTGGTTTCACAGCATTTTTGGTTTCACAGCACGGGGTGACTGACCCCATTCCCTGTGCTTTGACCTTCCTGCCTGGCTGTGGTTCAGTGGCACCACAACGCCCTAACTCAGAGCCCCACACGAACCTCTGCCCCCACACGGCACTTTTATTGCCTTGAACTCCCCACAATTCCCACACCACAGCCTCCCACGGGGAGGAAGGAGACACTGGAGCACACAACCCCAGCCACTTCACCTCAGCTGAGCTCACTCGAGGCAGAGGAGGAAACATGCGCTTGGACACATGCACAGGCAACAAACACCACTGGAAATCTTAAATAGCTTTCAAAAGGGTAAGAAAGGTAATTGCTCATGTCATAAACCCCACGGACTACTGAGAAAACCTCAGAACCTCATGCATAATTCCACATCGCTGCTCCCAGCACTATCCAGCAGCCTTCCCCACCCTGCATCACCACCGCTCAGTTTCTGCCCCCTGGCAGCACTGCTGGGGCAGGAACAACCACATCTTGTCTTATTTGAGATCCCTGAGGCAGATTCCTCCCGAGGCAGGAGAATAACCCCCAGCTAAATGCAAAGCAGCAGCCAGAGGAGAGATGGAAAGGAAGAATTGATACGAGCTGCACGCAACATTAGCATGAGAACTGAAAGGAAAAAAAAAACAAAACCCAAAAGGACTTGGAAGAGGCACGGCAAAGGCAGAGCTGGCCCTGGCAATCAGCACTCGGATGTACCTGGGCTCGTTATCCCCACTCCTGCGCGGCTCCTCGGCAGCACCTCCAGCACCTGGAGCTCATAAACCACAAGGGTGGGTCTGTGCAAGGACCGGCTCCTCCGGGAGCTGCGATTTAACGGGAGCCCGGTCCCTCCCACCTGGGCTGAGCTTCGCCTCCCCTCCGTGCCCCGCAGGTGTGGTGCGAGAGGGAAGCCCCAGACGCGGGGTTTGGGGTGGGAGCCGGGCTCACAGAGCCACAGGGAGCTGCCGGGCAGCTGTTGGCAGCTGGAGCGCAGCAAGGTAACCCCGGGGCAGGTGAGGAGTCGGCGCTACAGCTGCCGAGGGCTGTGCCTGCATCCCCAGCCATGGTGGACACTGTGCTTCAGCCTGTCCGAATTTTCAGCTGTGACAATAAATGAAGAGGGAACAAGGAGTTTGTACTCCTTTGCAGCTGGAGCATTGGAGATGAGCTCCTCCTGCTTCTTTCCAGGGGTACCAGGCAGCACAGACACATCTGCTGTGGCAATAAATGAAGAGGGATCAACAAGCAGAGACTCCTTTGCAGCCGGAGCATTGGAGATGAGCTCCTCCTGCTTCTTTCCAGGGGTACCAGGCAGCACAGACACATTTCTGGGAGGAGCAGCAGCCTTGGGGACAGCTTGTCCTGGGTTAGTACCTCGTGGCAAAGGTGCTGCCTCCAGGAGGGAGATTGGTTCAAAGGCAAAGCCATTATCAGTCTGGTTAAAGGGCGTCTGTCGCCATCCAAGGGTCTGCCACGCCGTCATCACTGCACTGTTATCCCTGCTAAATTACAGGGAGAAGACTGAAAAACACATTGAAAGGTAACTATGTCTCGAATATGTGTTTGCAGTGTCCAGAGCAGACAGGCCTGAGTGCTGCACTCAGCATTCCCACACAGGGAATGATAAATAACCCCCCAGGAGCAGGGGATGATAAATAACCCCCCCAGGAGCAGGGGATGATAAATAACCCCCCAGCATCCTTCTGGATTGCTGGACGTCTTGGCTCAAGGGTTTCTTCCAGTGTCAGTGGGCACAGAGCCGTGGAGCAACCTTTCAAACCATGTCTCTGAAATATCATTTTTCAAGGAAACTGCCTATTCTGCTGCCCATAAATGCCTTGGGCTCGCTGCAGTGTTGCCACACTGCAAAGGGACACTTTGAAACGTCTGATTTTATCAGGAAATAGGCCATATAAACTCCCTGCCTTAAATTCCTTCATCGCACTTTACAATCTTTCCAACCTTTCATTTATTACCACCCATTGTTGTTTCCTGTCCTTACATCCCTGGGCAAACAGTTTGACACGGCCAGCACAGCCCCTTCCCATCTGTGGGATTGCAGTGGGAGTGATTTCCTGGCAGCTTTCCTTTTCCTGGCTGGTAAAATTCACCTGGATGACAACCTTGGCAGATGGAATTTCTAACCTGAGGACGTTCAGGATCTCACACACATCAGCCTGACTCCAGCTGGAGGGGCCAAAGGGGAATAATGCTGGGTTGGGTCCTTCAAGCTGAGCATCTTCCCTGTCCTGGGGTGTTTGGGTGGTTTTAAAGGACAGTAAAGCACCAAGGCTGGGGAAACAGGAAGGCTTTGGCAGTAGAACAAGGTGCCTCCATGCTCTGGTCCCATTTGCAGCCAGCTCTGAGCACACACAGGCTTTGACTGTGTTCACAGCCCTGGGAAGCTCAGAAGGAGAAAATGTGTTCAGGGCTAGGCACCTTCTCTGGAGAAATCACCCCAAAGTGACCCCGAGCTGTGCCACCCCATGCCAGTGCCCAGCTCCAGCCAGCACCTGGCTCTCTGAGGTGGGGATTGGATGGGACTCACCTGTGCTGAGTCCTGACACCTCTACTGTCACCTTCCACTGTCACCTCCACTGTCACTTTCCACTGACACCTCCTGCTGACATCAACAAGCTCAGCAGCCCAGAAACCAGAGCAAAGCTGTTTGCTGTGTGTTCACATCCAGTGCTGGCCCCAGGCTGAAGAGGCCTCTGTGTCCTGGAGTGATGCAATTCTCTGTCAGGCAGTGGGATGTTGCTGCCACTGGCACTTAGGGAGCCAAATTGCAATTCTTGTTCTGCCCTAACGTTGCTTTTCTGTCTTTTCTCTCTGCTTTTCTGGCTGTGTTGTGCAAGGCATGAGGAGATGGCCTGGGGGAGCAGCTGCTGTAGAAAATGGTTTGTTTGTGGCAGGGCTGTCAAACTCCTCCCCAGCGCTGAAGCAAATGCAGAGATATCACAGGACCCCTCAGAAAAAAACATCATTTACCTCTTGGCTTCGACCTTGCTGGTTCTGCAGCGAGGCCAAGGAGCTCAGTGGCTCTTTGGCCAAGATGTTACATTTTCTTTGTGCTCTCTGTATCCACAGAAGATCAGCAGGGAAAAATTAATGGGGTTCAGGGAGGGTTGTCCACACAGCAGCGTGTTCTGCCCTGCCCCTGAATCTGTGTCACACAGGTGTAAAAATATTACATCGGGGCTCTGTTACCCCAATTTGAACCCAGGTTACACTGAATTTACTGCAGAGGTTTTGGGTTGAAGCAGCAATGCCAGTCAGTGAAAATCCTGCAGTGAAAATCCCACCAGGAACAAGCCTCTGCCTCATCCTGGCTTTTCCCACCCTGAAGGCCCTAAACATTATTAACACATCCCTAAACTTTATTAATGCTGATTTAGGTGTGAAAATGGGCAAGACCATGGTGGCATGGATGGGATGGGGTGGTCAGCAGCAAGTTAATGCCACTTTTCTGTTCCCAGGAGGAAGCAGAGGGAAATGGGGAGGAGTGAGAGACTGACACGGGGACAACATTCTGCTCACAGTGGAAATGGCCAAGGAAAACCGGAGTCAGGCTGGGGGAAGAACAAGAGAGGCAGAGAGCCTCAGAGTCCCTCCTGCAGGGCTGCAGATGTTGTGGTTCCTTGTTTCTGGGATTTGAGCAAAATAAACCCCCAGATACCCGAGGAGGGACCCAACATGAAAGGACATTTTCAGAGGAACAAATATTGGTGATGAATAAGACTTGGGAGTGCTTCCCTGGAATGCACCTGTGCAAACGAGGAGAAAAGGATGAAACATCCCTCTCTTTGTCACCTCTTCTTGGGACTGAGGCGTTGGTCCCTGCGTGAGGGGAGGGGATCCATGGAGCTACAGGGGCTGCAGGATGGGGTGGGCTGTGTGAGGTTCCTGTGTTCTCCTCCTGGATTTCCTCTCCTGGATTTCACCTCCTGGGTTTCTCCTCCAGGATTTCACCTCCAGGATTTCTCCTGAGTGAGGGGAGGGGATCCATGGAGCTGCAGGGACTGCAGGATGGGGTGGGCTGTGTGAGGTTCCTGTGTTCTCCTCCTGGATTTCACCTCCTGGATTTCACCTCCTGGATTTCTCCTCCAGAATTTCTCCTCCTGGATTTCTCCTCCAGGATTCCTCCTGAGTGAAGGGAGGGGATCCATGGAGCTCCAGAGGCTGCAGGATGGGGTGGGCAAGGTGGGAAGCCTTGGGACCTGAAATGTTGGGGCCATGTAGGAGGGCTGGAACAAGGGATTGTCCTTCACTCTGGGACCCCCTCTTGGCAGTGGCAGTGTCAGAATTCTCTGTGACCCCTCTGAAGGAGCCTCCTCTTCTTTCCTTGGCTAAACCCGACCTGTCTGTGCAGAGCACATTTCTGCAGGCATGGCCCTACCCAGGACGTGCTCGTAAAGGACAAAGTATGAACCTGACAGCTAAAAAAAGAACAAATAAAAGGCGTGAATTGGCCCAAGCAGCTGCTCTGCCCCGTGTCCTGAGCTGCCACTGACACCAACTCCCTCCTGCTACCGGCTCTGGAAAACCTTCCAGAAGCCTGACACGGGTGAAATGAAGCGACACCATGTCCAGCACCCCAGAAGCGTCGTGGGAAGTTGATGGAGCAGTAAATCTGTGCAGAAAGCTGCTCCTGTCTTCCTCCCTCCTCCTCCTCCTCCTCTTCTCCCTCTTCCAGCCTTCCTCCTTCCTCTGGGGCCTTCAAAAAAGAAGAAAACACAATTCAGTGCCACAATACCCGGCTGAAAAAGCCACAAAGGGCTGTGGCATTCTGGGCACTGGTGGCACAGCTGGTACAGGGAAGGTCTGGGCTGTTTCTGTGTCCTCTGCTCTCCAGCTCCCAAGGAACCCTCTGAGGGGTTCCTGACCTGCCTTGGACTCCACCAGCGGCACAGAGAAGATCCCAAACACCCCCAAGGGTCTCTAACTGGGTCCAAACACCCCCAGAGGTCCCCCCAGCCAAAGCAGCCCCTTCCTGTGGTGTGGGAGCTGCTGGGCACCGTGTCCAGCCCTGCTGGGCTCTGTGGAGCCTGGAGCACCCAGCACTGGGGGGGTGAATTGAGCTCCTCGGTGTTTGGGGAGCCCTGGAGGGGCTGTGCTGGGGCAGGGACAGCCCCTCACACCTCCCCGGGACCCTGTTACCCGCGGGGCTCCCGTAAGAGCCACGTGTGGCTGCAGGGAGCTCAGGCTCCCTCGCCAGGTGAGTCACCCTTTTCATGGAATAACAAAACATATTTACTCAGAAGGGTGACGAGGCCCTTCGGGTGCCCCGAGGGGGTGTTAATCAGCCTCCTCTCAGCGAGAAAGGCCCTTTTGTTTTCCGGAGCCCACAGTTACGATTTTCACGCTCTGGAAGTGCGAGGCTCCGGGGAAGTCGCATCGCGCTCGGAAGCAGCGGAGCGGGCGGGGAGCGACAAAGGATGGGGAGCGACAAAGGATGGGGAGCGACAAAGGATGCGGAGAGCTCGGCGGTGTCTCCGCGCCCCGCGGTGGGGCTGGGGCTGCGCAGGAGGGAACGGAGGAGCAGGAACGTGCCAGGGGCGTGGGCAGGGCTGAGCGCAGCTCCAGGTCTGTGCCTGCACACGCCGGGTGCTGCCGGGGGAAAACCACTGACGTCAAGGGCACAGGATGGGAGGATGGGGCCCCTGTGCTGGGCACTGTCGTGGTCACAGGGGTTTTCGGGGTGAAGAAGAGGCGAGAATGTTGATTCCGTGATCAAAATAATAAAATTATTATTTTATGTTATATATATTGCATTTTTATTTATGTTATACATGAATAAAATTACATTAATAAATATAAATTAATAACTATAAATATACATTGTTATATATATTGCATTTTTATTTATGTTATACATAAATAAAATTACATTAATAAATATAGATTAATAAATATAAATATACATTGTTATATATATTACATTTCTATTTATGTTATACATAAATAAAATTGCATTAATAAATATAATAAATATAAATGTACATTGTTATATATATTACATTTTTATTTATGTTATAGATATTGCATTAAGACTATACTAAAAAGAAATAGAAAGAAAAAGGTTCTTCAGACAGCTGAGCTAAGGATAGAAAAGAATGAATAACAAAGATCTGTCTCAGGCAGAGAGCGAGAGCCAGCCCTGCCATGAGTGGTCAGCAAATCCAAACATCCACACCAGACCAATCAGGGATCCACCTGTTACATCCTGCAGCAGCAGATAACCATGGTTTGCTTTTTGTTTCTGAGGCCTCAGCTCCCCAGAAGGGAGAAAAATCCCAAGAAAGGATTTTCAGTGAAAAGATGTCTGCGACAGGGCACGGCCGAGGGGGCAGCACCTGGGGGTCCCTCCCAGCAGGAATTACCTGGCTGTGGAGGTGGGGCACGGAGCAAACCCCAGTTTTGGAGAGTGCTGGGTGACACGTGTGCCAAAGAGCTCACCCTGGCATCCCGAGGCTCCCTGCCCCGAGGGTGTTGGTGCTCAGCACATCACTGTCCTGGGGAAGCGTCCCCCAGGATAAACACCTTGGATTTGTCTGGGGTGCTTCCCAGAGGTTTACAGCAAGCAAAGGAGCACGGCACAGCTGTGCACAGCCTGCGTCTGCAGGTGCATTTTGCTCTCAGAACCTCAAAGGGTTACAGACCGAGCTCTTCTTTCCTTAGCCACAAGCCCTTTTCCCTGCAGCGGCTTTTGATGCATCATTTCCAGTGAGGAAACCTCACAAGGGGAGTACCTGCCTCCCTACTGCTGCGGGAAGGCAGGAAAAGGCAGCACAGGTTGTCCCACGTGGCATCGCCCATTGTCAGAAGCCGCGATGTCATTGTCCAAAACTTTCCTTAGAAAGTTGCTTCCAGGATCCACCCTGGATGCAGCCATGAGCCATTCCACACTGATGTCATGCTCAGTGAATCATGAATTCTCCTGGCTCCCCACCACAGACACATTTCAGCCTGTCCCAAGTGACACCATCCCCTTGCAGGGCCACCACAGTCCCCCTGGAGCCAGCGGAGCCCTGGGCACCCTCAGCTGGGTTGTTTGAGGGGGCTCTGCAAGCTGGGGGCTCTCAGGAACCAGAGGATCCCCCCAGTGCCTGCTCCAGGCCCCTGAGCAGCCCCACAAGGCCGGCCTGGTGTGAAGGCCCTGGGGCCATGTAGGTGGGAAGGGTTTCCAGGGGAGCAGCAGCACTCCTGCTGCTGGGGTTGAGCCTCTGGGAGCTGTTTCTGTGTCCTCTGCTCTCCAGACACTGCCTCAGGCTCTGCTCCCAGCCAGGCAGAGCCAGAACACCTCAGACACCTCCAGAGAGCACTTTAGCCATGGATCAGTGAGCACTGCCACACTCCTTCTGTACGTGACCAGCGACACAGGGCTGTGGAGATGCTGCCTGAAAAAACCCCACGCTTGGAGCCCTTCCAGTAACTATCAGCACTAAATCCCAGGGATTTCCAGAGGAGGCTGTCCTGGTCACTCCCAGGCCGAGCTGCTGGGCAGCACGACTTGCCCAACCCAGTTTGATCATTAAATCCATAATCTGGCTCAGACTCGCTGGCCACTGGCTATCCCAGGGGGGGCTGTGTGCTGGGAGAAGCCTCCAGAGCTGCTGAGCAAGTGGGGACTCTCCTGGAGGAGAAATCCTGGAGGAGAAATCCTGGAGGAGAAATCCAGGAGGAGAAATCTAGGAGGAGGAACCCAGGAGGTGAAATCCTGGAGGAGAATCCCAGGAGGAGAAATCTAGGAGGGGAAATTCTGGAGGTGAAATCCTGGAGGAGAAACCCAGGAGGAGGAACCCAGGAGGTGAAATCCTGGAGGAGTAACCCAGGAGGAGAAACCCAGGAGGGGAAATCCTGGAGGTGTTTGTGGTTGTGTGTACCCACTGATACAGAGGCTGAGTGAGATCCTCAGGGGTTTGTGTCCCACCAGTGCAAGGTTGGGCTGCTCCTGCTGCTCCTGCTGTAAAGAAACCTGGCCCTAAATCCTGCTGGCAGCGGGGCTCCCGGTGCAGGTGCACAGGTGGGGATGGGGTGAGATGGAGCCATCACACCTGTCCTTGTTTGTGCTCCAGTGACCTCTCAGCAGGGGAATTTCTGCACAGGCTGACAGCACGGCGATGGGAGAGACATTAACCTCTGAACTAGAGCTGCTGACAGCTTCCAAACAAATCGTCCTGGAAAAGTTCTCTTCTCCAGGCTAGGAGACTTGCTGGAGGTTTCACGGTGGTGGAAGAAGGAAAGGAAATGAGCCCAGCTCTTCTCACTCTGCCTGCTCTCTCCCTCCCACCTCTGAACTGTGTTTTTAACTAATACCACCAATTTTTCCTTTTTCAGGAGTGAGACTCCTGCAACCCCAGGGCACGGAACCGTGAAACAGCTTTTGTCTTGGAGCTGGCGTCTCTGTTATCAAGGTGAACTCAAGGAGAACAATTGCTTTCCACACTCACTTTTCCCCTCCACAATCAGCTCTGTTTGCTCTTGCCGAGGTGCCCCACAGCAGCACTGATAGGGGTTGGCAATTCAGGGGAATTGCTCCCATATTTGTTCAACGGTTGGGAAAACCGTAAAAAACCCTGCGAGGAGGGAAGGGAGAGGGTTCTGGGCACAGTCAGAATGTTAATTACAGCTCTTGCCGCTAATAGCAGGGGTGAGGAGGAGTGAGCAGGGACGGCAGGAAGGGGAAAGGTAGAGCCAAGGTGTGCTGAGGGCCCCCGGATGGGTGCAGCAACAAAGGGCTGGAGAAGAATAGGCCGATTATTCTGGGTTTACTGGGATAAAGTGGGCAAGGATGGTGAGGATCATTCAGTGCTGGAGGGCTGCCAGGGGCTGTGAGTGGGACAGGGAGGTGCTGAGGGCTGCAGCTCCCCCTCTGCAGCTCTGCAGGGGCAGGCACATGCACGTTTCCATCTCACAATGGCTCAGCCCCACTGAAATCTGTAGCGGCCTTTGAGGGACTGAGGATCAAACACTCTCCCAACAGCTGTTCCCAGATTTTTTTTTTTTTTCCTGGGAGAAGAGCTTGGGACAAGCTCTCAGGACCTGTTTTCCTCGCTGAATCCCACACAAAGTGCTCCAATGCTTCTTGGGAACTGACACCTTCCCCTGGATCCCTGCATCCCGGGCATCACCACATCGGGAGTCCCAAGGTGCGCCTGCTCCTGTGGGCTCACATTCCAGGGGACCCCAGACAACGGGAGCACGGTTGGTGGCTGCAGGCAGTGCCAAGGGCTGACTCACAGCTGCTGACACTTGTCACGCTGAAAGCATTCCGGTATTTATGGAGGCTGTTCCCAGCCGCAGTGCGGGCACCAAGGGCTCCTCCCGCCTTCCCCGCCCTGGCCCGGCTGCTGCAGGCTGGGAAGGGCACCTGGGTCCCCCCTGGGCCTCCAGGCAAGGCCACTTCCCTGGGAAGAGGCAGCTTTGTCCTGGCCAAAGCTCTTCCCCAGGAGTCCATCCATTCCTGTCCCACACTGTCCTGAATTCTTCCTTTGCAGCCTTTGCCCAGGGATGCAAAGGGCTCTGAGTGGGGTGCTAAGGCCGTGGCATGGGAAAATGTGGGAACAGCTGCTGGGAGAGTGTTTGATCCTGGTACAGATTTCAGTGGGGCTGAGGCACTGTGAGATGGAAACGTGCATGTGCCTGTCCCTGCAGAGCTGCAGAGAGGGAGCTGCACTTCCCTTGTCCCACTCACAGCCCCTGGCAGCCCTCCAGCACCGAGTGATCCTCGCCTATCTCACCATCCTTGCCCACTTTATCACTAATAATAATAATAATAATAATAATAATAATAATAATAATAATAATAATAATAATAATAATAATAATAGCCCCATATAACCTGATAGCAGGGACCTGAAACCCCTCCACGGGACGAAAAAAAGAGGAGCCTCTTTATCAAAACGTTGCTTTGGGGAACCCATTGCTTCATCTCTTTCCAGCCTTGCCCTGCTATTGTCCGAGGCTGCAGGAAAAGGAAGGAGAGGAGTTCCTTCCCTGTGCTTTCTTCCTGCCCGGAGCCCGGAGCTCCAGCAGCCCCCGGGACCACCAGGATGCCAACTTCCAGAGGAGCAGGCAAAGGAGAGGAAGCTGCTAATGGACGCTAATGGAGCTGCGAGGATCCTCCCGGGAGGCGGCCGAGCTGTCCTGGAGCGAGAAAAGCAGCGAGCAGCTCCCTCGCACATCCCTCGGGGGTCACAGCTCCGACAGAGGGAGGTTTGCAGCTCCAGGCGAACCACGGAGCCAGGTGGGTTGGGAAATCTGAGGCCGGTGCCGCTGCTGCGGAGGATTTTGGGGATTTCACGCTGTGCCTCAGCAGCATCCCATTCCCACCAGGTAACGCCGGCATCCTCCCCCAGGAGTGAAGGAAATCCTGCCGAGGCTGAATCCTCAGCTCAGGGATGAGCCTGCCCCAGGAGTGACCCACCAACCTCTTTCCTTTTGATTTTGACATCAGGAATTTTCAGGACTTTTCTCATGACAAAAACTGTGGGAAAACGGAACAAGCAAAAAAAGAGTTTACAAGAACAAGAGGGTTTTGCCCCCGGTTTTGCTGCTTTCCTGCGTGTTTGTGAGTTAGCACTTGTGCTCTCTCTGAATCTGGTGCCACTGCTGCAGGGGATTTTGGGGATCTCATGCTCTGCCTCAGCAGCATCCCATTTCCACATCCAGGAGTGACACACCGGCCTCTTTCCTTTTTTTGCCATTAGGAATTTTCAGGACTTTTCTCACAACAAAAACTGCGGGTAAACGGAACAAGCCTAAAAAGAATTTACAAGAGCAAGGCGGTTTTGCCCCTGGTTTTGCTGCTTTCCTGCCCCTGGTTTTGCTCCCTCTGCCTCTCCCCGGGGATCACCCGCGGCACGGGGAAGGGATCAGCTCGCAGGGTTTCTCCCTGCAGTGCCCTTCCCGTGCTCCGCGGGCGGGTCATGCTCTATTTATCGCCTCATTTCCATCCCCGAGTGCTGCAGTGCTGCTCCCTCCAGCCCTGCCAATTCCAGCGCCAGCAAAACGGGACCGGGAACGAGCTCGTGACATCGGGAGCAGCTGCCCAGCTCTGCTCAGAGCCCGAGCATCACCTCGCGGCTGGCTTCTCTCCCTCTGTGACACCCACTGGGAGCTTGGTTCCCATCTCCAAAGGGCCCTGAGACCCTCAGGAGGCATCAGAGGGGTGAAAAGTGTGGTTCTCCTGCCTGGTTTCCTGCTGGGCTTTGCCACTGTGTTGTTCAAGGTTCGGAGGGATGGGAATTGTGCTGGGTGGCACTGACAGGGACACCAGGGTTTACCTGGTGCGAGGCTGTGCTGGAAGGGGAAGCTGCCAAGTGCAGCCAGGAATGTTTTTTGTGGATTTCCTGGGCATCACCTGCTGCTTGTGGCAGTGATGAGAAGGGAAATGGGAACAGCGTCTGCTTGGGAGGCACGAGCACATCTGAGCACCAAACGGAGCTTTAGACCCTCAATGAAAACACTGAAGGGCACCAACTGCTCCCCTTGCCCCAGAGTGACACAGCTCTGAGACAGATTCAGAAACTTCCCTGGGAGATGATACAGGACAGAAAAAACACACAAGGTGGTGAATTGAGGCTTGATCCTGGTGGCATCTGCAGCTCCTGCATCCTGCTGCAGCTCCACTCCTGGCAGCACTGTCCCACAGTGACAGCCATAAAATCACAGACTCATGGAACAGTCTGGGCTGCAAGGAACCTCAACAAGGAACACCCATCGTGTCCGTGGGCAGGGACACCTTCCACCACCCCAGGGTGCTCCAAGGCCCGGCCAGCCTGGCTTTGGGATCTTCCAGGGATGGGTGCTCTGGGCACCTGTGCCAGGGACGGTCCTGCTGGTGGCTTTTGGGAGTCTCTGGCGGGTCTGGATCTCCTGGTGGATCCAGTGTCTATATTGGCCCGGGGGGTCTCCAGTGAGCCCGGTTCTCCCGGTGTCTGTATTGGCCCGGGGGGTCTCCTGTGGGTCTGGCTCTCCTGCTGGATCCTGTGGCTGTGTTGGCCCAGGGCATCTCCGGTGGTCCTGGTTCTCCCGGCAGTCTCCATTGGTCCCGGTTCTCCCGGTGCATCCGGCGGTCTCCGGTGGTCCCGGTTCGCCCGGTGTCTGTATTGGCTCGGGGGCTCTCCGGTGGTCCCGGTTCTCCTGGTGCATCCGGCGGTCTCTGGTGGTCCCGGTGCATCCGGCAGTCTCCGGTGGTCTCCGTTCTCCCGGTGTATCCGGTGGGCCCGGTTCTCCCGGTGCATCCGGCGGTCTCCATGAGTCCCGGTTCTCCCGGCGGTCTCCAGTGGTCCCGGTTCTCCCGGTGCATCCGGCGGTCTCCATGGGTCCCGGTTCTCCTGGTGCATCCGGCGGTCTCCGGTGGTCCCGGTTCTCCCGGTGCATCCGGCGGTCTCCATGGGTCCCGGTTCTCCCGGTGCATCCGGCGGTCTCCGGTGGTCTCCGTTCTCCCGGTGCATCCGGCGGTCTCCGGTGGTCCCGGTTCTCCCGGTGTATCCGGTGGTCCCGGTTCTCCCCGTGCATCCGGCGGTCTCCGGTGGTCCCGGTTCTCCCGGTGTATCCGGTGGGCCCGGTTCTCCCGGTGCATCCGGCAGTCTCCGGTGGTCTCCGTTCTCCCGGTGTATCCGGCGGTCCCGGTTCTCCCGGTGCATCCGGCGCTCTCCGGTGGTCCCGGTTCTCCCGGTGCATCCGGCGGTCTCCGGTTCCCCCCAGCGGCAGCGGGAGCCGCGCTGGGCTCGGGGCCGCCAGGGGGCGCTGCGGGGGCGGGGCGGGGACACGCGGGGGACACGTGACTGCGCGCGCGCAGGTGAGGGGGGGACAGGTGGGGACAGGTGAGGGCAGATGGGGACAGGTGGGGACACTTGGGGACAGGTGAGCGCGGGGGGAGCGGGTGGGGATAGGAGAGAGGGAAGGGGGCAGGTGAGGACAGGTGGGGACAGTTGGGGACAGGTGAGGACAGGTGAGCACGGGGGGAACGGGCGGGGACAGGTGAGGGCAGGTGGGGACAGGAGAGAGCGGGGAGGACAGGTGGGGATGGGAGGGGCAGATAGGGACAGGAGAGAGCAAGGACAGGTGGGGACAGCTGGGGACAGGTGAGGGCAGGTGGGGACAGAAGAGAGCAGGGGCAGGTGGGGACAGGTGAGCGCGGGGGGGGATAGGGGAACACAGCCAGGAGACAACTGAGGGTTCCCTACCTGGTGCCCGTGCTGGGGAGACACAGGGGCAGCATTTCGGGGAAAAAAATACGGAAATGTTTTGCAAGGGGGTGTGGGAACCTTTCCTTGAAAACAGATTTGCTGTCGCTGAGTGTTTATTTCCATAAGGCCTGAGGGGGTGGGCTCTGGCCCCCGCAGATAAAAGCCGGTGGCATAGGTGGGGCAAGCGGGGTTGTTTTTGTTCCTTTGTCTTCTGCAGAAGCCACAAAAAAGGACTTTTTTTTTTCTTTTTCTTTCTTTTTTTTTTTTTTTTTTTTTTTTTTTTTTTTTTTTAATATGCAAACAAGGGAGGAAAGGTAAAACGCGGGTGGATAAATGTGTGCGGAGCCGGGGAGGTTTCAGTTTGCAGGTTTGGGGGGAAATGGGGGGGTTCAGTTGCTCCTCACACATACAGAAGGGGCACAGAGGGGCTGGGAGAGCATCTGCGGGGCTTGGGCAGCCTGAAATCAGCGTGTTTCTGCACTAAAGGCTGTTAATTTTCATGTGAATCTTTGCTGACAAAGAATCAGGGAATATCCTGAGTTGGAAGGGACCCTCAAGGATCATCCACTCCAACTCCTGTCCCTGCAGAGGACACCCCAACAATCCCACCCTGTGCTGAGAGTGTTGTCCAAACCCTGCTGGAGCTGTGTCAGCCCTGGGGCTGTGACCATTCCCTGGGGAGTCTGTTCAGTGCCTGAGCAGCCTCTGGGATAAGAACCTTTCCCAAAATCCAACCTAAACCTCCCTAGCACAGCTCCAGCTGTTCCCTCTGGTCACCAGGGTAGAGATCAGAGCTGCCCACTGGGAGGATGTTGAAGAGCCCAGTGCCCTCAGCTGTTCCTTCCCTTCCCTTCCCTTCCCTTCCCTTCCCTTCCCTTCCCTTCCCTTCCCTTCCCTTCCCTTCCCTTCCCTTCCCTTCCCTTCCCTTCCCTTCCCCTTCAGATGCTCTCAAATAACTCAAAACCTTTATCTTTTACACAGGAATTACTCCAGAACAATTTCTTTGCACTGTGGGGTTTTAGGGTGTCAGAACTTCCCAGCACAGGGACCATTTACTGTCAATCTCTGTCCCAACCTCTGCCAGCTGTAGCTTCACCTCGGTGCAAAATTCACACCTCTGCAGCGTTCATTGTCACCTGCATAAAGTCACTGATGGCTGAAGTGACAGTGTTTTAGTGTTTTTCTCAGTTCATCTTCAAATTCAGGAGCTGAAGCCACCCGTTCTTGTGTGGTGAGAGACTGAAAAAGCACAACGAGGCCTCGCGGGGAGGAGGGTGGTGTTTGTAAAGCTTGCTTGAAAAAAGAAGCATCTTCTGCTGCCTGACAAATCCCATTTTCCAGGCTGGGATTTCTCCAGAGCAGCTGCACTGGAGTTTCCCCACAGGGCTCACGTGGTAGGAGGTGGCTGGAAAAGGCCATTTATGCTTTTCAGAGTTTTCTAGGAAATTTGGGTACAAAGCCAGAGGAAGGGGATCCGTGGGAGATGTCATTTTTTGGGAGGATGTAGGAAACAGGATGGAGCTCAGCACTGAGATTATTGATCATTGAAGTCACATGGAAGAGGCATGGGGCTGATCCAGAGGGTGAATCAAAGCCATCTAAAATCCCTTCCAATAGATTTAAATGAAACCAAAGCAGAGCAAGTCCACTTTTTAGCCTGATCGCCCCCAGGGGTTCCATGTGATATCAGTGATACAATCTGAACCAAACCTTTACTTCAGGGTAAGTTTTCCTGAGTTTTTTCCCGAGTTTTCCCGAGTTTTTCCCGGAGGACAGAAGGTGTGTGGATCACTTCCCAGCCCTTCCCACACGGTGTCAGCAGCTCTCAAGGAGAGGTCGCTCCTGGTGCCTGTGGGGAGTTCAGGGCTTTGGCTGGGAGCCCTCTGCCAGGAGCAGGGAATTCCTGACCCGAGGCAAGAGGAGAGGGGCTCTGAGGGAAGGACATGGAGGAGACCATGTCCCTGCTGTCCCCTGTCCCAGCTTTGTGTCTCTGCTGCAGCCAAAGGGGGATGGTGACCACAGACTCAACCTGAGTGTGCTGTGGGTCACTCACAGCCTGTCTGGGCTGTCCTGAGGTTGTCACTCGGGCCCTGGGGAGGTCAGCAGTGCTTTGGGAGGTTCTTTCTGTGCTGGGCTTTTCCTATCATCTCTATTTTTCTTGTTTCAGATGTCAGGAAGGAGAAGGAAGTATTTCCATCTTGGTCGCTGGAGCTCCATCTCATGCTGTGTTTCATGACCTGCAGGAGGAAATTCCCTGTGAGGGAAGGCTCTTTCTGCACTGGTGATTATAGAGGGGGGCTCATTTCCCTGCAGGAGCTCAGGAGCAGGGCCTTGGTGGGGTGGAACATGTTCCAGAAGCCCCCTGGGAGGAGCAGCTTTTGTGCAGAGCTGGTGTCTCACTAGAGCATCCTCTCCATGCCCTGGCACAGCTGGGACAGGACCTGTGGCACAGCTGTGGGGCTGCTCCTGATGCCTCAGGTTTTGGGTTTTATATTTTTCAGGTTCTGTGCTGCTTTAGTGTGTGGGTCTGGGTTCACATCAGGGCATGGTGAGCTCTGTGCACAGAGCAGGGAGACAAAACAATTCCTGCTCCAGCTGGGGACCAAGGACAAATGATCCAAATCTCAGCCCAAGAGCACAAAGCTGAAGAGAGAAAAAAGGATGGGACTGGATGGGCTAAAGCTGGAACTGGACAATGAGCTCCAATATGCAAATGGAGCAGAACTTATCAAGGTGAGAGACCCTGTGAGTGGTCGTGCATTTTGTGACCATTTTGGTTCATTTTGGGTTCATTTTGTGACCATTTTGGGTTCACCCTGGGTGTAGCCCTGGCTGGGCTCTTGTGCTGCCCAAGGTGGATCCATTGAGGCCTTTCATAAATCCCTACTTTATTCTTTAGCTCTGTCCAGTCTCTGTTCTAGGCCAGCCTTCTCAAGGCATTGCTCCCCCATCCCGAGGTCCCTCCAACCCAAACCATTCCCTGATTCCACGATGGCCTTCCCTGCTCCAGCAGCCACAGCCTGGGCAGTGCCTGGAGCAGGCAGCCCAGGGGAGGAGGCAGGAGGCTCTGGCAGCTTTTCAGGGCTCGTTTGTGGTGTTTGGGGAGACCTTTTCTGTCGGTTGTTCTCTGCAGCTCCAAAACAACCTCACGCCTCCGGCTGCTGGGGCTGCGCTGGCACGTGAGGGGAGGGTGTGGGGGCCTGCCAGGAGCTGCTGCCAGCACAGCTGGATGAGTCTTGTACAGATCTGGTGCCTTTCCAGGTCTGCTGCAAGCCTCCGGAGCCTGGTGGGAGCCGCGTCCAGCTCTGCTGTGCTCCCCCTCTGCACAGAGCCCGGGGGTGACGCTCGAGCAGGAGCTTTGTCCCCCCACCTGTGTCCCCCAGGAGCTGCAAAAGTGTGAAACTCTTCAAAGAGGCTCGTGCAGCACAGCCCAGGAGCTGAGCCTGGGTTAGTCATCCATAAAGGGCTTTGTTTTTTTCCTCTCCCACTCCCCGCCCTGGCACGGGGGTTGAAGCTCTCTCGCTGCTTGGTGTGGCCAAAACTCAGAAGAAACACGTTATCTCCCAGGGAATCAGTCAACTCTGCCCTGAAAACAGGAGTTTCTCTCTGTGCAGCCCCGGTGGGGTTGGATTCTGCTGAAACCAGGTTTGCTGGGACACATGTGTGTGCTCACCGAGCTTCACGTGCGGGTGGGACGTTCCCTGATGAGAAAACAAAGCCGTGGGTAAAACCTGCAGGATCCAGGAACTGCAACTGCTGAGAGAAGTTCTGATTTTGGTGCAGAGCAGCATGCACAGACTCCAAATCCTGGAAGGCCTTTTTGTCTGTTTCACTGGAAATTACTTGGCCTTCTCCTGCATGATGATTCTGGGCATTAGCATTGTCCTTCAGTCACAGAAATTTCCCAATAAAGCCCCTGATCACTTGACAATAATTTTTATGCCAGCACTCAGCAGCACAGAAAGGAAAGTAGCTTGTTATTTATTTATTTTTAAGACAATTGAATTAAAAACAAAGCAGCAGGAAGGGAAGTTTCAGTTCCTGCACATGAGGAGCTTGAGGGGCTCAGCAGTGACAAATGCCTGGGCTGGCTCTGCAGCTGCCCTGCACGTGGAGCCAGAAGGTTCCTTATGTGTTCAGACCTGAATAAGGTTTGTACAGCAAGCTGGGGCAGTGACAGGTGGTGATTGAACATCAACACCTGACTCTCTGCTGGTTTAATATCAATACTGAGCTCTGCAGAGCTGGGGTCTTAGTGAAAGTGAAAAAAAATAAACTTTCATTTTGGGCAGGTCGGTGGCCGCCACAGCTGGATTTGAAAGCTGCTGATTTCTGCTCAATCTGAACGTGTGAAATTGTGCTCATGCCAGCCAGAGGCTGTGAGGGCTCCCACATGTGGGATGAGCACAGAGCCAGGGATATTCTGCCTGGTTTTAGGGCTTGGGGAAGGAGCAGGGTGGGCTGGGCTCTGTGAGGAGGAGGGCTGGGGACACGACGCCCACGAGCAGTGGATTGTGCTGCTGTCATTGCTGCTTGTCTGGTTATTTTTCCTTATATCTCTGCTGCATCTTGTCCCCTCCTTGGTGCCAGCAGTTGCCTCTGAGCTCATCCTGCCACCTTCTAATCCATAAAAGATCCTGCTCAGAGTCTTTGATTCCCTTGCTTTGAGGTCATGAAGCTGCTTGTGATGACACCAACAGAGGGCAGGTGACATCTCAGCTGTCTCAGTTTCCCCAGGTCCCTCTTGCAGTGGCCCAGGGATGGATAAAACCCCACAGAGCCCCTGGGGGAGGTGGCCCAGGCCAGGCAGCTCTGCCAACAAGGACAGTTGGCTGTGCAAGAAGTTCTCCCCTGAGATGTGATGCCTCCACCCCCAGAACAGGAGTTTGGGGTTTTTTTTTTCCCTACAAAAGAAGGCGTGAGGAGGAAGCCATGGCCTCTCTCTGCTATTCTGACTGGTGCAATGTGCCCCCACCCTTCCCCATCACCCACGGGCATTATTTTTAGGGTTTGTTTACCTCACTGGGTTCCAGCTCATTCTTTTTTAGGGTGACAAGGACTTCCCTCACGCAGCTGCCCAGGTGGCACATGAGAAACCACAGCCCTGCCTGGAGAACTTTCCCCTTCTCTAATGAGGGCCAGGTTTTTTATTGGCTTTTTAAAGAAGATTTGGAGCTGTAGAAGGAAATAGGCATCTCTTGCTGGTGAAAGGTACTAAAATAGGTTAAATCCATCCAAGCAATGCACTCTTCTTTTTGGTAACAAGTTCTGTGTGACTTGGCTGCAGTACTTGCGACCCAAGTTGTGATTTTGTGTGCTTGCTTGGTGGGTAAATTTTACTGGTTTAAGTTAAGGCTTTAAGGTAGAGTCTGCTTTCTTAATCAAGAAAGTTCCTGAACATGAAGAGTTTGGCTCACAGTCACCTCAGAGGAGCCGGGGGAATGGTTCAAAGTGCTGTGGCTCTCTGCAGATCCCCAGTTCTTGCTCTAAAACTGCTCAACCTTGTGCACAAATGAGCTCTTGGGGCTCTGAGGACCTCGCTGTGGTGAGACGCAGTGTTTATTTAAGGATCCCTGGGTTTGAGGTTCTGCATCTTAAGCTGTGTTGTGCTGCTCATGAGATGCTTCTTGAGTCTCTGGGCCAGACGCTGAAACTCACCTTGTCCTTTCTCTTCTGGGGGAAAACGTGAGACTTTCATCACTCAATGAAAGCAGAAATGAGCCTTGGCTCTGGCGCTCGGTGTCAGGCTTCTGTCTCCTCGTGTGCTTTGAGTTTCTTCCTCTTTGATTCCGTGGTTACAATTACAAGGCACTTTCTGTGAAGGATATGGGTCCCCCCTCGCTCCCCCCTGTGTGCTTTGAGGCACAAATTAACTGGGGAGGCCAGGCAGGAGCGCTGTGTTCGTTGTTTTACTTGCAGTTCCTACTCTCACCCTGGATGTGGCTGGGGGTTATAGTGCCCAGAGCTGCTGCCTCTCCCAATTACTCAGTTACTGTGACCAATTCCCACAGTAGCATAGTGGTTTATTACTGAATTTTAATCAAATGTGGACAATAAAATGCTACAGCTCAAAGAATTTGCTTAAGTGTTGGTGAGTGGCTATTAGGTACATCCAGCTGGGGAGCAGCATCAAGTCAGATGGGTTAATAGTTAAAATAAAATCTCCTTAATGTGCTGCTGACTTGTTTCTTTTATAATCCATCAGCAGATGATGTAAACCAACGTTTTTCTATTTAGTTTTCCACGCTCTCTTTCCTGCAGGGCAGCACTGGTATGAAGCTGAGCTGATCAAACAGCTCCTGAGAGGACAGAAGGATTGACAAGGACTGGACAAGGATGGAGAAAATGCAATGGAAAACCAGAAGTATTTTGTTTAAATGGTTATAATTAATTTTTCTCAAGTAGCAAAATACAGTCAGTTTTTAGACACTTCAGGTTGGGATCTTAGGCCAACGTGAACATGACTCATCTAAATTAGATGCAAATTTGTTCTGTCCGTTAAATTTAACCAGGGAAAGCCTGGCACTCTGACACCACCCCTGCTGCAGCTGTCCCAGAGGGTGCCTCTGCATCTCCTTTCTGGAAGCAGCTGTGTGTGACCCTACTTGGAATTCATCTGGTCTGTAAGGACCTGGAGACTTCTTCATTTGCAGGAGGGGAATAGGTTTTATCTACAGGACACAGGTACAGCTCCATGTGCTGGTGGAGCAGTTTCCTGGCTGGAATGAGGTGAATGGTTCTGCATGAAAAGGTTCCATGGGAGCAGAGTGTTCTTGGGGTACATTCATGAACAGATTGAACTTTGTCTGTGTGTAAAGCAGCTTTACATATCGAATATACATTAACGAAATATATTGTTAGTGATGAGGAAAACTGCAAATACCCTGTGCTGGGGGTGTCCCTGGCTCTGGCCAAGTTCATGATAGCTGTGTGTTGCCCAAATAAGGATGAGGAAGAAACCAAGGGCAAATAGCTGTTCAGTGTCAGTTGTCACCCCCTGTTTCATGTGACAGAGAAGCAGCACTTTGTACAGTTACCTGGGCACTGTAAATGAAAATGAGTTCAACAGTTGAGCACAGATAGGTAACACAAAGCAGAATCCTCTCTTCCCGAATCCCAGCCCTTGACAAAAATCCCATACACCAGAGGTAAATGGTTTATGGAGAATTTATTTAGATTTGGTGGCAGCCAGTGCTGTCTCAAACCCAGCCAGTGAATTCTGTCTTGGAATTTTAATCCTCAGTTCTCTAAAGTTCTCCAACCCGTGAACCAGAGAGTTCTCTGTGTCACTCCTGATGGATCCGTGCGTTGAAAACCAGGATAAATGTCTGTTTGGTGAGTGTTTTGCTGCTCATGGCTCCGTGTGTTCAGGGGAACGTGGGATGTCTCCCCTGGCAGCCCCGGGAGCTGCTCCAGGCTGAGACCTCTCTCCACTGGTGATGGCTCTGGGAGAGCTGGGTGCTGTGGGACCAGAGCACAGGACAGGAACACAGGACAAGGACAGGAGCACAGGACAAGGACAGGGACAGGAGCACAGGACAGGGACAGGAGCACAGGACAAGGACAAGGACAGGAGCACAGGCACAGGGACAGGAGCGCAGGACAAGGACAGGGACAGGAGCACAGGCACAGGGACAGGAGCACAGGACAAGGACAGGAGCACAGGACAAGGACAGGGACAGGAGCACAGGGACAGGAGCACAGGACAAGGACAGGAGGACAGGACAAGGACAGGGACAGCTGCTCAGGCCGTGCAGCAGCTCCTCCCAGCTGACGTTCAGCTGTCCCACCGCAGCGGTTCCCAGAGCGTTCATCTGTCATCAGGAATCTTCGCTCTCCCTGTGAAAGCACCCACTGGAATTACAGCCTGGGCTCCTCCAAGGTCTGATTTTCCATGACAATAATCTGCTGTCTGTGGCCCTGGCAGAGGTGGGAGGGTGCTCAGATGAAACCTCAGCGAGCCGTGTCTTTGTTGGTGCCGACAGCACCGATGCAAAACACACCCCAGTAGCTTATGAGTGAAATACAGATCTGACTTCAAAGGCAGCTGAAGTCCTGCTAGAAGGGCTGGGAAGGGAGGAGAAAACCCACATTCATATTTATTTCAAGGTCAGCAGGTGATAGCCCAGAAACAGGATACAGGCCGAAGTAAAGTAGAATTTGTACTTTTCCTGACAGAGCTATGAGTGGCTACAATGTTATAAAAAGTAATTGAAATTATGACTTGAGTTTGTATGGATTTTGCATTAGCTGTGGTCATGTCTCACATTTCATGGGGGAAGGCAGAGCAGTTGTGTGCTCAGATACTCCACAGCTGGGGTTGGATCGAGCCCGAGGCTGCGGGTGTGGGTTGGCCTCAGACTGACTCAGTGCAAGGGCATTTCTGTGAGGTTGCAGAGCTGTTGTCTTGTTCAAATCAACATCCAAAGCAAGGGTGATGCTCCCAGGCAGTTCTGCTGCGCCAACGTCTGTTTTCTCTTGGTACTTGTCGCTTTTAGGGTAAATGTTCTATTTTCAGCGTTCCTCATTTTGACAGGGAAAGACTAAGCTGAAGGTGAAATGACAGGAGGAATTGCAGACTCACCACCTCTCCTTTGCTTTGCTATTAGTGACAGCTCTGTTGTAAAGTCTCTCCACCCATGGGACATTGGCCAGCAGCCCTTGCTGCTTGAAATAGGAGGAGGCTCCTGGATTTTCCCCTCGACTTCCCTGCAGTGTGGCAGGGCTTGCTCTGCCAGGAGTTCAGACTAGAGAAAATGTCCAAAACCATTTCAGCTCCACCAAGGACGTGCCTGGAGCCGGGCTCACGGCGAGAAGGTGGTGGTTGTCTCTGTCTCCATGGCCAAGGAGCTCCTGTTGTTGTCACGGCACGAGGTGAGCTGCCAGAGGCGCTCCTGGCTCAGGCAGCCCAGCTCCTTCAGCAGCTTGAAGAGGTCGGTGCGGAATTTGACGCCGATGAAGGCGTAGAGGAACGGGTTGAGGCAGCATCGGAAGCAGGCCAGGGTGTAGGTCACGTCGTCTGCCACGTCCAGCTTCTTGCTCTCCTCGCACGAGCTGGTCTGGTTGAAGGCTGAGATGGTCTTGGCCAGCATGACACCATTGTAGGGCAGCTGGAAGACGACGAAGACGATGACCACGGCGATGATGACCTTGATGGCTTTGTTCTTCTCAAAGTTGCGGGCCTGGAGTAACGTTTTGATGATGATGAGGTAGCAGAAAGACATGACCAGGAGGGGAATTAAGAAGCCAAACACCATTTGGGACACTTTGATGCCAGTGTTGAAGGTCTGCAAGTCATCAGCAATGATGGAACAACGGGGGCTGCTCTCTGAGTTGTTCACACCGCTGTGAACCAGCTCAGGGATGGAGAGGATGAAGGCCAGGAGCCAGATGATGGCGCAGGTCACCTTGCTGATGAGGATCATCCGGGGCCGCAGGCGATGGGCTGAGGCTGCCTGGACGATGGCGAAGTACCTGTCGATGCTGATGGACAGGAGGAGCAGCATCCCACTGAAGAAACTCATTTTGCAGATGCAGTAGACAGCTTTGCAGGCAGCGCTCCCAAAAAGCCAGTATGTGGCCGCACTCGTGGCCCAGAAGGGAAGGGTCAGCAGGAAGAGGATGTCTGCCACAGCCAGGTTCAGTAAGTAGATGTCTGTCATGGTCTTCAGCCTCTTGAAGTAGATGTAGGTGACCATGACCAGCCCGTTCCCCAGCAGCCCCATGAAGCAGATGAGGCTGTACATGGCTGGGAGGAAGGCAGCACGGAAGTTTCGGACCTCCTCCTTCTCACACAGGGATTCAAACATGCTGTAGTCGATGGTGCTGTTGGAGTCATAGTAATCAGTGACATTGTCCCCAGCGCAGAGCTAGAACAGGAAAAAGAAGAAGAGTGTTGGGACAAGGGCTGTGTTTCCTGCGTGGCTGTGCAAGGAAAGGAGCCTGGAGAGAAGTCCCAGGGAGTTCCCAAAGAGCTGACACAGCCTCGTGGCTGAAAGTGTTTCCTATAAATACGTGAGGTTTGGGGCTTTCTGGGGGGCTCCAAGTGGGAATTCCACCAGAAATGTTCCGTGCTCGGCCAAAGTAACATCTACAAGCTCTCAGATGTGTGGCAGCTTTTCAGGGTGTTCCAGGACCCACCTCCAGCTGTGTGTGCACAGCTGGCTGTCAGATAAAATGTGAGAAATAAAACATCCTTGAGCTAAATTAAAAATCAACGAAGGTGCCTGTGAGAGCATGAGGAAACGCAGCGAGTGCAGCAGGGAGCTGCTTCCGTGTCGGGCCAGCATCTCATTCAGGCCCCCGATTTCAGTTCTGATTATTCTTGTTTCATCTTCCTACACTGCCATAACCTGTGGGGCAGACAGAGCCTGCGGTATCTGTGCCCTGCTTTTGTGACTTATTAGTCTCCAGAACCTTCTCCCCATCTCACAGACATGAAAGGTTTCCCCTGGATACCCCCACCCTCTATCGGAGAGCATCTCGGTGCTCTCCACCTCAGCAGGTTTGGCTTTCACCACATCCTGCCAGGCTGCCAGCAGTGAAAGGGAAAAGCAGGGGCTGCTCTGCTCTGCCCCAGAGAGCCCCACGGGCTGGGAGGTGGCCACTGCAGCCGAGGGACCTCAGGCACCAGGACCAGCCCCTGGGTTTGGGAGGAGGTCATGGCACAGCTCTGTGTTTGGGGTCCTCCTTGCTGGGCCAGGGCACTCTGAGCACCAGGCAGGGGAGGATGCTGAGCTCTTTCTCCTTGGGTCCATCCCTCTCCAGCTCTGGGCTTGGTCAGAGCCCAGCACCTTGACCAGGAATTTGCAGGGAGCAGGAACGATCTGCTCCCTGCAATCAATGTGGTGCGCTCCTGTCTGTCCTGGAAATGCTCATTTTGGGGCTAAGAATGGACTCACACAGCCCAGGGAAATCACTGCGTTTTTCACCATTTTTCTCTGCTTGGTTTTGTTTCTCTTGTTTGTTTTTCTACAGCTGGGCTCTGCTCTCACCTCCCACCTCCCACAGCTGGATCCTGGGGCGAGCAGCTGTGTCCCCACACATTTCTGGGACTGTGGGTGGCTGCTCTGAGTTTTTGAGATCTCCCTTTACCCACCACACAAACCAGCTGGATTTCAACAATGTTGTTGAAAACATCTTACCTGAAAAATGAGTGGCAGGCTGAAAGCAAGGGTGACCTTTAGC
Source organism: Calcarius lapponicus (assembly GCA_039654755.1). NCBI lineage: Eukaryota > Metazoa > Chordata > Aves > Passeriformes > Fringillidae > Calcarius > Calcarius lapponicus. The sequence goes on along the minus strand of JBBFKN010000011.1, from coordinate 4,326,750 downwards.
TGCTTGCCTAGGGAAGAAGGAGATGCTGTGTTAGTGGCTGACTGGGGGTTTCCACATGGTTCTTACTTTGAAAAAGGAGTGGGTAATGCTGTCCATGGCACTGTGAACCCTGCAGAACCCTCACCACTGAGGAAACCAGAACCTGGGGAAGATGCCAGCAAGATAACCCAGGGTCATGAGCATCACTGTCAGAGCATGGTGGAGCCTCAGGAGTCTGGTCCCTCTGGCTGCATGGATTCATGGAACAGTTTGGGTTGGAAGGAGCCTCTAAAGGTCATTCAGTCCAACCCCCTGCAGTGAGCAGGGATGTCTTCACCCAGACCAGGCTGCCCAGGACCCTGTGCAGTGAAGGCAGAGAGGACTCTAAACTTGGGCACGGTGCGCCCATTTTGATTTTTTCCATTATTTTTCCCTGCAGGCAGCCAGCAGCCTTTTCCCTGGTGTCTGAGCAGTCAGGGTGCAGCTTAATCCAAGTGAAAACACCCAGCTGTGAGGGCCATAAATCTGGCCCAGCTGTGCCCCTGTGGTGCCTGGGCTGTGGAGAGGAGAGCTCAGCTCCCCTGGGACAGATAGAACTGGAACTGGCTGAAATTTATTGCCTGTCTCTAAATGTCAAGAGTTGGCTTCTGCTGCCTCGGGATGTGAAAATACAGGATGCTGACAGCTGGGAGGAAAAACTGAATTTAGAGCCAGGTATGATGGTGCTGAGAGCAATCTCAGCCGAGCAGCTCTTCCTGCTGTGGTTAGCAGGGCAGGGCCCAGGGAAAGCTTTCTCCTCACTCATTTTACAGCTCCTACCGAGCAGGTATGATGGTGGTGGGAGCAATCTCAGCCAAACAGCTCTTCCTGCTGTGGTTAGCGGGGCAGGGGCCAGGGAAAGCTTTCTCCTCGCTGGTTTTACAGCTCCTACCAGCATCCACCTCAGGCTGCTGCCACTGAAAGTTGCTCAGCTGGAAGATGGCAATGAGAGAGCCCTGAGCTCCACTCTGGTGTGAGGAGGAGATGTGAGGGGTGCCATGGCCCAGGATATCCCTCCAGGCACTGGGTGGTCTCTGCAGCCCCTCACTCCCTGTGGGTTTTCTGCTCTGGGGGGTGCTCAGCGAGGAGATACCTTTGGCTTTCAGCTGCCTGCTCCCCCTAAAACTCTGCCTTGCTCCTCATGGCCTGGTTGTTCATAATTGTGGCTGATTCCTGGGTTCAGTGCCTGCTGGGCCCAGCTCTGCTTGGTTTCAGTTTTGTGCCAGGCTCCTGCTCACGTTGCACTGCACCAGGATGATGAACTTCCACTACAGGCAACTTTGTGTTAAGTCACCTGCAACAGCTTCACTAGTGTCAGACAGAGTTACCTGTGAGTGGGGATGTTTCTAATACCTGAGGGTGATGTGTGGCTCAGAGAGATCCTCAGCCACATGGGAAAACTCGTGGTGCTCATCCCCAGGCCTGTGTGAGCGCCTCCCCTGAGGCCTCCTGGAAGCTCTGTCTCACCTTCCCCCCTTATTTTCATCTTTGATGCTCATGCAGCTGTGTGCTCAGCTGTGTTCATCCTCCCCTCGCCTTCTCCAAACCCTCCTGGGGGTACCTGAGGGGTTCCCACGGGAACTCAGGAGGAACCTGAGGGGACTCAGGAGTGGGGGAGTGCAGGGCAGGCACTGAGGGTGAAGTGAGGCTCTGGCTGCTCTGTCCAGCCAGTGCCTTTCCCTCTGATCAGTCCCAGACTGCAGGAAGAGGTTTGGTGTCTGCTGTGGCTGTCACCCCCTCTAACTGCTGCCCTGGCTTTTGCATATGATACAGGAAATACACTGAAAGCCCCAAGGACTGAGACCCACTAGGAGGGTTTAAGCAAGCTGTGACTGCCCTTCCTGCCTGGAATACAGAGTCCCTGACTCTGCAAACACCACAGCAGCCTTTAGCCTTCTCCTGCACCTTCTGAATAGCCTGGTTTCCCTGGCACTGCTGGGGCTGGTGCTCCTGGCTGCCTGTGGATGGGTGATGAGTTCCTGTGCTGGTAGCTCAGCCCCACCAGGAAATGACCCCTGTGGCTGCTGGATAAGAGGCAGAGAAGAGCCACCCTCATTCCATGGAGGAGAAGCACCCATGTAAACCAGACTCCATCATCATCTCTCTGTGGCTTGGTTTGCAAACTCCAGGTCCAGCCCTGACGTCACCTGGCCCAGCCCCAGCCCTGGTGAGGGCTCCTTTGCTCTGCTCTGTTTTCTTATCACCCTGTGAAGGTCTAGAAAAACAGGACTGAGAACGTGACTCAACCAACTCCTGAAACAGTTCAGCTGATACCATTCCTTTGAAGATCATCATAAGTTTCTTCTTTCTCCCCTTTCTCAGTTGCTGTTTCAACTGTCTTAAATGTCAAATGACTTTTCAATACGAAGAAAACCCTGTGCTATTTCTGCCCCTCTTCTGTGCCCCCACCTCAGATTACACATTTGCAAAAGCACAACCAGAGAGGCCCTGCTGCCTCCTGCTCCCTCTGTGCCAGTTTGAGCACGTTTGTGTCACTGGTTTCAGTCAGACTGGACAGGACTTGCATCTCCCCAACTTGTCCTATGGTCTGGGGCAGTGGGCAGAAGCAATTATCATGACACGAGTCTTGCTCTGCAGTTTATCAGGCATTTTAGGTACATTTCTTGACTTTTTCTTTCCTTTTTACACCTCCTGGCAGTTGGCTGCTGTGGGTATTTTCTTCAAGTTTTTTTTTAAGTTTTGTTCCTCAAAATATTGAGGGGAAAAAAAAACCCTCTCAAAAGTCCCTGCAGCCAGTTGAACTAGAAACCTCATTTATAAAAATACACCAAAACTCCACCAGAGGCATTGAGTCAGCCTGGCCCTACAGCCCCCTGGCAGCCCCCTGTGTGTCTCAGCTGCTTTGAGGCCATTCTTGTCCTGAAGGACCTGGAAATGGATGGAAAGGGGAATTGCTCCATGGGAGAGAAGGAAAAAAGGGATCTGTTCATGACAGGGGATGGAAACTCCTCAGTTTTACAGTTTTCCTTCACAGACTAAGCCCAAGTTGGGGATTCATCCCTCGACAGCTGCTGAGCTGTTCAGGCTCCCTCAATAGCAGAGAGAAAGAACCAGGTGGTTTTAAGCCCCAGTTCAGGTGCCTGGGGTGGGCACCTGGGGCACAGCTCAGGCTGTGCTGTGGCAAAGGGTGGGTGAATTTGGACAGGCAGATCCCTCCCAGCTTATCTGGATCTCCCTCAGCACCAGCTCCTAAATGTGAGCAAGGTAAGAGCAGCTGCAGGAGCAGTGAATCCCATCAGGCGCACCCAAAAAGGCCTCTGACAGTGGAAATATTTGGTGTCGGGACATCTGCCTGGAAGAAGAGAGAGACACAGCCCTGAGGGAGATTAATCAGATCTCACAAATGAGCAGGGCAGCTCCTGAGGGTCTGGCTGCTGCTACAGCCAAGGGATGCGCGAGAGCAAAGCCGGAGCTGGGGATGCTTCAGGGATCAGATGCAGGAGAGCAAAGCTGGGAATGCTTTAGGGAGCACTGGCAAAGCTGAGCAAACCTGCTCTGGCCAAACCCTCGTGGTGAAAGAAGGTTTCTTGGCCACCTGAAATTGCAAAGCCTCAGCACACGTGTAGGCAGTGATTAACCAGCTCTCCGTGTGTTATACATGTACCAGCTTCTGGTGCCCCTTCTCCAGCAGCACAGGAGGCTTTTGGGGGAAGAACCAGATATTTCTGAGAAAAGTTAATCATACTTAACTGATCTAATGACTATTGGCAGTTAGCAGCCTGTTCTCCCCCTTCCCCTCCTCACAACTGGCAGAGGAAAGACACTGTCATCTCAAGAGTGAGAGGAGCCAGTGAAACCCAGTCATGCTCTTATTTCATGTGTTCACTGATCTATCACAGAAGAAAGTTAATAATTATCGACCTCCACTCCTTTCAGGAAACTGTGAATCAAAAGACAAGATAAGCAGAAAGAAGCAAGCCAAAAATTTCCTGCAGAAGTGAGCCAGGTGTGTTTTAAAATCACCATGGTGGTGCATCTTCCAAGAAAATGAAACATTCCTCTGAAATACAATAGTTGCACAAAAAACCCAAAGGAATATTAGCATAATCTGGTCAGGTTCTCACTAACTCTTTCTTTTTCCTGTCCTGATTAACCTTTCCCAGGAACTGCCCCCAGACACTGAACCCCTTGGAACAAGCAGCCCGCAAAGCACCCACGGGATGATACAGAGGCCAAAAGTTTAAATGAGAAGAATGATGTGTAGGTGAGCAGGTCCAGTTTGGTGTTTGTTTGGATGCAGGCATTCCAAAACCCAGGAATTTCCTAAGCCATTGATTGCCAGAGGCTCTGAGGAGAAAGAAAACTCCCTCACTCACACCCTGCTCCTGCCTGGAGGGTCCGGTGGGACCTGCTCTCTCTTTTCCCTGCATCCCCATCTCTGGAGCATCCTGCATCTCTGGAGCATCCCCAGAGCTTCCTTTATTCCCCAGAACTTCTTGCATCCTTCCCCCTGACCATCTCCAGAACCTCCTGCATCTCCAATGCATCCTGCTTCCCCCAGTGCTCCTGCGGATATTTTAAAATAGAAATAACTTGCAAAAGACTGGATGGACCTAATGAACAAACTCAGCTCTTCTTCCACTCAATTCCTTGATTGATTCACTGGATTAAAATGTTGCCAGGGAGAATGTTCTCTTTCTCTCTCTCTAATTTTTATTTTTTTAAATTAAGAACACAGAAGAAAAGGTGTGAATTATGCAAGATTCCGTTTGCTTCGGAACAAAAAGGCCCCTTAAAATTGCCTCCCTCTTTTTTGTCTTTGTTTCTGAAGTGATTTGAAGTTTTTGAGCTTCTAAAATAGAACTGTGTTTTGTTTTGGTTTTTTTTTTTAGTAGTAAAAATGAGGAAGGTGAAAGTCTTTTATACTGTTTAAATACTCTTATAGAAGCGCTCCACTCCTGTGTCACAGGACAGGGACTGGGCATCATTAATAAAGCTGAGGGCACAGCCCAAGGCTGCAGCCCAGGTACTCACCCCCATCCATGGTGTGGTTCCAGCAGGATCCAGTCACAGAGGTAACGAGAGCATCACCCACTCCAGCTCAGCCTCCCCAGCTCCTGCCAGGGACCCTCCTCGGGGAACTCTGCTTTTATACTTCCTGCACCCTGTGAGGAGCTCACAGGCACCTGATGTCACTGGCATTCAGTGGACCCTCCTCCTCCTCCTCCTTCTCTTGTGTTCAGAGCTGTGCTGAGCTCTGGGGCTGCCCAGGTGCTGCCTCGGCGTGCTCTGCACACCCAGAGCTGTCACTGACACTTGGGGAAGTGAAGAGGGCTCTGCTTTTGGGCTGACACACGAGGAGGAATGGTCTGTGGTGAAGGGAGCAAGGGAAGGAGGCTCTTCCTTACTGCCCCACTCCAGCAAATCATGCTTTATCTGTGGAGCCCTCAGTGCTGGAGGAAACAGGGGATCCCATCCCATCCCATCCCATCCCATCCCATCCCATCCCATCCCATCCCATCCCATCCCATCCCACCTACCAGACCTGTTTTGGGAAGGCTGTTCAGGATGAAAATCTCAGTGCACAGGACTGCCCATGACCAATAGCTCATTGTCCTTCTCCCTCCCTACACTGTCAGCAGCCCAGTGACTTCCCCCCTTTCTTTTTCTGGGTATTTTTGTCTTCCCCAAAAGGCTCTGTACTTTGTCAGTGTCATGCCTTCCCGCAGGGCAAACCAGTGGCTTTATTTGGTGTTTGCTTTTTGTTTGGATCCACCTGTCCAACCCACTTTTGTTTGGTTGGGTGTCAAAGAGGGCTCTGCTCTTGAACAGACCCCTCAGACAGAGGGCTTGTTTCTCAGACAGAAATGTCTCCAGCTCCTCACAAATTCACTTTTTTCCCTGAGCCAGGCTCCTCTAGAAGTGATGACTTTGGCATCTTGTCCTCTCTGTTTTATGCTATGCCAGTGCTGTTACTGCAGCCAGGTGGAAAACCAGGGCACCACAGGATGGAATCCCAGCCTAAATTAAATATACCTGAAGCTGAGGGTAGTTTTGATGGTTCTGTGGGTTGTTTTGAAGACTCAGATCCAGTTTCAGGCCCTCCCTTGATACGGTCCCAGCCCAACTCCAAACCCTTCCCAGTGCTGCTGTGGTTCTGAGCCCATTCTGGGGTGCTGAGGGAACAGTCTGCTGGCGTACTCAGGGTGAGGATTTTGGGGTTTTTGGGGGACAGGAGGGCTGTGACAGTTTTCCTCTGCTCACACAAGGTGACCCTCCCTTGCCTTGGCGCGCTCTGAGCGTCCGGCACCGACTCCTCCGCACCTCACCCAGCGCTTATCTCAGGCAGCAGGTGCTGCTCACATCTCTGCAGCTATTTATTGCTCTGTGTGCCTTTGCTCACCAGGTATGCAGGCAGGTACCCTGCCTCGAGAGCTTTATCTCATAACCACTTCCTCCAAGGAGGACCTGAGATGAAAGGCTTCCCTTGGGTACCGGCAGAATACCCAGAATCCAGGGGTGTAACAGAGGCTTCACACGAGGTCACAGCTCTGCCTGGGATGTGCATGGGCCCCTCGGGGTGCTCTGTGCTCACCCTGCTCCAGGGAGAGGCAGCAGGCAGAGTTCTGGTGGATCCATCCCTATGTCCATGCTGGCTGAAGCCAAAGGTGAAAGAGGCAGGTGGTTTGCAGCTTGGTTTCTGCACATGGTCCCAAGATTCAGCTTCAAAGTTTTGGTACATGCCAAATTCTGTGGTGTTAGAGCCCATTCAGGCAAACTGTTTTTTCTTAAAAAGGATGGGAATATTTAAATGGGAATATTTAAAATTGAAGTATTTAAAATAAAGAATTTGCTCTCTGTGTATGACACCGGACTTCTTGTACAGTCACATTTTATACCCAGGGACTTCTCAGAACATTTATTAAATCTTTGCTTAATTTGATTGTGTATATTTTCAGCCTATTGCCTGAGTGATTCCATCTCTTTGACATATTGCCTGAACTTGGGTGCCCCATGAGCTGCTTTTCACAAAACTGTGATCCTGTGTGAGCAGCAGACCAAACTCAGACACTGCCAGGCCTGAGCTGTGCCCATGAAAGCCATTGTACTGTGCTACTAGAACCTATTTGTTATTCCAAAGTTAATTAACAGTATAAAAGGAATCAAATTACCAGGTATCCCAGTCCCTGGGTGCCTCTGCTCCCCTCCAGCACCCAGGAGAGTGGAAGTCAGTGATTTAAACCTGCTGCCCGGGCTGCAGCAGGAGCTGGGTGCCAGCTTTCATCCATAAACTCCCCAAAGAAAATGCAGCTCCTGATAAATTCCACAGGAAGTTGCTCAGAGAGATTTTGGTTCAGTTCTCATTGGTTCCACTTGAACTGAAATATTGAGTAGAACTGAATTGAACTGTGTAATCCTGGATTGTCCTGACATTCAATTGCAACTCCCTCAGCAAGGGAACATCACAAGGAAGTTAGCTCTGAGTTTCCCATTCCTTGCCTGTGTGTAAAACTGGAATTCCTGTGGGATGCTCCAACACGTGTCACACACATCCTGAGGTGGGAAAGATCCCAGAGATCCAGGAGAGGGTTCCCAGGTGCCTCGTGCAGGCTGGGGGACCTTCAAAATCACAACTCAGGGCTTTGCCTAAGGAGGTGGAATTCAGTCCGAGAGAAGCACAACACAGGATGTTCTTACATCCTGGATAAAAAACTTTTTCATATTTTCCAGCAGTTTCGCTTTAGCTGATTTGAGATGGAAACACCAGCTCTGTCCCCCTGTTGCACCCTTTGGCTGACACGAGCCATGGGAAGGTTTGTCCCCGTGGCTGGAGGAAGCCAGGGGTGCCCAGACAGAAGCGTTGGTGAGTTCAGGGTGGCCCTTTCCCAGCTGTACTTCCCAGTCACATCCTTGCAGTGACATCAGGGAGGGACCCTGACGTATGTCCTGCTGCTCCCTCTGCCTGGCAGTGCCAACCCAGGGTGCCTGGGATGTCCCAGCTCTGGCCTTGCCCCTCCTCTGACGTTCTGGGGACATCCAGGGGGGTTTGTGGTGCAAGTCAGCAGGGTCGTTCCAGGGGGGTGCTGACGTTGTTGTTCCTCAGGCAAATATAAAATAGCAGAAGTGAAATCATGAGTAAATTCCTGACCTTAAGAGTGGCACCAAGCTGGGATTCTTCACCCAGCCGAGTTCTTTGAGCAGGTGTAGGGGGTGCCCTGAGAAACGTCTCATGATTGTGATCTCACCACCAGGTTATTAACAGATCCTTATCTCCCAGAGGGAGGAAGCAATCTGTGCAGCAGCAGGCTCTGATTGGGATGCACAGCTGCCCGTGGTGTCAGCCACAGCAGAGAAAGGCACACCCAATGTCACCAAGAATTCACCTGCTTTGTGCCCACATCATGGCCTAGGTGATGGCCTGGCTCTCCAGTTCTTTTTTTTTGAGGAAATAGAAAAGATTTACCAAATTGGCATCTGCCGTGCACTGAACAGTTGGACATCAGGGAGAATTTCTTCATGGGCAGGGTGGTCAGGCTTGGAAGGGGCTGCCCAGGGAGGTGCTGGAATTCCCATCCCTGGAAGTGTTCAGGGAATGACTGGATGTGGCATTCAGTGCTCTGGTCTGGTTGGGAAGGTGGGGATGGGTCACAGGGTTGGACTTGGTGTCCTTGGAGGTCTTTTCCAGCCTAAGTGGCTCTATTCCATGAGAGCAGCTCCCTCCTCCTGGAGCCCAGAAATTGAGATGTGAGGAGGGAAATGCACCTGGAGATGGCAGTGGGGAGGGGTCAGGCTGGCAGGGACAGTGACACTCCCCTTTCCAGCCCCAGGGAGGGGTGATCAGCCACTGACCATGTGCACTGCTGGTCCCTGTGTCCCTCAGGGCAGGGCTGGGCAGCTTCCCATGGCATCTACTCACAGTGCTCAGGCTGTATGCAGAGGGACTGTGATGGACAAACAGGTCCTTTCTGGCCTGAACATGAAGGAGAAACAGTGGTCATCTCAAAATGATGGGTGGGAAAGGAGAGGTGATTGAAAATGAGAAGAAAAGCTCCTGGAATGTTGCAGAAACTATGTCAGGGGGGCATATGAGCACCAGCTGTGTCTAGAGATGGTTTGTGCAAAGTGCTGGGCAATTCCCACAGGATATCAAGCACTACTGAGCAGTGAATCATTTAGAGACATAACAAGACATGGTTTAGGGAGATAAAGGGATATTGATTAAAGAGATAAAGCATTATGACCCTTAAAAATAATTGAGGGTTGAAGTGTCCCTGAGCATCCAGCAAACATCACTTCTGGGAGCACACCAATCTGCTGCTGCCTTTGGATGAAAACTGGATCTAGAAACTGGAAATAATCCCATCAGTATTTGCTCCAAGAAGAGCTCATCCAGCCTTCTCTGTTACAGATCTGGCATTTCTTATCCCTGGGGTTAAAAAGATTGTAATAAACCCATGATAATGTGATTTTTTCACTTGGTTTCTTTTGTTACTGTCATTCTTTCTGGTTTGGCTTTCCCCACCCTGGAAATGGTGCCAAAACTAAAATGGCTTTTTTTGGACTCTTTAACAGAATCGGGCGATAAAAGCAAATTCAAAGTGGTTGTTGACAGAAATTACTGAGTTCTGGAGTGACAAGTGAAGCTTTACGTGATGACTTACAACAAAATAAGACACCAACGTGAAACGCGCGAAACCACTTCAAAAAACCCCTCGAAGATTGTGGAAAAAAACGTCAAAGTGAAAGAAGGGAACTGAGAGCACAAACAGCAAGACAGACCTGAAGCAGGATCTGGGCTTTCAGATTCAAGTGCCTGATCCCTCTTGGTCATCAGGTCCTGCTGGGAGAGGTTTGCCAGTCGCTGTCAGTAACACTCTGCAAGCACGAGGCATTTCAAACCCAGGGATCCAAGCCCTGGGTTCAAAGTCTTGAGCAGGTGCTGCAACTCCTTGGAGGCACAAACAGTCTTGGCTGTAACAGTCCAGGATGAATCTGGAACTTGCTGGGCGCCTGGCTGGGAGAGCACATGGAATTCCAGCTTCTCTGGGTGCCTGGCATGATCAACCCCCAGTTCTGCAGTGCAGCACCTGCAGTTCATATCCAGGAGCCTCAAAGCTGCAGGTGAGTGACATGTGAGCATCTCACCCTGATTTGGCAAATTGCTACAAATGCCTCACACTGTGAGCTGGCACAACTGCATCTCACTCTGAGCTGGTACAACCAGCAGCTCTCAGGGTGAGGGGAGTTATACCCTCTTATTTTGTTGTAAATCATCATGTAAAGCTTCACTTGGGACTCCAGAAGTCAATAATTTCTGTCAAGCCCTGAGCATGTGTTAAAAGAAAAGTCACTATTTAAGGAGAAATACACTATTTAAGGAAAAACTCCATTTAAGGAATGGAGTCACTATTTGAGGAGGCGAAGGGGAGACGTGCACATCTGAGGGGTGATGATCATTAGTCTCCAATTTATTGATCAGGTTACATACTTTTATAATACTGTTAATAAGCTCATACATATTCTGTAACTTAAGCATTCTATTCGTTAAGCTAAACATCAACTCTTCTTCATTTTTTCAGTCTTGCATTCCACTTTCTCATGTCTCTCTGACTCCTTGTTATCACATTTAGAGATGTCCAAGGACACAGTATTTTCGCAGGTGCAAGAACTCAGATCAGAAGGCTAAACACAGTACTTTTCCAGCTTTTAATAATTAGCATTCCCACAAGCATGAGCTGCCACAACTGCTGCTGCTGCTGGCTGGCACTGAGGATCCTGCACAAGAAAAGCACTGCTCCCCTTCACAGCCAAGGCTAGGGCCGTGTGTCCTTCGGGCAGGTTGATGGGGACTCCTGGTGGCAGTGCCTGCTGCAGCTCACACACCTCTGCCAGCACTTAACCTGCCCCAATTCCATCTCCAGTTGGCCATGAGGGGTGTTTTCCCCCAGTATTCCAGCACTTGGGACTGCTGGGAACACTTGTCAGTTAAGGGGATGAAGGGAGGTCACGCAGGAGCAAGGACACCACAGCACTGTTTTGATGCTGCGGGGGTTTGGATTGGTGGCTGAGTAGCTTTTGATAAATTGAGGAAAAAAATCAAAAATGTCTTTAAAAAAAACCCAAAAATCCCCAACTGAACAGCAAAGCCTGCCTGCCTGGAGGTTCAGGGCAAAACCTGGGGCAAGACAAGGAGAAATAAACCATCAGTGGCTCCTTGGGACAGGGCAGGCACAGAGGCTGCACTTGGAGTTGGTGGGAAATGGAAAAGCACATCCTGGGATAGAGGAGGGACCTCACCAAAGGCCTGAGCAGAGCAAGGGTCTGACCCTGCTCCCTGTGTGCTGCCCACCCACACCTCCCTTTCTCAGGACCCTCCTCACCCCCAGTTTATCCCCACACAGCAGCTCTGGACCTGCTTCCCCCAAGCCTCCCAAGGTCAGGGTCAGGCTCTCTGCTCCTGCCCTGAGCTGCTGCAGCACAAGGCTCTGAACAGGCTCTGCTTCCCTGACACACACGAGCTGCCCCTTTGTGCCAGGGTTTGGATTTGCTTTGATATTTTATTCCTGTAAAGCTCCTTTAATCTGTTTTATTTCTTTCTGTCACCAGCATAATCCTCTCTTGTGAGCAGTGTCTGCAGCTCGTTTGGCTCCAGGCAGAACAACTTGGCAAGACTTGTCCAGGTTATACACAGGTGATTTCTTACCATTTTTTTTAAAAAACCCCAACTTTGTTTGTTTCTCTGTCAGTCTTTTTTTCTTCTCTGAAAGTTCAGCTACTGCACAAACATGAGGCTTCTTTCTTTCTGGGAAGCCAAGCTCAGTCCTGTGTGTAGATGAGGGGTTTGGAAGGGATTTGGGTGCATGAAGCTCTTGGAGGCCTGGGCTCTGGGTTCACTTTACCTGGTGAATCATTTCTGAACAACCTCACAAGGTGCCTGGTTCATATTTTAACATCTAAATCCCTTTCAAAATGTACCCTTTGGGCCTGCTTTTTGCTATGTACCCGTTACTGTACCAGCTTTGTAGGTTAGGTTTTTGGGGTGATAAAATCTAATAATTACATAAATGCAAAAAAAAAAAAAAAAAAACCCAACAAACCCCCAAACCAACAAAAAAACCCTTGAGATCAGTTCTTTTTTTAACCCCGGCTTCTTAATAACTTTTACTGAGTGTGTTTTTGTGGTGAGATAAAAGCATATTTTTGACAATAACCCAACACAGACGAGAACCTTTGCCTGCAGAGCAAACCAGAAGCAGCACCATGGTGATGTCAGAAGTCACAATGCCTGAGTCAGACTTGAAAACCCCTGGTTTTTCTTGAAGAGAAAAACAAACCAAAGAAAACAACTCCCTCGCATGATGCAAAGCTTGGATTTGCCTTTTTGCTTCGGTCCCCTGGGGGTGTGAGGGACTCGCCAGCTCTCAGCACCCCATGGGGGATGGCTGCACCTCAGACCCCCAGCCTGCACCCACCTCCTGCCAGACAGGGCACCCAGGAAACAGAGCAGCTCCAGCAGCAAAGCAAGAGGGCTCTTCCTTATGGGAGGAAGGGTTCCTGGCCCTGCTGGGGACCTGCAGGGTGGCCACAGGTTCCATCAAGAGCATCCCACTGAGGACCTGTAGAACACAGGGTTCACCAGAAGCTCCAGGTTGCTCTGAGGAAGGGTTGCTGCAGGAGCCAGGTTTCTCGTGAGGCCTGTCCCTCTCCTTTGCTGATCCCTGATGCTCCTGTCCCTTGTAGGCACCTGTGCCAGGCACCATGGGGCTGGTCAGTGCTCCAGCGCTGCCCATGGGCATTCCTTCACGTTCTCATGTGCTTGGACAAGTTATTTCACTCGTGAAGACAACACCCACTCCTTCACGTACACACCCTGAGCTGCACACACCCGTCTTTGCCAATAATTAGTTATTTACATACACCTTGAGAATTTGGAGCAGATGAAAAGCATCCCCGGCCTACAGAAGCCAGGGCTGCTGCAGATAAAAGCTGTTGCACAACAAGGGTTTGCAGCAGCTCAGGTGTGGAACCCCACCTGGGCCCCACAGAGCTGGGGGAAGGAGGGGGGCTCCAGTCCAGCCAGCAGCTGGCACTTTGTAAGAAATAAAAGACTGTGTGCTTATTTTCCTCCGGCTTGAGATGGAGAACAGCTGATGAAAGATCTGAACCAAACACTGGCACTACCTTAAAAGACAAGAACAGACCACTGTGAGTTTAAAAAAAACCAAACATGTTGGATTTTATTATTTTTAGACCATTAAAAAAAAAGGATTTAAAAAACACCATCTGATAAACCCACTGCTCTGCAAATACACGTCAGCTCATTGAAACATTATGTGTTCCCTCAGTTGTTAAGTCAAGAAGTGGCCCATGGCTGTTGCCACAATTCAGTGTATTTATTTGTGGGCTTTTGCTTATATAGGGCAAATTATGGCCTTTTCAGTACATTTGTAGAGTCTCCAGAGGTCCTGAAAGCTCATGACAAGCAAAACTACTATTTTTTACCATTTGTGCCATATCAGTGACTGTCTGCTCAGAGAACATGTGCGTGTCTAAACGCTCTCCTGCTCTGTTCTGCGCCAGGTCTCTGGTTGAGGCCCACACCAGGGTCTCTTGGTAGCAAATAAAGGAGTTAATTGGGAAAGAAAAGCAAAGGCTTGTTGAAAAGAATCCTGCACCACAGAAAAAAAAAATCCCTCTTGATGTGTCATTTCCTGCAAGACTACACTGAGCCCTTTGGAACTGGATCTCCTGACATGCCACACACAGACCATGAGCAAGTTTCCACCACAGCAGAGCAGCTACTCTAGAAAAACAAGTTACACCAAAAACCCCCAAAACCCCAGACTTTCAGACTCACTCTGGAGCTGCTCCTGAGGACTGAGAGCTTTCTTTAAAAGCATGGACTGGGGAGGCTGCAGCAGAAATTGCCCTTGTTGACAGGCAGCACAGTAGCTGTGGGACACAGGGGACTTTTGGAGTTGTTAGGTAAGGAGAGGCCCCAGGGGACACCCTGGGGAGACATAAAGTCTTTGCTCCATAGTAAGAAGAGGTCTGAATGCTTCAGCCACATTCCAGCCTCTCCAGAAAGCCAGTGCTGCTGCCAGGAGCAGGTCCCTCATGCAGTCAGGCCAGGACTGCAGCACAGGTGAGACACCTGCGCCACAGAGGGGCAGGAAGGGCCTTTGGGGAAAAGTGCCAGTGTGTCCATGGCACCAGAAGAAAGGGAAAAGGCCTGATTTCTCATATAGAAACCAAAACCAGTGGTTTCTAGTCTTTCTAGGGTAGAAATACAAGTGATAGAAGCACTCCTCCACACTGTAACAGCTGTGTTTAGACACATGAGGTTCCTTTTCTGCCTGCTGCAGGATACCCTGTGCCTCTCCAGGCCCCTTCACACCTTGCTACACTGATAACCTGACATGTCACTAAGCCCTGGCATCCTTTGGAGACAAGTGACAGAGGCAGGGAAGGTACAACAGCCGCAGAGCACGCTCTGAAATCAAACAGTACTTCATTACAGAGACACAGGAACTGAGTCAGTGATTATTCTTTCTTCTCGGCCTCCTCGGCGATGGGGTCTGCGGGCGGCTCCTCCACGGTGGCGCTGTTGCTCTCTGAGCCGGTGTTGCTGTCGCTGGTTCCCTCCTCAGCTGTGCTGTCCACCCCTTCCTGCCCACTCTCCTTGTCCTCTGGGGTGGAGGTTCCTTCTTCACCGTTCTGCTGGTTGTCTGTGCTCTCTTCTGGGTGAGGCTCTTCTGGAAAAATGTATTTCTGAGTGTCATTTACATGTCAATATTTATTTAGATTGTGCAATTAGGATTTAGGAAGAAACAGAAGCTATACTAAATCCGAGTATTCCACAGCAGTCACCTAGAACATGCAGGGACAGGCACAACTCAGGGATCTTTCAGTGCTGAGGACATATATGGTCCTGCCACACATCCTGATGTCAGCCACAGCTACCTGACCTCAGAATTCCAGCTGTAAGAAAGCCATGCTCCTCGTTAAAGCAGAAGCACTGGAATTCAAACTCCTTGGCCCCTCTTTCCTTATGCTCCTGCTGTTGCAGCAGTGACTCACTGATGCATTGGGACTCCTGAATCCAGCAGCATTTCTTATTGCCACTGTCCAGAGCATAAAGCAGCTGGAAGATTTGCCTGAGAGCTGCAGAGGAAGCATTGCTGTTGCATCATCCTGGCTGGACACTGGGACAAGGAAACACTCCCAGCTGCTCCCAGTTAAGCAGTCTAACTTCAGGTTTACTATTTTTTCCCCTGGATACATCACACACAAAGCATGACATGGGGCTCTGTGGGATCTTATCTTCTCCTCTTTTAAACACAAGTAATTTAATGAGAAGCAACCAAATGCCTGTGTTCACCAAGATGCAGTGAACTGTTCTCCTCAGAGACCCTTTAATGCTGATCCTTGGAGGATCCTGCAGATGTTCAGATGCAGTTACCTGTCTCCATTGGAGTGCTCTCCTCTTCCTTCTTCTCCTCCCCCTTGCTGGCTGCCTGCTCCTCCTCAGCTGCCAGGCTGCTCTGACTGCGCTCAGCTTGCTCAGCTGCTTCCTTTTCCCTTTCCTCCTGTCTCTTGCGAGCCTGTTCCTCAGCTTGAGCAATTTCAGCTGCAATTTTTTCCATATCCACTTCCACCTTCAAACTGCATAACTAGCAATTAAAAACAAAGCAAAACAAAGGAAAACTTTAGCTCTTTTACTACTGCAGTTACCTTGAGAAATAAATAATCAGTAAATCCCAAATGATGACTTCATTGCTTTTACACACTGCACAGTCCTTTTGATTTTACAAAGTTTATATTGGAAGCAACTAGGGAGGGAGATACAGGCATATTAAGAAAAAAAAGGGGAGAAGGAATAAATAAACAACCTAAAATTTGTTATTTGAGTGTAGCCAAGGAGAGCAGTGTGCCCTCCACAGTGGCTTCAGGCAATCTTCCTCCAGCTGCTCTGAGTGAATTCACCCAGCCCAGCCTGGAGGCACCTCTAAACTGTACTGGCCCAATGTACCCCTAAAGGTCACTGAAGGAGCAGGAAATCATCCTGCGCTTTTTACCACCCACACCAGGGCACTGCCCCAGCAGCTGGGCAACTGCTCAGAACTGAACAGAGAACTGAAGCACTTGTACCACTGTGGAACCAGCAGCTTCCTCAGAATAAGTGAGAAAAATGAGTTGTACCCTTTTAAGCTCGTTGTTGAAAGAGTCTGTGCTTTCCAAAAACTTCCTCTTCTTTTCCTGGTGACGCTCCTCAATTTGCAGCAGCTCAGCTTCGAGCTTACGCTGGAAGTGAAACAAACAGCAAGAACCTCATTGTGCAGTCACCTAAAAACTGGGCAGAGGTACAGCTAAACATCCAAATTTTCATATGGGTTTATTTTTAAATACTGGTATAATATGTAAACATCCTTCTGCCTGCCTCTGATACCCATTAGCTCAGAAGTTCATAGTGAAAAGTAAGACCAGTACGTGGGTCTGTGCAGCAGTTCAAGAATATTGTAAATGAAGCATTGTGCACCTGAGGTGAAGCTTCCAGCATCAAATCTGCACATTTTCTTTCCTATTTGCACCCCCAGGTCTGTGTATACATATCCCACAGGTCTGTATATACACAGCTCACAGGTATAGACACACTTTCCACATCAATTGCAGTCTCTTAACACAGAAAGACCACAATTCACAGGAAAGAAGGACAACCACCCCCTCCACCCTCTAAATCTTCTGTAATTAAAAAAACCCCAACAAATCTCTACCTAATTCTGGTCTTGCTTCACCCCTACACATACTGACCACGCTGAAAGGGTTCTTCTGGTAACATGAGTGTTTGGAAAACACAGGCATGTGCTCAAAGCTGGGTCAAACATGCAGGTGTGACTTCACCATATATTTTGTATAAATTTAACTTTCAGTGAAAAATGTTAGAATAGGGACAATTTACTTCAAAAAAAGAATCATTACAAACAATATGAGTCGTCAGGTACCCAAAATTACAACACTACCAGTACTTATTAACCAGCAGACTTTAAAAACTGCATACAGGGGGTTGTGTGTAATAATGAAGAACTATGGAACTAACACTTAGGACAAAACACAAAGAACAAAACAGCACAGAAGGTGAAGTCTCACGTTCTGCAGCTCCCAAGAAATCCCAGGGATTAGCACACAGAACATTGACACCCAGCAAGAACAGTCATGCTGGTGATCGAATGATCCAAAGAATTGGAGTCCAGCCCAACCCCACCGCATTTTAGCTGCATCTGCATCCTTTCTTTTTACCTGATGAACCATTAAGGATTGAACCTGGCGTTTCAGGACTTGCATTCTGGCTGTGGTGACCACGGAGCGGACGTCGGGCACCACGCTCTCGCTCAGGATCTCGCTGATGAGCCGGTGGTTCCTCTGGAACCGAGCCGTGGCCGTGTGCTTCATGGAGAACCCATCGTCGTAATCTGCAACAGGAGGTCCAGGGGTAACTGCTTTGATCCCACAAAATGAGAGCTGAGTCCAATGTACCCACATTATCCACTCTGGACCCACATTATCACTCACAAAAACTAAAATATGAGCCCTAACAGCAGTAGTTGTCATGTCACAAAGTTCACAGTAACACACACGGAGCATCAGGGAATTTCAAAACGAGACAAAGTATGGCCAGGGCAGCATTTACCTGGCACAGCTCTAACAGCTGATTTCACATGCATTTCCCACAGCTGAAATTGGGACTGACCTAGTTATTCACTCTGTTGCTTTCCACACTTCCACAGTAAGAGGGACTATTAATACACCAAATAAAAGAGCCATTCCTGATTAATCATGTTTCCAGAACAAAATGCCACCACGATAGTGACTCTTCTATATAAATAACCTTTGTAGCACAGATCAACACCACTTATTTTTTAAAATACTGAAGACTGAAAGCATGAAGCAGTGAGACACATTTACTCATCACTGAAAATTCACAGTCATGTATTAAAAGAATTTGATTATTTATTAGTAAGTGCATTTCTCTAAAGAGAAACCAGTTAAACAACAAGTATGAATTATCTCCCAGAACAATGCCACGTAGAAAAGTCCAGAAGTCTAATTTTGTTTTACATTAATTATTCCTACTGGAGATGACTCTTCACAGAAATCCCAGCTATTCACAGAAATCTTAAGAAGCTGAAGACCATGCCAGGAGATATTACCAAAGAAGAGAACTAGTTAAATGAAAGTTTATTTCCAAGTGTATATTGTATCTCATTTAGGTATCTGATTAAACAAAGCAAAAAAGAGGTAATGGCTGGTTTTGTCCAAGTCTACCTTGCACTGGTAGCACAGAACAGAATCTCTAGTCCCCAGGTTCCAGTTATTCCAGCATGAAACATATTTACATAAATGTTGCAATTACCTCACACGGGGGAAAGTGCTGTTTGCTATGAGATTTATCTCAGGGGTGTGCTTTCACAAGGGGGAAGGAAAAAAAAGGGTGTAACTGAGCACATTTTTCACCCTCAGGTTTCAACAAGTATTTGGTGATGCATTTAAAAGCAGCCATGAGGTGTGTGAGGCTGACTTTTCCCACTGGGTGGGGTGCATTTCCTTGCAGTCAAATAAACTTTCAGAATTTTCTCATCAACTTGTCAGCAGCAAGGGCACCTCACTCGCCAAACAATCTCAAATGACAGTTGTTGAACACATTCAAAGTTCAGGTGCTCTTAATCACACCAGAACTCTGCCTGTCAGATTTATGTGCTTCTGGTAATAAAGCACAACATTCCATCCAAGCCGGATTAAATCAGGCATCTAAGCCTTTTCTAAAGCATGTGCTAAAGCCATTATGGAGCAGTAAGCAGACTGATCTGGTTTGAACTATTGAGCATTACTTCACACTTAATTAAGAAGGGTTGGAATAACTTTTGCCACGGGTGCCACCTTACTTTTGGGAACAAAGTCAGCTGTATGGAATAAAAAGTGGTAATGAAAATTGACATGAAAGCACCAAAGCAGAAACAAAGCCACGTGAAGCGCTGCAGAAAGTGCATATGGGTGGTTTTCTGTATCTCCATGGCCTGTCCTGCCATGAGTGTCCCACTGGGAGTGCACACCAGCTCCTTACCATCGGGATCCTCCGCGGGCTGGATGCTCATGTAGGGCTCCCCCTTCTCCATGCGCGACTGCCGCTGCCGGCTCTCCTCTTCCAGCGCCGCCTCGGCGCGGCTCTTGGCGTTGATGTAGGCCAGGTAGGCAGGGGAGTTGTGGTAGGCCTTCATGGACTCGTTGTACTCAATCTGCAAGGTGACCAACATGGTTTGATTGCACCACTGGGTGACTCCCACCCGGTCACAACTGCGCTCTGTGTAACGCACAGTGCGGTTACACAGATAAAGCTGAATCTGCATCGTCTGGTTGAGATATAAATGATCAGATTCTCTCAGTCTCTCTTTTTTACAAATTAGAACTTCTATAGTCATTTGTGTTTTAAAAACACAGCTGGTTCTTAGGTCTTTTAGTATTATGATAGCTTTGTTTTCTGAGATTTCAAATTCAAACACCTCAGAACATTTAAGATCAAGTTCTGGTAAGATGAAATTAGCAAACACAAAATACTCTCGGTAACTCTCTGGCGTTCTAACTAAATCCGTGGTTCTGATTTCTTCTCTTTCCTTATGCCAGTATGTCATGAACCACTTTCCAAAATCAGTTAAGATTTGTCCATTCTTTGACCCATCCCTGCTCTGGGATGGCACAGAAAGCTGCAGCCAGACTCCTGTCTCCTCCTGGCAGCAGGACAGCAGCACTATTTTCACTTTCTTTGAAATACCTTTTCTCTTTGAATTGCTTTCTTTAATCTCATCTTTAAGATTTTGTACAGTGATTTGAGATACTTCTAATAAAAAACCTGGATATAATCTATGATATTGTTAAAGGTACTTAAAATGCTTGTAAATGATCAGGACCAGGATCCTTCTGCCTTGGCACAACAGAAACCAGCTGGCCCCTGCCCCAAGGAGCTTACAATCTAAACATCATTACCAAGGTAAAAATAGAATTCCTGGATTATTTTTTTTTCTCAGCTAAGAGCACTGAGTTTTGCAGTACTTCTCTATTGCCTTGTAATAAAACCAGCTGAGATTTGACCAGGTAGCCAGAGCCTCAGATGCCTGCCAGGTGTAAGCACAACACATCAGCTGGACAATTCTCCCTTTGTACCTGAGAAATCACAAGAACAGTCTTGTACAGGTGCTCAACACTTACCAACCTAGACACGAGGCAGCTGTCATCTCTTGTTATTAAGATCAATAAAACCAAAACAAAAGCACAAGAAAACCCTACAAGTGGTAGCATTTTCTATTAAGAAACAAAACATTAATGCCACAGCGTGGAGTTCCACCAGGAAAACCAAACCCCACGTGACTGGAAGTCTCTTAGGAACATGTTCAGGACAACAGCAGTAGTTGCAGAGCACCAGTTTTGAAAGAGGATTTTGGTGTTGAGACAATCTTTTCAATACTGATGTTGTACAATCAAATCCATTCATTACACAGTTAAAATCGACACTCAATTATAAATACTTCATTTTGAATTAGGTCTAAAAACTGACCAGTCACAGTTGATGCACAGTTATTTAAAAAAATCTAAGAGACGTGTCAGGACAAACTTCCATTTAAGTTACATACAGGGCTCTCGTGAATGCCTCAAACACCCCTGCATGGGGAAGATGAATTTTTCTTCTCAGACCAGTTCCTAGAAGAATCAGCTGTAATAAACATCCCAGATTTCTTCCATTTACCTTTTCAGCTTCATATTCATTCAAATACTCTTGCTTCTCTTCATCAGTGAGATCTCGCCACATTCCTCCAATAATCTTGCCAATTTCCCATAACTTCAAATCAGGATTGGACGCCTTCACTTGGTCCCAGACCTTAACAGAAACAGCTGGAGCTTTACTAATGATATCTAAATACTTCCAAATTAAACATTTTATATTGTCATCTCAGTGTTCTTTCTGGAATCACCATGAAAAACAGGATAAAGTTAGGAATGAGTCTGGCTAAACTATCTGGATTATTTTCTGGGGCAGGAAGTCAGTAGGAAGCCAGCTACTGAATCAGGCAATTGCTGAGCTGAGTGGCTTTGGTCTCATGGGAATATTGCCTTTAACCCTCTCAATTCTCTTCTTAAATGAACATCGCTGCATCTCGGGGAAAAAAATGCTACTGAGTAAACACATCCAGCAGTAGATTATGACAAAGAGACTGAGCTTTTCAGATCAGAATGTAACATTTCACAATATTTCAGTCTTGCTGATCAATCTGAGTTCCAACAAGTTCTGACTCCACCAAAAAGGTTCCTAACTTTATAGGGAAAAAAAAAGGAGAGCTGCCAGTAATTTCTTGCTGCGCCACTTGACTTTTTTTTTTTTTTTGTGTGTGTGTTGATGTTTTTTGGTCTAAGACAGACATGCTGGTAAAGATACTTTACCAGAATTGGAGAAATTCCTTCTGGCTCACCTGCTTCAGCCAGGCTGCCATGCCCTCCCCATGCCCCATCAGATTCCAGACTCCACAAGAGTCTCTCTCCTACTTTCTGTTAAACAGTTCACAGAATAGCGAAGCAAACGTTGCCACGGGCTAGGGTGGTGAAGGAGAACATGCAAAGTCCACTCATTGCTACTCTTCAGTCCAGCTACAGCACTGCACCAAGCCCAGAAAACGCAAGGAATACTTCCTTTATATAAAAAAGTTCTGTCAGTAAGTCACAGGAACTTCTGAATGTGGCGGGGTGGATCCTTGTCAGCAGACAGTGGTAGGAATTAGCATTTTAGCAATTTTCCCCCCAGAAATTGGCAACTGTGTGACCAGACTACTGCTGCCTTTGTTCTGCAGGGCAGACTCTGTACTTTACATCCCCTTAAGAGAGCGCAGGCTGTTAGGAGTCAACGTTTAGAAGCTGAAACTAAGATCATAGCAATTAATTGTTAGCACAAACGAACACTGACTTTATTACTGATGGACACTGTAATACCCACCTTCCGGCTGTACCTCATGTAGGGCATCAGGGGCTTGTCTGGGGGTTTGGGGGGCTTTGGAATGGTAATACCAGAGGAAGCCTATAAAAGAACCGGATAAATCCATTCGTTAATGGGATCGCTGAACAGTTTCTACACGCACTAGTTGGAAAACACTTGTGCATTCACACACCCCCACCAAGAGAAGCAAACATCACCAGAAAAATTACCCAGTCTGTAAGTGAACAAGCACTAGCTAGAGTTGGTCCTCAGAGAAATAATTTCCAACGTAAGTTTGTCCTTTCCTCTCTAAGTTTACAGAGCAGTAACTAGATAAATCCTCAAAAGGGCTCCATGTTCTTAAAACTGAACTACATAGCGTAGGAACTGACATGGAAACACTAATTCCAGCAGGTTGTTTTTTCTCACTTCTGATGACTAATTTATTTTATCTGTTTTGACAAATTTAATGTGGCTACTGTTTAAAAAGATATGAAAAAGCTTAAAAACATGAATTTAGAGACATTATCAAATAATTTTAGTAATTATTTTTCTGTTAAATTTGTCAGTGGTAATCTGGAGCCAATTAACCCTCTTTATGAAAAGAAAACAATTCTATGTAGCTAAAAGGTAAATATGTACTCTACTTGTAGCCAAGCTCTAATTAATTGTCCCAATTAGCCTGGAACATGCTCCTGTGCTCTGTCTTCCTTTGGCTTTATGCTGCCAAACACAGTGCTGGCACCACACAAAAGGCTACTGAGCTTTAATGCTGCTGGGTCTCCTTGCATCCCTTCAACCCACAGAACATCTGACAGGGCTTGCTCCTAAAGCAGAGCAGTGACATCACAGCCCCTGTCAACTGCAGGGTCTGAAACCCTCCATTCTTCCAGCACTTCCACATGCCAGGAGTTCTATTAAGTGGGAGTATTTACATGAAAATATAAAGCAGGTTCAAGATCTTTCAGGGCTGTGGCCTGTAGATCAATATTTGGGTATAGCCCAGAAGGCTCACGTTCAATACTGTTTTCCTCCTGATAGGATTTTTTTTTTTTTGGTTTGCTGAATTTATGGAGCTCTATGAACAATGCATACAGAACTGTGTATAAATAATGTGCATGAGGTATATGCATTACCAAAATGTATACATAGATACACATACAGATGGGTTGGAAAAACATTAACGGAAACTGTTTAATGCTTTTAAATTAAGAGGGGTTTAAAGACACCATCCATATACTGGGATATGCATGGCAGAGCAGGCTGTGTATGCTTGTGACATACAGAAACAATGGAAGTTCTCGGACAAAACCTGACTTGGTCTTGTATAAGGAAAGTATCCATTTGGACAGTCAATTCCAGCTTGTAGGGGAAGGTCCTTTCTGTAAATGCTTTAACAAATTGGATGAACTTCGTTTGAAAGAAGGTTCATATGAGAGGCATAAAAAAGACTACACTTTCAAAAAGCACCATGTATTTTGTCCTTGAGAAATCTTTGTGTCACCTTCCAAACTGATCAGAAGTTTTGAGGTACAAAGTTCTACATGGAAAAACCTTAAAGTTGCGAGATATTGAAGAAAATATCAGGGATTTACTCTGTTTTTGTTAACAGTGTTATATTTCCACTGTCTATTTTTGTTTCTTAACTGCATACAATGCTAGGACTTGATTCAAGTTTGAAAGAAACTGTCACCTCCCTCATCACTTGTCTCCATCTCACTTTGTTTACTCCATGAAAAATGAATGTAACATCCATTTCCCACACACTGACATATATACGAGCTGAAGCTATTTTATTATCAACATCACACTTTTGTTGAAAAAATAATGACTGAACTTGGGACTGTGCAGTTATTACCAGACTAAGACTAGAAAGAAAAATAAAGGGCTGTACCTCTTGCATGGCTCAATAGGATGATGCAACGACTATCAGCTTGCAAAATGTTCTTCCTTATTTTTGTACCAATGAACCTCAGCAAAAAGAGCAGTTCCCTCCCTCCAAAAATTCATACCCAGCTACAGAAGCTTTTCCTATGCATGCAGTGGTCACTGAAGACCAAAGTCTGTCTTTTTGGATGTCTGCATCATATACCATCACCAGTTGTCCCTGCTGAGTAAAAGCCCATTTTCCTGCAAAAGGTTTCAGAGTGAAGGGGAAGGGGGGGGGAAGGTGAGGAGTAAGAATCAGAAGTTGGTTTTGGTTCTTTTTATAAAGAAGTGGCAGCAGCCAAGACTCCGAAGAACCTAACCCTAAAGCCATTTCTGGTCAGCTCCTGGTGTTTGCTGGAGGATGTAATAGTTGATTCTCCTACCGTGACCCGGCTGTTGGTGCCCGGGTTCCCTCCCAGCCTGTAGTTGTTGTAGGCCAGATGGCTGTATGGATTGTATCCCACAAACCCTGGGGTGCTGGGCATTTGCTGATGGAAACAAATGAGACAAAAACACGAATGAGAAATGAGCTCAAACGAGGAGAACACAGAAATGAAAATGAACTGCAATATGGCATGCAAAAGCAACCAGAATTCAAACAAGCAATGAGGTGTAGCAGTTGGTGTCTTCCCAACACACACAACTTACTCCAGTATAAACCTAGTAAGGAAACAGGACTTTTAAGCAAATGCGTCACTACAAATTTCTGTCCGAAAATTGGTGATTTTATTTCTATTAACTGTGTAACTCATTGAAACAAGTACTTTGTAAATTCAGGTCATGGCTAATAGAGTTTTCCAACATAAGCCACCAAGGAATTCAGAAGACTCTTGTCTCCCAAGGGTGAAAGTTGGGCAACACAGCACCCAGAGATGGGGCAGAAATCCCCAGTACCCACATTTATTACACCAATGAAAATCCCTGCCTGCTTTTCTTCCCAGAATTCTGCCTTCCCAACAAACAGAGCAGGGGAGGGAATCTCTCAAAGCACCATTTGTGCTCCCCTGCCAGTGGCTGAAGACAATTCCCAGAGACATCCCTCTGTTATAAGGCAGGCTGTAGACTGACAGAGCTGAGGAACTCTACATCTGCAGTAAGACCTGTAAGTTAAAAACTTTAAACTAGTCTGAACAGATCACCAAATCCAAGGTAATTCAGAAATTAATCAATACATCTTCATTCATTCATGAAAGTGGATTGATTTGGTCTCACCTCAGTCAGGCAGAAAAAAAACAACTTGTTTCTTTGTATTCCCTTCTCACTTAGCAATGGACATTCAAGTTTCATCAGGTTACCTGTATTCCCTTCCTCAAATAAATTTCTCTTTTCCATTATCCCCCCCTTTCCCAGTCAGATTTTGTTGGAAAAAACGATCAACTATTTAATGGTAATTGTGATTAAGTCCTGACTGCGGTGGTTCTATGATTCCATGAGGATCCACAAGAGTCTGGAGTGTTTCTGGACATTTAAATGTCATTCCCACAGTGTCCCACTCTCCAGCAGCCCTAATAAACATTCCAAGAAGTCTTTCAGGGATTCACTAACTGGACTTGTTCCAGATTACAGTTATACAAATTTGACAAGTAGGTTCAGGACTCTTAAGAACCAAAGTATGACATGTACAAACACCAAACAGGAGTGTCTTAGGAGCTGACTAAAGTAACTAGCAAGGTTTCAAGTCAATGCAGACACACTGCAGGAGTTTATTTCTAAACACACAAGTGCAGAGGAAAATTATCCTTTAACAGTCAGTCTTCAACAGAGATTTTATTGCCAAGCTTTTTAACTCAGTCACAGCAGCTGATGTGCTCATCTGTATGCCTGGGCTCATGACATACACATTCACTACTTCATAAGGCACTGTTTTAGTACAGTTTTTTGCATTACCATAACAACAGGCTTTGAATATGTTGAACTACACCTCTTCAATAAAACCAGGTGACAATTGTAATCTCCATCTGCTTAATTCTTTATTTCTGCAAGACAGGATTTAAATGTTACCAGGAACTACCTTGCATCACATGGAGAATTTTTATTTCGGGTATAGTACTGCAGTTTTGAGAATTACTGGGATTTTGTTGACTGCAGCACGTGGAACTGGCTGTGGAAGAACAAGCAAGGTTATTTGGCTACTTTGTGACTTGCATTAACAGAACACAGACCATCATGTGAAGGACTGTATAAAACATAATACAAAATAAAAGATGCTTGTAAAACAGGCAATGCATGTCACTGGCTGCAGTCCTGGCATGTGCTTCATGTATCCTTCTGAAGGACTGCACCACATCAACATGAACCATTAAACATCTGTATCCATGCTATATTCCAAAGGAACCACACGTGTATGCACAGCTCTCCATGCAGCAATCCAGTGGTCAGAGTGGATCCATCATGTTACTTCTAACAGATCTATTTTGCTGTGTGCAAAATGAAAACTCTGAGCAAACTACACAAATCAAGTTTTATTTACGTAAACTTATAAAAACATAACTTGTATTTATGTATTATATAATTGTCAAGCCTCTTCCTGTAAAGTATGGCACAAAAAATTGGAAGGATCACATTTTTTCTAACTCCCATCCTGCAGAGATCAAGGACACACTACTGGGTAACAGTTTTCCAATTCACTTTGGTAAAAAAAAATCACTATAGCATCTTTGCTCAATCTTCTGTACAAAGGATTTGTCCTAAAACCCAAACTATCCATAAATGTGACCAAAGATGTGCATTTACTTTCAAACAGTTCCTGCCCACAGCACACTGGTACTGCAGCACCTTTGTACATCCAGGAATGTCACTGGGCAGGATTCAAAGCTCCTGTTCTTGTTCTCCTCAGTGTCAGGGCACGCCACTTTACTAGAAAGTAAAATATTTCCCAAGGCCTAGACTCCAAAATACCAGTGATTTCAAGGAATGCAAGACTGGCATCAGGAGCGTTTCATTATTCTGACCCAACATAACAGGATGTTTCATAATCCTGCATTCCACTCAAATGCAAAAAAAAAAAAAAAGGCAGCTCAGTACAACTGAAATGTGGAAAAATTCACTGTCTGCCCATGATTTGGGCACAGGCTGAGCAGGATGTTTTACAATCAAATATATCAGTTGATTTTAACTATTCCAGTACTGCTGCAACCCACTGGGAGTCATCTGAGACAAGTGACTGCTCACAGAAAATTCAGTGTCTGCGAGATCCAGCCTTAAAGGCAAAATAAGTTTATTCAGCTTTTCTTTCCCAAACTTCCCCAAAAAGAATTACATTAATTTTAACAATCCATATGACATTAATATCATGTTTCCCATATAGGAAGGTGATGCAACTCCGTAATTATTGTTCTGGGAAGTTACTAAAGGCTCTGTGTTAATGAGAAAAATCACTATACTTACGGTTGCAGGAGCTGGGGTGGGAGGTGGGGCATAGGATGGCCTTTCTGTTAAGATAGAAATGTAAGCACAATTTTTTTTTTCTTGAAAATCTGAATGAATTCTTAAGGCATCTGCTATGGCCAATATTTTTAAATGATTTTACAAAACCAAGAAAATTCTACTCTGGAAGACTTTGCGTTTTGCCACTGAACAGCAAAAAGCAACACTAGAAAAAGAAAAGAAAGAAAAATTGAAATCCCCCCATTACTCTTGTCCCAGGCTTTTATTCAAGCACAAGACTGAAAAAAATAAAATTCATTTATATGCACACCAATTACATGGAGGGAAAGCAAAAATGCAGTCCAACAGGATTCAGAAACTGTGATATTTGGATTTCTTACAAAAATAATATGCCAGGAATCAGCCACAGCAGGATTTAAGGCCAAGAGTTTAGTCACTACACTTGCTAGTTTCTTTTAATGCCAAGAATAATGGCATCATCTCACAAACAGATTCTGTGGAACCAGATCTGTAAAGCATCAAAGTTAAAGAAAGAAAAATCTTTAAAAAAAACTTACTTGACATTTTGATAGTCAAATTTTCAGCCACCTGACATTATATTTGTACTTCTGCAAGACAAAAGAAGATCACGCTAGTAAGTGTTGTGCCTTTCCCCCCACCAGATCGTTGAAGCTTCAATTGTTATCAATACCAATGACTATCAAAGTTCGTCAGTTCCGGAATACAGACAAAAGCATTTTCAGAAACCAAGGTGTTATCTCTTTGAAAAATTAATGGATTTTCCAAGGAATCTGGCCTTAAATTGCTGTGCAAGAGCACACAGGTTTAGGTCACACTCATATGAAAGGGTCTAAATAAATATATTTTATCCTGTAAGGAATAGAAAGAACATAGCCACACGCATTGTTTCAGAAATCCGATATTAATACACAAATGACCAAATGATGTATTTCCTTTGCAGAGTACATAAAACAACCACCGAACCCCGCAGCTGCGGTCTGACAGGCAAGGCTTAACCTTTTCGCACCGAACCCAGCAGCGCGTCACACAGCGCTGTAACAAAGTGGTTTTTCGGTGTTTCTCTTCGAATCACGCCACGGCAGCTGCAACCTCCTTCAGAATCCCCACTAACGCCGTGCTCCGGGCTCGCACACGGGGCTGGCTCGGGGAGATCGAGCGGAGCCTGAGCGGGCCCAAGGCGGCCACCGGGGGTTCCCTCAGCCCCAGCGCTCCCTCCCCGGGCCCGAGGGCCCTCCCGAGCCCCGCAGCGCTGCCGGAGAGGGGCCAGGGCCGTCCCGAGCCCCCCGGTCAGCCCCGCCGGGCCCCCCGGACTCACCCGCTCGGCGCGGCCGCGCTCCCTTTGTTCCCACGGGCCGGGGCGGCGGCAACGGCGCCTGCGCACTCCGCTCCGCACTTTCGACACGCCGGCCCCGGCCCGCCGCTGTCCCCCTACTCACTATGGGGGGACCTGTTCGGCTACCCCGCGCCCCACCGAGGGGCCAGGGCCGTTCCCGCACCCTCCGGGACGGCGGCGATTCCAGGGGCCGTGGCGAATCTGCGGGATGCAACCCGAGCGCCGCGCGAGGGGCGGCCCCGCCCGCCATTAGCGACACGGAGGCGCTGCCTCGCGGGGTGTCACAGGGGCTCCCGCGGCGCCCCAGACCCGCAGTGCCCAACACCCGGCTCGTCCCCTTCCCCCGCGCCGGGAATCCCGGTCACGGTGCCCCGAATGCTGGCTGCCGGTGGCGAATCTGCGGCGCAGAACGGGCGCGCAGGGAGGGCCTGCGGACGCTTCGTGCCCGCTGCGCTTTGGCGCCTTTCCCCCCTCACGGGCTGCGCGCGGCCCCTCAGGGGCGTTTGGCGCCTCTTTCCCCTCACGGGCTGCGCGCGGCCCCTCAGGGGCGTTTGGCGCCTCTTTCCCCTTACGGGCTGCGCGCGGCCCCTCGGGAGCGTTTGGCGCCTCTTTCCCCTCACGGGCTGCGCGCGGCCCCTCAGGGGCGTTTGGCGCCTCTTTCCCCTCACGGGCTGCGCGCGGTCCCTGAAGCGCCCCGGTCCCCGGGCTGCTGTGAGGCCACGGAAAACGCTGCGGGGTGGTGTCCGAGCCCGAATAATATCCTATAAAAGCAGCGATGGAGTCAGGTGAATCGTCCGTCAGTGCTGCGGGGTCCTGGTCTGTGCAGAGTGTGGTGCCGAAAGGGCTGTTTGGGATGGCAGCGCTTCCAGAGGCGGTTGAGTGGAGCAGGATGAGCTCTGAGGGCAGCGGGAAGGTGCCGGTGTGTGGAGAATGTCAGAGGAAGGGGATGGCGTTAGAGACGGCTGTGAAGGCAGCGAGATGGACCCCGGATAATAAATATGATAATATATGATAATTGTTAACTTAATCAGCCTGACTAACTCAAAACACTCTGCTGCTGAATCAGACAGGATTATAAATTACCCAGTAGTCTGGGAGCAGTGGAATTGTCCACAATTCCTTGCAGAAATCAGCAAAGTTATCACACATAGGTAAAACCTTCAGAAATACCAAACCAAGGTGAAGGGTGCGACTCTGAGGTTGTGAGGAGTATGGAGAGTTCCAGACCTCAGTACTGAGCTTTAAGAGCCTTTTACACTGCAAATTATCAAGGTGACCGAATTAAATGTGAAAACTTTGGCAGTGAAACTTGAGATAGAAAGTTTCATGTTGAGTGATGTTGAAATGGAATGTTTGTCAATGAAATGCTCTCCCGTGGCCAATAGGATGCATTTCTAGGCATTCATGAGGGAGAATTTGGGTGGATCTGAAGAAAAGCCAAGGGGGATGGTACCTGCCTGACCCAAAAGGACGGTAGAAGGTGAAAAGAAGAAAAAATAACTGAACATGGGTTGCTGCAAGTTGGGTCCATTTTTCTTAATGCCTGCAGTTCCACTGGCTCAGTTTGTTTTCATGCTTAAATACACTTATTTTTATGAACAAATAAAGAGACAAGAGCACTGCCCTCATCCGCTTAGATTCTGCTGACTGTACCCACAGTGGACATTTGTTGCCATGCAGTAGAATAATCTCTGACTTCAATTTGATATTAAAGCAAGAGTTGAAGAGATTCCTCAGCCAGCAAAATACGTCACACTAGTTCACCAGCTTCACTGGGGCAGGCAAAGATAAAGAAATGGTAAGAAAATACTTGTAAGAAGTGAAAAATAACCTGGTTTCCCCCCTGCTTTTGACTAGGTTCCCCCTAGTTTCGTACAGTCACTTCTAGTTTATTAATAACACGGTTTTGTTGATAGTGTCAATTGCATTTAATGTTAAATTAAAAATTGAAAAATTGAAATATTTATTAATGATTTTAAAATTTGACTTTAATTTTAACACTTGAATTATTTCAAATGTAGTTATTTTTAAAACGGAATCGTTTATTGTGGTGTTCAAGTACATTTGTGGAAACTCACATTCCATACTAATAGTTCTAAATCATTATATGTTTTCAAAGCCATCAGTGTATTTCCTACTTTGTTTTATTCCCCTTTTTTTCTTACTGTGCTCTTTGCCTTAATTCCATCTTGTGATAGTGAAAGGTTTTGCCAGCGTACACTTTTTAATATCCTGTACAATATATAAGTAGTTTTACTGATTTAATGGAATTGTTTATACTGCACCATGCTCACCAGGGGGGATGTAAAAACTAATTCTTACCCAACTGTTTTAATTACCAGCAGTTTCATAAGCTCTGGAATGAGGACAGACATTCATTGGGAAGTAGATTGAGACAATAAAACTCGTTTTTACATCAGCCGTTTGCAGGTGCTGCTTGGCAGAGGCTCAGCTGGTCTGGATTTAATTAGAACCACAGAAATGAAGCATTCTCTGCCACAGTATTAAGCTTCAGTGTTATTTTTTTTAAATTCAGCTTTAAAGTGACCTAAAAATGAGGCTGATATGTTATTATTTTGATGGCCATGTGGAGTTCACGCTGACACTTGTGGAATTTCGCTGCTACGTGAACAAAAGAGAGTTCTTTACGTTTTGGGAGATGGAATTTGTGAATAATGCAAAAATAGATACTTACTGAAAGAGGTGAAAATCTTAGTTAAAACCAGAATGCCCATTTGAGCCAGGCCTAGACTAGGAGAAGCTACTGAAGTCAGTATCAGGAAGTCACAGGTCAAGAAAATAGCCAGGGTGACTGGATTTACCAGCAAAAAAGAGAAAGTTTTGTAGCAGAAAGACACTCACATGTTATAGTAAAGATTCTGAGGGAATTTGTGTCTTTCTAATTGCAGAGAGGATCTTAGAGAACACTTGTTACAGTGCTACAGATCTTCCTATCTGTAACTTCTTTCTTGCATTTTTCTTTTACTCCTTTCCACTTAAGGAGAAGACATTGACACACACAAAATATGCATGGACAAACTCCATTTTAATACTTTTTTTATTGTAGTACTATCATTTACTTTGGTAAATTCGTATCCCTGTTTAAAGTGCCTTAAAGCAATTAAAACTTAGTTTAAATTCAAGTATTGTAAAATGTACAGAGTCTAAGCACAAAAAAAAGCTGCATAGTGAAAATACTGGAGCAGGCTGATACATTCAGGATGCCAAGTACTCAAGTGGTAACAACATCAGCTCATGATTCAGGTTAAGGATAATTAGCGAGTTTGATACAGTACAGACAGGACAGGGCAATATCAATGCATTGTTCTTACCATGAACAAAGGATGGAAGCATAAATGAACTCTGAAAGAATCTGCAGTATCACTTTTGTACACATGCCATAAGTAATAAGGCAGATACTGAGACTGAAATCAATCCTTTACATGCTGCTGTAATCCAGCAAATCCTGGTATGGATTCTGAGCCCCAGCAATCCCTGTGTTCCAGTGGGAACTGTGACATCCATCCTCTTCAGAATCCTCACAAACAATCATTGTCAGCTTCGTACAATCTTGTTTGAGTCTTTGTTTGAAATTTGTCCAGTAAGGTTTTAGAGAAGGATGGCTGTATGGGTGCAGGGTTTCTGTTGGGGTTTGTGTTTGCCCACAGCTACTTTGGGTAGGAGTGGGGGGTTCTTGAGGGGTCTGGTTGAATTGTACATTGAATTTGTAGCCCTTATATTGCCCAGTCAATTTGAAGTAGTAACAGTTGTACCCTGGTGTAACAGTGACTTGTCACATGGACTAGATCAACAGCATCACTTACCTGTAGTGTTTGTCAGAAGAATTTTTTGAAGGTATTTTAATGCATTGTTATTATAAACAAAATTAATGGAATACCAGTGTTCAAATGGTTGTTTGACTCCTCCCTTTTGAACAATTAGAGAGTAATTTCATTTGCATTGGCTAAGAGACTTGTAGTACAAGGGTGTGTTTGAACACATAAGAAAATGATTGATTTTTCAGGGAAAATTACTGCTTCAAAATCAGTTGAACAATATGGCTAAAGTGTTACTGCATGGTAACAACACTTTTAAAATGGATGTATATGGATGTAAAGACATTTTTGCTCAGTTGTTGCCTGAAAAAAAGGAATTTAAAAATACTAGCCACTTTTAAAAGAAAACTCTTTGTTAATAGTTCATGTATTTTAAGAGTATTTTTGTAAGTAATTTTTGCTGTTAGAAAGAATTCTTTTAAAATATATTTCTAGAAGTATGACAGCTGTGATATAAATTATTGCAAGGATTCACCAGTCATTATATGAATAGAATATTGAATAATTAAGAGAAGCAAATAGGCATTTCTCATTTTTGGAAAGAGAAAACAAGTTCTCTTTTACAAAGGCAGAATATGTCAAACTGTAAAGTTCTAGTTTAATTTTTGTAATATTTGGTGAAATTCTACAAAACAACAACAATGAGAATATGAAAGGGCTGTACCCAGAGTATAAAACCAGTAGAAGTTGGGTTTCTTGGAATTGGAACCCCTTTTCTTTTAAAGGACTTCAGTGGTTTGATTGTATTGATCCAAGAGCTGGGTAAGATGTTGTGGTTGTAGCAGACAGCAGCCGTGGGAATCCATCTACTGCTCATTTCCGGAGCCCCTTGTGGATGCACTTTGAGGGAATTGGCTGAGGTTAAGGTTTGATGGATGGGATGCTGCAGGATCTCCTCATCACCAGCCTGACTTCAATGTCGGGGAGGGTTTTCTGTTTTGTGTGCAAACACCCTTCCTCTGTGGCTGCCAGGTGGAGATCAAAACGCAAGGAAACGGACTTTTTCCTTAAGCGAGGGTTGTCCTTAAAGAAAGAACCTTCCCATTCCTTAATAACTTCATCCACTTTTTCTGTCCTGAAACAATAAAGAAAATGTATTTATGATTTTTTAGGATATATTAGTTACCTATCTTCAGAACTGCTTTTGAAACAGAGAGAGAAATGGCATCATCAAGAGTCGAGTTATTTTATATGGTACTGAGATAGCAGTGGTGTCTTTTTTTTCCAGGTTCATTCTCCAGAGAAGCTAAATAAAGGGTGAGGGTTCCTTATGTTCTTGTTTTTGTACTTTTAGGTAGACATGGCTACAAAACCACTGCTCCAAATACTTTAGGCAGTTTGTTTCCAAGGAGAAAGTTTGGAATCCAAGCTCAACAATTTTGCAAGAAACCTCAATACTGTAGTGGGCAGGACAGAATTCCTGCATCTGAATACCTTCAGAATAGGGAGGAGAAAATCTAGTTTAGACTCAAACCTCAGAATGTAGGGCTGTATTACATTAAAGAGAAAAAAGGGCAGAAGTAAAATAGGCTGATCCAGGAATATTGAGGCACCCAAATCCTGTTGATTCAATTCTCTATGTGTGTGTCAGAATTCAGATCTGAAAGTCAGGCTCTGGGGCCTCACCCAGCTGAGTGGCTCTGCTGCACCCAACAGAGTAGCTCTGAGTGCAGATCTGAGGGTGTGATGGACAAAACTCCTGCACAAAAATAAACGTCACCTATGGGGTGGGGCTGGTGGACCTTATGATGACATTCATTTTTTTTCAGCAGCTGATTATGGTTCAGTGCTAGGAATGGCCCACTACAGTGTGTTTAAAGGTAACATTAGATTACTCTACGAAAAAGCTTAAAGAGCAGGAGGGGAAAAAAATTGAGGCAATCCAATACTATTAAAGTAATTTCAGGTGAATAACACATCCTTACAGACTTTCACATGCCTGCTTGGGAGCCAGGCTCTCCCTCCCCTGTTTGGGGAAACGTAGGAGTTTCCAAGGAGCAAGTTGGAGCAGCTGAGCCTGAATTTATGTGCATAAATATGCCCCAGAGGGACTTCCCAAATGTGGTCTGGGCTCTTTGCTTTCAGCCTTAGCGAGATGAATTATTCATGGTTTCATTCTTAACAGAAATAGAAATTACAAATCAGAAGCACCAGCATGGTATTGTTTGCTTATGAAGCCAATGCTAATAAAAAGAACTTTTAAATGTAATGTATTGTTAAACACTGCCATTCAGTGCACCTTCAGGAGCTCTCACTGTGCTTCTGAAGCTCCTGGGCTATGTGGGCACGATATAACAGATACCAAATAACGGAAAATTCAAAGCTGCTGAAACGTAACCTCCACCCTTTCCTTCCAATTGTTATTTTGTGAAATTCCTGTTTATCTTACTGTACAGTGCCATGAGCTTCAGCACTTTCCTTCATGATATTTCCATCTAGGATTGCTTGTTTTGTCAGCAGTTCCACCTTCTTTGGTTTGTGCTTCTTTACACCCTCTGTAAAAGAATATGCAGGTATACAGTGAGCAAGGGTAGTACACAGGACCTGGAGGTATTTCCCATGCATTGGAAAATGTCCTTTTTTAATATTCAGGAATTTGTCAGTAGTTGTGAACAGTTAGGGCCAAAATCCCTTAAGGAGAAGGTGCTTGAAACAACTCACCTGAAGGCAGCATAAAGGTGATCTTGCTAGTGCTGGGTTTTTTGTCATCCTTCTGGGCAGGTATTGAGCAACGGAACCTGCAAAAAAAAAAAAAAAAATACAGGCATCTAGTACTATTGAATTACTTTAATTCCTAACTTGTCATATGAACAGCTGTGAGAAATTGAAAAGTGTGAGAATTATGAGAAGTTCTGTTTGATCGTGGCAACTCTTTGTTGGGATTTCTCATTCTGAGCCCAGAACTGGAGGAAGTTTCTGACAGTATCTGTGCAGTTTCCTGCAGGGGTCTGTCCTGGTGTGAGACATGGACTCCCTGCCCAGCACTTCACGTGTGACTGGCCCCGTGTGCTGTGACACCTGAGGGGACACAGGGCCCCAGTGAGCCACAGTGAGGCTGCAGTGACTGAGCCGCTCTCTGCAAGGTGTGCGAGACACTGAGCGCCAGAAACTCCCCACTCAGTGAAGCTACCTTATAATAAAACCTTTTTGTAAGATTTTATACTGTAATTTTTTAATGTTTACTTCATGTATTTACAATTCTGATTATTTGAGACCTTCAGAAATGGAAGACAAATGTGAGATCTTTTTCTCTAAGCAGCGAGTACCTGCTCTCTTCTTGCTCCAACAGACTGCGATATGTCGCTATCTCCTCCTCCAGCTTCATCCTCGTGTTCAGGAGAATTTCATGCTCTCGAAGCTGTTTCTCAATTCCTCTTCTCACTTCCAACAACTCTTTCTCCAAGCATTCAATCTCACCTTCCAAATTTTGTAGCTGCATGTGGTACTGCTGCTCCGTGGCGCGCAGTGAACGTTCCAAACCCTTTTCCTGTGAAATTTAAGTGATATCTTAAGATTTGGAAAGTTTGTGTGCAAAGATGTTAGAGACATGCATGGTTTCAATAACAAACTGTATTTTTATGTAAGTTCTTGTAAGACTTCTTTAAGAACAGGAGTAAAAGTATTTCAAGGTAATACTTTGGCTGAGAAGTTTTCTAGTAAAATCTGTGGTAATTTAAAATCAGATGAAAGTGTAGCCATGTCTTGCACAGCAACCCACTGCCTTGAGTTTACAGATCTCTGATTTTACAGTTAAACAATGTCCAGCTCAGTTCTGTATGAAGTGTCTGTGTGCTCTGGAGTTTTTCTGTACTGCTGAATTGTGCAAACAGCTGACATTTTATCACAAATGAATTGGTAAATCTGGTCCACACATTAAAAAAAGGTCATAAACATGCTGTGAATTGGTAAGGCAGAATGACCAGGAGCTTGGTGGGGGAGTATCATCCAAATATATGCCTGAGAGGTGTGAAAACAGGACACCACCCGTGTCTGGAACGGCAGATCCCGCTCCAGAACATGTGCTGGGTCAGTGTGTGTGAGTGAGGGCTCTGTGAGGAGCTGGAGCCCAACAAATGAGGGATTTCTGCAGTATGGTGGCTGTGACAGTCACAGAAATTGGCTGTGGGATAGTTTACATCAAGGACAAGACTTCTTTTTTCCATGAGATTTCAAGTTTCATTTCTGACTCTTACCACAGCGTGGAGAGACTCAATTTCCACCTGCATGTGGTGCCACTGCCGTCGGGCTTCGCACAGTTCTGCTCTGGCTGCCTTTAGTGCCTCTGCATCTTTGTCCATTCTTTTACTTGTACCTTCTTCTGACTACAGGGGACATACAAAAGACAGCAATATTAAAAATATTCAAATAACGATAATAAATTGGCACATAAAATAGTCTGGTTGGAATTTTTGTTAGAGTTGTATAAAGGGGTGAAAGCTCACCGAGAGGAGTTAGTATTTTCTGTACTGTGTAGAGGGAAAGCCCTTATCCCACTGTGTTTGATGGGAAGTGGTTGGCCACATCTGTATCCCTGGCACCTTTGTCCTAGAGGAATTCTCATACAAATTACCCAATTGTATTGAGACCTTACTTACCTCTGGAGTAAAGGGGCTTAGAAGTGAAGATGGTTCAAGCTTCCAAGTTGAATAAGGTGCTTTGATTTTAGTGCATTTTTTATTTCAGGGGTTTTTTTCCCTTTTATCCTGTTAAAGATAGTTTTTAAAAACCACTCCTGATCATGTGTGAGGTCATTTTAGATTTAGGCTTATCTTTATTTTCGATAGTATGTTCTGCATGTAACTTCCAGAATGATTGCTCGGTTTACAGAAGTTATTTTTCTTTTTGATTCTGAGTTTCCCTGCAAGTGGTGAAGATGCCCTAAGCCTTTGAAACAGCACTTGCTCTTTTGCATATTTTACTGCTTTATGCAGGTTTTTATGATGACATTGACTTTAAGAAAATAATCTCTTTAATTCAAGTCTTATGAACTAAGGAAA
Source organism: Calcarius lapponicus (assembly GCA_039654755.1). NCBI lineage: Eukaryota > Metazoa > Chordata > Aves > Passeriformes > Fringillidae > Calcarius > Calcarius lapponicus. The sequence continues at coordinate 4,289,256 of JBBFKN010000011.1, read as the reverse complement.
ATAAGGGTTTTGTTCCCCTGTACGTACTGACCTATTGCAACTTTACCAGATGATCATTTTTGTGAAAAATCTACGTTTGTCTCATCCACAAGTGACTCCCCAATGTTCTTTGCTTCCCCTTTCTTGCCTGGGTACTGCAGAATTTATGTGACAGGATCAAACCAATGTGCATTGGCTGCTTTGTGCCAGCACAAAGATAAACTTGGCTTCCCTGTCGGGTGTGCAGCTGCCGTGTGTCTGGCACTGCTGCTGGATCAGCCAGGCTGCAGCAGCGTCTGGCCTGTCCTTAAAACAAACCTCTGGGATTCCTGCAAAACCTGACTACAAGGTGACAGAATACCTGATTCCCCCTGACTTTCTTTACATTTGGTGGCTCACAATTGTTTTGCCATTTGATTTCAGCTGGGTTTAGGGCTGTTTGTATGTAAATCCCTAACAGCAGCACAGTGTGTTGGTAACATTTAATCAAGCTGTATGAGAGAATGACTGCTATTTGCTGAAGAGCAAAACACAGTTTTTACTGTGAGCAATAGAAAATAGTTCCTGCAAAGGTACAGTGTACTTTACTAGAGGGCTAAAAATGGCAAAGATTGCTGTATATAAAAGGGATTCTCTTCAGGATTCTTTTTTCCTCTGAGATAAGTACATGGAGCTAGAGGTTACCCTGTTACAGCCTATGTCATCATCCCTTAAATCCCAGCAATAGCCCGGCTGCAGGGACAGAAAGCATCCTGATGAATTACACAGCATTCGTTCAGCGTGAATCCATACCCTTGACAAAATCTATTTCCGATTCTATTAGTTCACATCTTACTGCGGTAAAATCCACGTCCCTTCCCCGAAAATCTGCTGCATTGAAAGGAATTACTGTACCTCATAGAGGCTGCGGGAGGAACTGTACGGCCAGGGAATGGCTCCGTACTCTGCAAGGTGTGTGGCTGTGAGGAGGCATTACCTGCGTCCTTGCTGAGCTGACGGTCTTTATCTGATTTCGGGTGATGAGCGATTCATACTTTGCCCTGATCTCTCGGCGGAGCCGAGCCGGCTCCATCCTCCTCCTCCTCCTCCTCCCATCCTCCCCGGCTCCCGGCTCCGCTGCCGGCGGCGCGGGGCTGCGGCCGCGGGGCCGTTAAAGCGGCAGCGGCCCAATTTGGGGAGTGCGGGCGGCTCAGAGCCTGTCAGCCCGTTCTGGCAGCAGGTTAATGCAGCAAAGGATAGCACTAAAATAACTATTCCTAAATTATGCGCCGAAATTAACATATCAACGTCTTAATGGTTTTTGTGAGGCTGTAACTGTGGGGTTTTAGAACCTCAGAAATGTGAGGGTAAGAGAGAGAAAGCAAAGGATAAAGTTGCAGCTGCCCAGCATGAAGTGCTCTGCAAGAGGACATGGAAAGACAGAGCTTTCCAGCAGCATAGTTGGGTTGCTGGCAGTGTCACTGGCAGGTACCTCTACCATTGTTAGAGATGTCACAGAATTTTTCAATAGAAATTTAAAATTTAGCAAAGAGAGAAATGCATTTTTGGCTCTAAATGAGAATATACGATAAAACAGGCAGTAAACTTTCACAAGACACACATCATTTTAGAAGTCAAAGTATTGTACCACTTAAAAGTCTCCTGCTATAAAAAGGCTTCCCTGTTCTTGGCTGTGTCTGTTGGCACATGTGAAAGGATCCTGTGTTTGGATTTTCTTTTTCTTAGCTGACTGTCTTCCAGTTGTTGTCCACTCTCTTTTCTAAAAGTGTCTTAATTATCCTTGTTCTGTGTAGTTCTAAACCCAAAATATTGTCAGTGTTTGTCATTGATGGGATGAGAACAGTTACATAAGAAAACAGTTAGGAACCCATCAGACAAACACAAGGTATTGCACTTGGGATGGTATAAACTAATGCTTTCTTTTTCTATCTTTCTTTTCAGGTGTAAAGGAAACACCTGGCTATGAGATTCCTGAAGGCTAAAGGTAGGTAGGTGTAAGCAATTGCATTTTTCCTAGGACTTATGGAACTTTGAATTCTAGCTGCTTTCAATGTTAATATTTTATTGCTGGCTCACCACACAGCTGGAGGGGGTCGTGGAGAATAAAGGGACACTAATACATTAAAGCTTGTGAGTCCTTTTTATTAGGGATGAAAACTGAAAAATGAGATTAGAACAGCAAAATTATTTTATCTATTGATTACTAAAGATTATAAAAGGGCAAATCTGATTAAATGTGTGCTTCATATTTCTGGTTATTGAACAGAGATTTGATGATATTTTTAAAGAACACCATGGAAATCATACAGGTAAGGCTGATAGAGTGAAGCAGGAAAGATATTGTATGTCTGCAAGGAATGGAAGTGCCAACTTTGTCTTATCTAAAAGATTCTGAGTACAAAGCCAAATGTTTTATCACTTCATACAAAAGAATAAAGTTATTTATCCATTTTGGCTTGGAGCAAATGGATCCTTTGCCACATCAGATTGTGCCTCATATCTTCTCTTCAACTTCCTTAACGTGGGACGCAACAACTTTTCCATCTACTACTTCTTCGACAATTGTCTTGATCTTTCTAGTTTTGGTTGGATCTAAACATCATAAACAAAACAAAGAATATTTATCAATGTGTTAAAAATGATAAACCAAAGCAGCACATGACCAGGTACCCCCTTTCCCTTTCCAACTGGCTTCTGATTTTAATGAACTCTCTGATGTAGTTAAACAGGATAACTTTTATTATTTGATTTGTAAGAATGACTTTAGAAACAAAATTTTATTCAATCAAGTTCTACCTACCTTGAGAAGAGTCCAGTGATTGTGTTTGAGATTTGGACCCTGTCAGGGATGAGCTTTCAAATGTAACTGCCTGTCCACCACCCCTAAAAGGGAATCAGAGACATCACTATTGCAGGATGTGTGATAGGATCAGGATAAATTCCCTTTTCATGGTGACATTGATAGGTTATTTAAATAGTGAGCAGAATGGCTCACTCTCCTCAGTCACAGTGATATTTCAGATCACTGTATGTGCCTTATTGTCACTTGGAGAATGTTCCACTTATTTCACCTCTTTTTTTCCTGGAAAGGATTTTGCTACAGAAAATAAACGCAAGGAGATATTTTGTGTCAACCAGTTCCTTACACAAACTCTCCATCCAGCAGGCGCCGGTAGGTTTCAATCTCCATTTCCAGACGAGTCTTGATGTCTAGGAGCTGCTGGTACTCCGCGTTCTGGCGCTCCATGTCAGCCCTGACCTGGAAAAGCTGGGACTCCAGGTTCCCAATCTGCATTTGGATTTGTGACAGCTGAGCGCAGTAGCCACCTTCTGTTTCTGCTAAAGTGTCTTCCAGGGATTTTTTCTGTGTAAAGATATTAAATAATCTCTGGTTTAGGAAAAAAAAATCTCTTAACAAAACCAACTGAAGTAGTTTAAGGGAGTGAGCACAGCTGCATTACTCAGAAGGTTTTATTTTCTTTTTGAAAACACCCGTTTGAAAACTGTCCCTTGTCACTTCCCTAAATGTGATGTAAAAACTCATCTGCTTTGTGACATGCTCTTTGCAATCCAGTTAGATATATTACTGCTATTTAGGAACTAAAAGAATATAGGATTTAATCGGAAAGAAATGCAAATCCTCAATTCTATGGAATAGGATTAGGTCTAAAAAGACTTTTGAAGTTGCCGAGTTGGCTCTGAGCAGTCAGCAGCTTCCCAGAACGTACCATGGCGAGCTGAGACTGCAGCTCTATTTCCAAGCTCTGGAGAGTCCTTTTCAAATCTGTGATCTCGCTCTTTCCTGACTGGAGCTGCTCAGTATGAGTGGAGATTTCCCTTTTCAGCTCCCCGCTCTGAAATGACAAGGAAGAATGGAGTGTAATTTTACTGTTCCAAGTATTGAACTGATTTCCCCATGCATTTCGCTGAGTTTGCTCTCTCTGGTTGTTACTTTTTCATTGAACCACGCTTCGGCCTCTTTACGGTTTTGCTCAGCAATGACTTCGTATTGTCCTCTCATATCATTCAGAAGCTTGGTCAGATCAGTCCCTGGAGCAGCGTCCATTTCCACACTGACTTGGCCAAATTCACTGCTTTGGATGCCCTGAAGCTCCTGGAGACATTGAAAATAAAGAGAAGGTTCTGTTAATAAAAGACAAAATAGTTATACCAAAATATATGTCAAGAAGTATATATGGTACAAATTCTGCTTCAACAAGGATCTGTAAATTGTTTGTTGTACTCTTTCAGCAAACTCAAAAAATAACAGCAAACAGAACCTATAATGAAATCCAGGAACTCCCACTGGCTTAAATAAGGGAGTAATTTGATGTTTCACAATTTCATGTATCTTGTTATGAATTCACAAAGGAAAAAAATTACCTCTTCATGATTCTTCTTGAGATAAGCCAGTTCTTCATTCAGGCTTTCAATCTGCATCTCCAGATCTGCCCTGGTCATGGTCAGCTCATCCAGGACTCTGCGCAGACCATTGATGTCAGCCTCCACACTCTGCCGAAGAGCCACTTCATTCTCATATCTATGCATAAAGGGATTAAATATTATTTTTTACATGGCCAGTGAAGTCAAAAGTAGACTATTAATGTGTTTTATTTTAGGTTTAATTTGAAAACTAAATACATATAATTATTATAATACTGTTTAATAATTATACTCCAAGTATTCTGCAAGAGATTTTTAGTACAAAAGATTTTTTTTTCCTTAAGGAGTTTTTCTAACATTAAGATATCCTTACTTCAGTCTGAAGTCATCAGCAGCCAGTCTGGCATTATCGACCTGCAGAATGATCCTCGCGTTGTCAATGGTCGCATTGATGATCTAGAGTACAGTGTTCAGAAAATGGTGTTACAGCCCACAGGCTTCATGGCTTTGTAATGGCTTTAAACTTTGTGTTCTACAAGGGTTTGTAGACCTGCATTCCATCACTGCCTTCTCCTTTATTCTGATTAGGCAAGTCACTGTGTGACCCAGCTACAGAACTGCTTTAATGTACAGGAAAAATTCACCACATGTCACCAGTGCAAGGTGACAGAGATCATTGCAAATGGCAGTACCAAAGGATGAATGTGCTCTTGGTTGCTGAAAGAAATGTGTTATTCTCATTAATACTATTAAATGAGTTATAACTATAAAGATACATTAAATACATTGCTTTGCTACCTTGTTTCGAAGATCTTCAATGAGGGGGTAGAATTTACTGTAGTCATTCCCAGATCCAGGGGTGCCTGTGCCAGGGCCATTTTTCTCATACCATTCACGGATTTTGCGCTCCAGCTCGGTGTTGGCATCCTCCAGAGACCTCACTTTGTCCAGATAAGCAGCCAGACGGTCGTTGAGGTTCTGCATAGTCTCTTTTTTTGAGCCAGAAAGAAGGCCACCATCGCCAGCACCAGCAGGGCCAAACCCACCTCCAAAACCAGTCCCTAAGCCACCACCAAAGCCACTTCCAAAAGCAGCACCTGAACTGCTGCCAAAACCACTTCCCAAACCTCCCCCAAACCACTGCCTAAGCCACTTCCATAGCTACCACCCAAACCACCTCCAAAGCTTCCACCAAAACCACTGCTTAAGCTGCTCCCAAGTCCTGCACCTGAGCTGCCCCCAAAGCCCCCACCAAAGCCAGAGCTTGAACCCAACAGAGAAGCTGCACCAAAGCCTCCACCAGACCCCCCACCAAAGCCAAGCCCACTGCCACCAAAGCCTCCTCCACCACTGGAACTGGACATCCTCAGAGATCCCCCTCCAATTCCGCTCCGAGAGGAGAACTGCCGGGACCCGCCACTTGTGCGCATGGAAAGGGCCATGGTGCTCGAGGTGCCTGGATCTGCCCTGTGGAGGATACAACAGAGAGCAGGGCAGAGCAGGAGCAGGGTCAGCTTTATAGGGACAGCAGTGGGTGTTTCAGGAGGAGCCCCACCTCCTGGGGAGAGCTTTCACTCTCTCTCTCCCTTCCTGTTTGGAGGGCATGTCAGTTTAGTATGTTCTGACCAACCGAAATGATACGTGCCAACCAAAATTGCCAATGGGAGTGGAAATCTGGTGCCCTCCAGGTATTTGTATGAGGGGAAATGGGTGGAGTGGAGCTGAGACATCATGATTGTGTTCTGCCATGTGCAATGGAGCATAAAAAGTTCTTTTCGCATTTAAATCCCTCCTAAATAATTGTTTTGTCATTGCAGATGCAGTGCTTCCTGCATTTGGGGCTGTTCTTACAGGAGTTTGCTCAGTCAGCAGAGTGATCCCTTTGATCCCTGCTTCTCAGCCTGTGTGGCAGGAATGTCTTTCTTTTCATAATGCTCTTCAGCCAGGAGCCTTTGCTGGATTAGTGCTCCTGGATGCTTAAGAAGTAAGAAAAGTGACCATCAGGTGTCCAAGGGCACATGGATGCTCAGTGAGCTGCAGGGTGATGATTAATATGAAAATATAAATATACCAAATAGGATTTGGAATTGGATTTATGCCCTAACCCTTTCATCACTGAAATACCTCAGAGAGATACACTTATAGACTATAGCATATAAGAGTTTGTACCTGGGAGCTGGAACTGACCTTTCTGTCTGCTAAATAGTTTGCTGTTCTCTCAAAATAAGAAATCCGATTTCTGTACTTGGTGCTTTCTGTAATACAAATCTGAAGATCAAATGTAGCGCTTCTGGCTGCAGGTTTGGGCATATGAATGCTCCCAAGGCAGTATATTTTTCTTTTGAAGTCATTTTGATAAATGGAAAATCATTTTTCCTTTGTCCTGGCTTAATTATATCATTGGATTTGTCAACTGAAATGTGTTAATTTTTGATTTATCCGCACTCAGGAGCATGGGGTGCTTTTGGGGCAGAAAAGAGCGGAAGATCAAAGGTGTAAGTAAAGCATTTGTGTGGAAATGAGCTGATAGCCTGGTCTCAGTGACTCGGGGCAGTGAAAGCAGAGGATTAGTTCTTTGGCAGCTGTTTATGTACAGTACATAGCTCTGGACAGGTGAGGTTTCATAGGGAAGAGCTTTGTGTGTTTATATTCTCAAGAGGAAAATGTAAACTCCTGGGACTGAGGATCCAGGTGTGGCACAGGGGCCTCCCTATGGGACACAACATTATTGGCACAGAAGGGTTTGAGAGAGAGGGAGATAATTTCAAATATATTTTCATCCATAAAATATCTTGGCTTGCCTGGTGACATAATCATTCACAAAATGTGAAAAATATCAAATAGGCTTCTTCAATTTATTTTTTCATGTTAATATATTATGAAAAGCAAATTGACACTTCTTATGTATTTGAAAATCAGGTTTTAATGAAGTGAAGCTGCTTTATGTTTGAGTGGGAGTTCACATTCAGAAAAGGCGTGCTGAAGTGATGCCTTAATGCATTTTAAAAACCTAATACTTCCATTTTTATCTGTGTTGGAAGCAATTATACATTCATACCAGGCTGATTTGATTTTTTTCCATCAAGGTACTTAGTCACTATAGAAGTTAACCTAAAGTCTTCTATGTTGTGACTTACAGATTTTTATTAATGCTCCCCCACAAAAACAACAACAACAACAGATTTGAGATTTTGGCAATTTTTAATCCTTCTGGGGTTTAGGGTGAATTAGATCAGATTCTTCATAACCCTTTTCGTTTTGGCATCAGCTCCATGGAACTCAGAGGCATCTTTTCTGCTGGTGCCATTTACATCTTCTCTTCAACCTCTCTGACCTCAGAGGATACAATCTTGCCATCAACCACCTCCTCAACTATTGTCTTGATCTTCTTAAACTTACTTGATTCTGTTAAGGAAATTGAAAAGAGAAGTAATTTAATGCAATGTATACTGACAGAGTAATATTGCTGCTACAGGAGGAAATATCAAAAAGCATTTTCAATCCACAGGTCCTTGAGGTAAACTTTTGCAGTATGTGGGGTGTGGCTTCTCTTTTGGATATTGAATATGTTGCCCATAGACTGCAGTGCATACTGGATTAAATAACTCTCTAGCACTCTTGATAGTTTTGCTTCAGTTTAGGACAGACTTGTAGACCTAAAACCTTGGAGTGGATTTACACCAAATTGGAAATTTTTGCTATGAAACTGGTTATGTTACTTGGAAGTCTCAGTCTCCCTGTGCAGCTAGCAGGGAGAAGCAAATGCTTCTGCAGTTCTCCAGAAGGTAATTCAGTAACTCTCTGTTGTTCTCTTGGGTCTCTGAGGACTCACAGAATCACAGAATGGAAAGGCGAGTCTGTGATTTTATACTGGGCACCTGAATTGTATATATAAACCCAGGTTTGTATAGTCCTCATAGGGTAACCAAACAGTTGATTGCTTTCTTGATGTGAGATTCCACTGGCTGATTATTTGCTCTGAAGCTGTCGTTTTATATCAGGCTACTTCATTCCTTAACATGTCAACAGACCACCATCAGAATAGAAAGAAGTTGGTGGGACATACCTTTTTCAGTCACCTCTACTGTTGGCATCTCTTCTAAATACCTGTTCAAATAGTAAATTAGAAAATGTAAATATATGGCAACTCATGTATTGAACGTCCTTTTGCATTTCCTATGTGTTTGATCAGGACAGCTAATCCCCTTTCATCGAGACATTGAATCAGAAGTTAACTCAGTAAAACGAGTTCTCTCAGTTGAAGTGAAACTTGCTAAGCATAAGCTGTAGGTACAGTTAATCTGCAGACTGATCTCTGCAATGCCAGGTACACCCAATCTAGTTCCTGAGCCAGAACAGCTGAACAGGTAGAATCTGGGGGGAAGTTCCACTTTCTGCTTAACCCACACAGACAAAGTGATCAAAAACTGCATTACAGGTGTTCTGGCATGTAAACATCTACCCAACTCCCCAGCTCACAGTGACAGTATGAGAGCCACCTCAAAATGCCACAGCAGCTTCAGTAGCCCAGCCTGAATGGCAGCCTGCTCTGATTCTGTGGCTGAGAACTGGACAATGGACTTCCCCACCCCAAAGCAGTTGGAGAGAGGCAGATTTGACACAAAACCCAAGCCAACACACAAAGCCACGTGTGTGCTCACCCGGTTTCCTCCCCTCCAGCAGCCTGCGGTACGTGGCAATCTCCATCTCCAAGCGAGTCTTGACATCCAGCAGGATGCTGTACTCATTGTTCTGAGCCTCCATGTCAGCTCGGACCTGCCTCAGCTGAGCCTCCAGACTGGAAATTGCTCCCTGCATCTGGTCAAGCTGGTGACTGTACCGCGCTTCCGTTTCAGCCAGAGAGCCTTCCAGGGTCTGTTTCTGTAGTGCATGGGAAGAACAGTGACACATTATTCTGAGGATACATTTTTCTGTTAAAATAACCTTTTGATTGTAAAGCCCCTCATTCCTCTATTTATCTTTTTATCCTCTATTTATTACACTTCTGTGTAACTCTCTGCTATCCACAGTCCTTATTTTGCTTTTTTGTCTTACCATGTTCAGCAGGGACTGTAATTCCAGCTCCAGGTTCTGGCAGACCTGCCTCCGTTCCGTGACCTCTTTCCTTTGGACCTCCAGCCTCTCAACATTGAGGGCAACTTCCTGGTTCAGTTCTGCTGTCTGGAATGGAGAATGGAGGGACTGTGAACTGCAGCCAGGCATGACTGAGATTCTTGCTGGTGTTTAAGCAGTTGACTTTACCTGTTTTTCAAAATGTTCTTTGGCCTCTTGGCGGTTCTTTTCTGCCATTTCTTCATATTGCTTTCTCATGTTTTCCATAATAGCTGCGAGATCAATGCCGGGAGCAGCATCCACCGCCCACGTTCACAGAGCCACTCGCCTCTTTGCGCAGCCTGTCACAGTCCTGCAGCAATGGGAACTGTGTTAGCCCCAGCTGCAGGGAGCTGTCACTCCTGGGCATGGGACACATACTCAACATCTACACACCTAGGACTCAATAGTACCTTGGGGCAAGACAACTTAATCACTTTGTAAATACTGTTTAGTGCACCTCGTTGGAGAACAGTTCACCTACTTGGCAGCAATAAATGTTATATCATAGATAAATGTATCATAAAATGATTTCTTCAGAACTGGATCTGTGGAATGAGGGCAGAAGTCATGGCTCCCATTTGTGTACTTTTTGGGATAGCAATTCCTGAACCATAAATTTTTGTTGGAGAAAACCTTTACTCCTTCATTCCTGGAATGGAGGAGTGTTCAGCCTTTGATCCCTGACAGCTTGAATATCCCTTAGGGTCACACATGGTTATGCTGCTTCCAGGAAAGATAGAAATGCTTCCTAGTGAGGTTGTTTGCCACTCAAAACCCCCCCTCCCTGGCAGTGGTCAGCTGTTCTCACCTCCTCATGGTTCTTCCTAAGGAAAACAAGTTCCTCAGTTATATTCTCAATCTGGGACTCCAGGTCAGCTTGGGTCAGGGTCAGGTCATCACGGACACGGAGCAGTCCGGTGATGTCGCTCTCCACACTCTGCCTGAGCAGGTGTTCGTTCTCAAACCTGTACAGTACAGTGCCTTTTGTCATCATTGGAATGCAACAGTTTGGAGTAAATGTTAGAATCAGTAACTACCACAGTCATTGTGAAATTTTCATTAAAGTTGGAAAATGTTCACTTCTTGGCACCGATTCCAGTAAGTGGAAGCTTTCCTAAATAAGAGGAGCATGAAAGAGAATTGATATGAAATCATGGAACTTACTTCAGCCTAAAGTCATCAGCAGCCAGCTTGGCATTGTCAATCTGCAGGACAAGTCTGGAATTTTCCATCTGGGCAGCAGAAATCTAAATGGAATGGCGGACAAGCAATGAAACTTTGCACAGAAATTCACACTTGATCCTTTCCTGGGAATGAATAGTGTAAGTGGGCTTCATCCTCCCAGCTGTCTGTTGGTCAGCTGGCTTTAAGCTAAGTTCCAACTGAAGTGCATGAAAGGAATTTGGGATGTCCAAAAGACAAATTGTCCTGCCATAAAATAAATGTATCAAATAGTTAAAATGAACTGTTCTCTGAAGGGATCTGCTTTTAAATGTTAGGAAGTAGAACTGATAAAAAATAAAAAAGAAAGGACTGAAGGAGGTTCTGGAAACATGATTTGACAAACCTGTCAGTTGATTGTTGGGAATATTTCATTGTTTCCAGTGGAAATTTACTATTTTAAGTAGTGATCTTTAATTTTTTTTCTGAGTGCTGGCCCTTCTTTTCTAATAAACCACTTAGAAATAGACTGTTGCTGAACTATATCTAAATATGTAGATTACCATTAGTACTTTCTCTAATTAAAGCCACCTATGGCAAATATCATAGAACTAGTTAGAGTCACAGATTTTTCAGGTATGAGATTACTCACAACTGCAGGCATATATCTGGTATTACAAATAATTGAAAATCTGTCACTAGTAGCTGATCAAAAATGAAGTTTTTCTTCCCAGCTAAGCCAATTACAAATTGGAAAAGTACATTTTCTACAACAGATTATTCTCTATCTCACTGATAATTGCAATTCCTATATTTATGGAGGGCTCTGTGATCTCTTACCTTATTTCGGAGTTCATCAATTGTTTTGAAGTAGGAGCTGTAGTCCTGCCCTACACGTACGGTGTTCTTTTCATACCATTCCCTGATCTGCTTCTCAATCAGGGAGTTTGACTTCTCCAGTGAGCGCACCCTCTCCAGGTAGGCAGCCAAGCGATCGTTCAGGTTCTGCATCGTGGATTTCTCGTTGCCAGCCAGCAGCACATCGCTCCCAGTGATGCTGAGCTGGAGGCTCCCTCCGAGGCCTTGGCCAGAGCTGGTGCTGGTCGATATGCGGGTGCCATAGCCCCCAGCCCCCCCCATAGACACTGGGTGCCTGGATCTTCTGGATGGACATTTTCCTGGAGGTCAGACTACTGACACTGGGTGCAGAGGGCTGGACACGGCTGCTCGTACTCCACTGGGTGCTGCGGGTGGAGAATGCCATTTCTGCTCTTTGTCTTCTGGGCTGAAGCAGGTAAGTCAGCACAGATAGAGACGCCAGTGAGGAGCTGAGTGTGCACTGTGCACCTTTATACCTTTATACAGGTCCAAGAGGAAGCACAGTGGCTGGAAACCCCACCTATGTTGACGCAGAGTGTCGCTGGTATCGGCGCAAAGAGCACACAGGATATTGCCCCCCCCTCCCCATAATTTGAAGGGGTTCTCGTCTGTTCGTCTGTGTTTGAGGAACACTCCCTGGGTAGCTTGCTTGCTTTGTTATTTTGTATAACAGATAAAGAAAAAATGATCTGTTGAATCATTTATAACCATGTACCTGCAGCCATCCCTCCCTGTAGCCCATTAGAACAAATGAGTAGGTTCTTAGCCCCCTCCCTGTGCAGCTCATGAATTTAAAATGAGAGTTGCCTATATGTGACAAGAGACTTAAAATATTTATATTTCTGTTGAGTAAGCAATAACTTGGGCCCCAGGACAGTCTAGAACAACGTATAAATAATTAGAAAGGAGGCAGCTGTAGTACCATGTGAATTCATTTCATAGTAAGCACAAACCAGCATCTGCACTGCCAGTGAAGAGGCTGTTGCCATCAGCTTGGATTGAATATGCATTCATCTGGTATTAGAAAATCCTTGCAAATGGAATTTGAGCTTTCAGTACATCTGAGATTGAGTGGGAAGGGTATTTCTTTGTCTTTAAGTAAGATAGGAGGAGTGAGAATATTGGAAACCTTCACAGCCCTCTGTGTTTCACATGTGGATGCTGAGGTCCATAGAGTGGCAGGAAGTGTTGAGTTCCAGCTTCCAGCAGAACAAAACTCCAGCCCTCCAGTGTGGCTGAAGCTGAAGCAAAACAAGTTTCCCTCCTGCCTCATCAGAGACCACCAGCTAACAAGTGCCATACCAGGGAGGTCTGTCCCTAGCCCAGGGGCTGTGGTCATTAACAGGAAACCAGCTGCCTTTCCAAGGCGTGAAGAGACTCAACCATCCCACTTCTGTTCGTGTGAAAGAGGCTCCTGGGCTGACTGTGCTGTACTCTTGAGATAGAAAGTGCATGGAGAATTTGTAAAGCAAGGGAAGAACCTGATTGCTGAGGGGTTGTTAGTGCTGCAGGAGAGTGAGTGGCAGGTGTGTGTTGGGACAGTGTGGAGGTGCAGCTCCTGGGGCATTGCACTGACACTGCTTCTGTGTGTTACTGATGTCAGGTAGAACAATGAGCACACATGGCTTGTGTTAGTGAGAGCAGCTGCTCTATGTACTGATCTCCCAGCTTGGGGCAAGGAAATTGGTGAGACACGGAGCTTTGGAGGCCTTGAACTGTGTATTGGAGGCACCTTCAGCTTCCTGAGAGCAGCTAACACAGAATAGTTGGCTACTAGGGGATACCCAATATATTAGGGAATCAGGACTGCCAAGTCTTTAAATTACTGTGCTAGGGATTAGTCCAACTGGTCTTGGCTCAAGGCAGAGAGTTAAACTCTTGTACTTGGCTGTTCTGGAAACACAGCTTCCAAACCAAAGTAATCAGTGTGCAGGACAGGATTTTTCTTTCTAAGAGGATGCTGTGGAGTGTCTTTGGACCTTGAACTTCTTTGGGTGTAACTTGTAATAAAAAAGTCTTTATGAGATGTAAAACCAAAGTACACTGGCCATGACATTTGGTGTGTCATTACAGAGACTCAGGGTGGGTTGTCTTTTGTCAATTGAAATTAATCAGGCTGAGTAAGAATTGCTCATTTTAGTAGAGCATAGTCTACACCTTTAGACTGTAAGAGGGGTACAGAAGAGATCCTGCTGATCTTACATCCCTTGGCTCTGTATGTCACTACCTAGATCTCTGCAGGATTGTGTGGTTTAAGTCTGTTTAAGAGCAAACATTCTACTTTGTCTTCTCAGTATTAAAATTAGTTTCCATGTTACCTGGGTGATATTTTTTCTAAACATCATTTGGAGGTTCTATTTTTTTTTTTAATTTAGTGAGCTAATGAATAAAGAAGTCAGTGATCTGAATTAAGGTGAGCATCAGGCTTAGGTCAGACATTTGCCTTGTGTTATGCCTCTGCTGCTTTTGTTCAAGCTGAACCTCCAGCAATTATTTTCCTCTAGACTATTCAGCTGAAGCATCCAAGATGTATGCAAGAGGAAGCAAGGAGCAGTGGCATCATGCAAACCTGACATGGAAAGATACAAGGCTGAATTTTCTTAGTGTTCTTTTTATTCTCATCCCTCATTTGTCTACTGACAATTTCTCTGGTTTTATCCTTTTATATGTGCTTCTATCCTCCCTAAAAAGCTAGAATATTTGCAAGAATGCTTGCTAAGATCAGGCTACATTCACATCAGAGGTGGGGTTTGCTCCTGGTTTTGGTTTTTTGGTTCAGTACACTTTTTCCATGTAACCTATCTTGACTGGTTGTATCGATCAGTGGAAAGTGCCAGAGGGAGCCCTGAAGCTGCAGCCATGGCCGTGAGGGGAGGGTGAGGCCCCAGCCAGGCTGGAGAGCCAGGGGCTCCTCAAGGCACCAGCTGGGAGTGGCCTCAGTGTCCTCCACCCCTGGACTATGCCCAGAAATTATCTGCAAGAAAATGGGCTGCCTCTTTTTTTTTTTTTTTTTTTTTTTTTTAATTGCTTGTAAGAGTAAGTTACCTAAATAGATGTTGGGCAGCCTAAAAATCCATTTTTCAGTACTGCAGTTTTGGTCAGCATTGAAGAAGTGCTGTAACAATTTGCTGGTGCTTAGCTCAGCAGAGCAGTTTCAGCTCCAGACTCAGCTGTGGGAGCTGTGGAGGACAGTCTGGGTTCACAGCTAGCACTTCCCTTCAGGGACATGCTTGCTCAGAGTGGATTGCCTATAGACACCATAAAACATTTACAGCCACACTAATGATTTGTTTTATTTCATGAAGAAATGTCACCTGTGTGACAGAAGTTTAATGTGCATTAGAGGGCCATGGAGATAAGTTCTGCAGGGCTCTGATAAAGTGGATGCCATTCCATCTGACTCACCTGTGCTAACCAGCCATGGGCAACCAGTCTGGAGAGTTCAAGGAAAAAAGACACACCCAGCTGTGGGTCTGAGTTTTTGCTGCCTTTAGGTGGAACAGATATTTTTCTTTTGGCTGACATAGAGACTGAAATAAAGCAAAGTCTTCCAGTTCAATCTGTAGAGATGATACATTCTAGGAGTGAAATCCAACACCCTTTTGTTGGTCCCTGTGTTTGGGTTTAGTATCATAAGAGTTTGATTCTGAAAGATCTACACTGCAGCCCTGAAAGGACATTGCTGTGCAAAGTGCATTCAAGAGAGATGCATTCCGTTTTCAGTGTTCCAGCCTTATTCCAGTATTCAATATTTCTGGGTCTAAGATATTTCCCTCCTTCATTTCTTAACTACTTTTGCATCTCCTGTTAATGCCAATGCCTGTGAAGCCTGCTCTCTCCAAAGAGCAAAGTATTTTGTGCTTTGCTGAATGGGATCAGAAGAGAGAAAGTTCTGGATGATGTCACCAACTCAGCTGGATTCACCTAAGCCCTGAACATTTGCAGCTCAAGATCTTACACTGTCTGCCTCACGTATTTTTTCCCCTCATTTCCCTCTCCTTTTTATCTTTTGTCCAATGAAAATATCTCAATCATCAAACCACTGCATCTTACTTCTTTCTGCTTGGAGCTTTGACCAGAGGGGTAAGTTAAAACATTACATATTTATGGTACTTAGAGAGGTGTTCCAGCTCCTGGAGTGGTGCGGGAGGCGGTGTGTGGGTTCTATCCCTCGCCAGCCACAGGTGGAAAATGAAAGTCAGGAGCTGCCTTTCCTGTCTCAGCTGCTCTCCTTGAACAGAATCAGATCTCAGTGCCAACAAAAACAGCTCCAGGCCACACAAACGAACCTTCTCTTTTTTCTTCCCCAAAAGTGCCATTAAGATCAGCTCTAACGCAGGACTGCTGGCAGATCTCTCTCCCTTGGAAAAACCCTGTGCAACTGAAGTGTCAAGGGAATGAGAAAACCAGTGAACTGGAGAGAATTTCAGCCTACTGACTCTCTCAGTTCCATAATGCTGGAGTAGTTCAGTACCCATGAAAAATTTTCATATTTCTGTGATTCAGGAGGCAAATATGATTTTCATGGTCCTGTGCAAATATAGGTGCACACTGATTGTACTCTGTAAAATATACATATACTATATTGCATATCTGTGTAGACTTTAAGAAAAATTCTTGTGGTTCTGGGGATCTCACTTCTGTCACACCTGGAGCCCCCAAATCAGAAGAAAAACTCAATTTTTTCCCCAGGGTAAAATTGCACTCGTAATGCCAGGAGGTGCCTGGGCAGAGGCACAGCTGCAGCTTCTTGTTTGGGGACTGCTCTGGAATATCATCCTTTCAGTGCATCCCAGCGATCCCACGGCATCCCCACTCCCGGGGTTTGTACAACCAGGAGCAAGCTATGGGCTGCTTGGAACCCAAAACACCCTCCCAGCATCAAGATCTGTATCAGGAAAGCAGACACCAAAAAAACAAAATAAAGGAAACAGGCCGAAAATCCGTCTCAATAGTCCCCTGGAGGAAGTCCGGCGCTGTTAGTAACGTTCATTGCACAAATACTGCAGCAGAAATTTCCAGGCAGAAGTTGTTCCCCTGCCGCAGGAGCCCCGGAGGAGCGGCAGGAGCAGGGACAGGCACCGGGCTCCGTGCGGATCTACCTGGTTGTCACTAGAGGCCACCACCGGCCTTCGGAACGGAGCTGCCTCCAGCCCTCCCCGTGCTGAGCACCGCGGGAGAATCCGTGCGGAACTTGAACGAGAGAATAAAACTTACGGATTACATAAGGAAATTTCTCATATTATCCACTTTCCTGGCCCTATATCCACAGGAAATGTAGTTGCATCGCTCTTCTGGCCAAACGTTTAGAGGAGTATTTTTCTTCAGAGCCACCAGCCATTATTACGGAGTTCAGTGCTGTGTATGGAGTGGGTTTGGAAGCAATGGCAAGAAGAATGGACTATCTTTCTAAATTCTGATATGTGAGTCTGAGGACAGGGAGTGTTCGTTATCCTTTTGAATTACACCCTTTTACATGACTGATGCTTGAGTATCTCAATTTTTAAGCAGTGATAGGCTGTAGACGCTAAAGAAAAGGTTTCTTTGGTTGTGTTTTTAAAGTTTTTGTTCTCTACAGTAACAGAGGATACATTCTCCGAATGTCTTGAAACTGTCTCTTGTGAGATTAACATGGAAGCAGAGCCTGGGTGCTGGAATGGCTTTCAAAAATTACTCATTTTTTTCATTAATAGGACATAGGAATGTGTTCTCTTTCCTGCACAGGTAACTTTATGATTACAATTTCTGTCTGCTTGCAGCAACATTACAGATTTCCTGCTTTGAAATTGTTCTGGCAAGAGTCACTCCCAGTTTTTTTGTTTGATGCATTTGATCTTTTATTTTCTCATACGTTGTTTCAGAGGTGCAGAGCTGAGCCAAAGCTGGTACTTCTCTAAAGGCAGCACACCTTTAACTTCTCTTCTAAGGAAGAACTGTAGTTTGTAGCTACTTCAGCCTGTTTGTTTCTCCATTTCCCTGCCTGCTCCAGCTAATTATGCCTCTTAATTGAAACACATTTTTCCAAATTATATTCCTCATTTTTGTTGCTTTCTATAGAGCCTAATTACAGCCCGTCACATCGACTCTTTTGGACTTGTCCTTAGGACATTGGAAAGCCAAAAAATTTACCCCCGAAGTCTATATAGTTATTGAAAGTGTCTTTACCACAGCTGGTGTTATGATTTTATGCCTTTAAGCTTCTGATGCATATTCAGACATTCAAAAAGCAAATTAACATGTCCAGAAGAAGCAGCCCTGCACCTGCCTCACCATTAGATCATGTCTCACACTGGGAGCTCCTGCCATAGGGACATTCCAAATTGTCCCAACATTGGCACTTCTGTTTCATGGAATATTTTTGCAGATAATTGGTTTGTGCTAGTCCTAGGCCAGGGGCTCAAGTAGGTCATTTCCGTATAGTCACATAATTAAGGATATCATAAAAGTACAGCTTGAAAAGAATAAAAAATTTTACACAGAGAAGAATGGTGAGGAAAGAACAGACAGTAAAACTTAAGCTGGGATTTCACCAAGCCAAATGTTCAGATAGAGTCAATAATTAACATGCTTTTGTGGGTTAATGCAGGACATGGGGGGACAGGGGCTGCGGCCTCTCCAGCATTATTCTTTCCTTACTTCCCTGTTTATAGATTCGTCCTTTTTCTAAATGATTCATACACAGGAACAGGCATCTCCTAGCAAAACTTCAGAACCTTTATAGGTCAGGGTGTGGACATTGTGAAATGTTTTACCGGCTCTTCTACCTATTCTCTCTGCTTCAATAATCCATAGAACCCAGGGGTTTAGCAGTGCTACAAAGGCGAGATTTCTTCTCTTTCTTAAATGACTTTGTTAATTTTGCATCTGTGTTAACCAGGAAGTCAGAAAGCAAAAATTTTCATTGTACAGATGTGGCTGTTGATAAATAAGGCTGAACCCCAGCAGTGTGGGGCCAGCTCCCCAAAAGAATGTGTGATTAATAGCACAAACCATGACTGCATTACCTCATTGCACACTTCTTCCAGGGGATCAACACTTCACTTACCAAAGCTGCCTATTGTAATACACCTTAATAAGTTTTAACATTTCTACAAGTGAAATGAGCAGTGACTCATGCCCAGGCTGGAGTGCAGTCAAGGCTCTTGGAAATCATGCTGAGGATTATTCCGTGCAGGACTGCCTTAAATGGCAGGTGAAACTGCAAGGAGCCAGCTGTGAATGCTGATGGTTTCAGCCTCCTTTTATAGGCTGAGTTCCTGTATCTTGTTGGTTTGCAGAAGTATTGTTGCATCATTCACTTAGGCTGAGAAATGCTGTTCTCTCCTGCTCATGTTTCTTTGCTATCCTTTTTCCATTTATGGGAAATAGAATTTATTCACTTGGAGGGTGTTGTTTTTAATAATACTAAATATTTTTCAAACTGCACTTTCTTTGTGGCTGGGTCTGTCACTTTCTTGGTGTAGAATAGCACTTCTTTGTGTATGGAATACTGAAGGAGAACAAATATTAGCTGGCAGAGTTCAATCAGTTTCAATACAATGAATTAACAAAGTCATTTTTCAAGCCATACATCATCACAGTCCTGAATATTTCCTTCCCTTCAAGCCACTGCTCTGAAATCAGAAGCAACACTACCTGTGCTCTTCAAGTCTCCCAAATACTACAAAGCTGGCAGAGCTGCCAGCACAGGGTTCTGTGCAGGACTCATTTCAGTCAGGCTGTTGGCACAGGTACATTGAAGAACATCATCAGAGTATGTGCAGGGTCCTGACCAGCCATAAACACTTGGAATGAATGAAGGGCATTATCTCTTCCGAGCCATCAGACACTGACAGCATTGCTGTGAGTGGGGAATGGCTCTTCAGGAAGTTGTGTTATCTAATAGCTGGGCTAAGTAGAAGCTGTGAAGTGATGGATTCTAATTTAGTGGCTCTCAGTGACTTTCTTTGCAGCCTTGAGCGAGCTGTGTCATCTCTTTTTCCAATTTCTCAGGCAATAAAATGGGAATGATAATACTGCCCCCATTCATTATCTCCCTGACTTCATCTCTCAGTGTGGTGTGAGAATGTGATGTTAGCAGTGCATGCAAGTGGTAAATATTAGCATCATTATTTATTATTTAGGGTGCAGACCCACCCTAAATACATTTAGGAATGCATAGCTTATCTACCAGAGCACAAATTCAGAGGTAATGAGTAACCACCAGATACAGGGCACACGTCTGGTGACACAGTGTCACAAACTGCTCAACAGAAAGGAGATCTGCAATTCTACAGAGCATTCTGAAGCTGTGAAAGATTCTCCAGAAATGAGCAATTTTTTTCCAGAAACAAACAGAATGTGGTGTAATGCCTAGTTGTATGTTTAAAGACTAATGGATTTACTCAACACTTAGTAAAGGACACTTGAATGGCTGTGTTGGAGCCATCAGTGCATGATGGTGTCAATGACAGAGTAAGCTGTGAGGATGGTGCTGTGAGCTGTACTGCTCTGACCTGTACAGAGTGCAGCAGCACAGGTGTAAGAGAAGGTTAAAATCATCAGAGTGGTGTGGGAATTCTGCTGCCTCTCAGCAGAGGAGAACAGGAATTCTGCTGCCTCTCAGCAGAGGAGAACAGGAATTCTGCTGCCTCTTAGCAGGAAAGAACAGGAATCCTGCTGTCTCTTAGCAGGAAAGAACAGGAATTCTGCTGCCTCTTAGCAAGGAAGAACAGGAATCCTGCTGTCTCTTAGCAGGAAAGAACAGGAATCCTGCTGTCTCTTAGCAGGAAAGAACAGGAATTCTGCTGCCTCTTAGCAGGAATTCTGCTGTCTCTTAGCAGGAAAGAACAGGAATTCTGCTGTCTCTTAGCAGGAAAGAACAGGAATTCTGCTGCCTCTTAGCAGGAAAGAACAGGAATCCTGCTGTCTCTTAGCAGGAATTCTGCTGCCTCTTCTCCAACACCTCTCGGACCACAGCTGAATGTGACACAGGGCGCGGGGAGCACATCTCACCTTTGCATGAGGGGACACCAGGGCAGAGTAAAGCCAGAGCATTGCTCAGGAATGTGAAATAAAGACAGGTGTGTTCCATAAGGCACTTCAATTATTTGCTTTTCCTTCTTCTTTCTTTCTTTCTTGTAGTTCAGCACAATAACTCAGCACAAAGCACGTACTTTCCTTTGATGTAGAAATAAGGGGCTACTTAGAAGTTTTTATAATTATTTGTGTCACAGCGATGTGGCCCTGCTATGTAAATCTGATAAATGAACATATCTTTAAATAACACAGAAAATTGTCCAAGAAGACCTGGGCACATTTTGTCCAGATGCTGCAAACACCAGATCTGGCTTGTTAGATCTGGTAAGCCATAAGGAAGGACACTCTTAATTAGCCAGGAGTTACTAATCCTGTATTACAAGTTTTACCCAGTTTAAAGAAACCATTAGGTAATCCATCCAATGCTTTGGGGATCTCTTTGTGCAACAAGGGTGGAGAGTTGGGGTGCGGGGGGCAAAGGGGGATCAGGATCTGGTTGGAACATGCCAGTAGCAGAACACTGTTCTACAGAAGTGGACTTTGTTCAGTTTAATCTGCTTTTCCTTTGAGATTTCCCCTTTCCTTTGTGAGCTCTGTTTCAAAGGAAGGCAGGTAACAGGAGCCCTTTTGTGAGAGTCCATGACGGGACATGATGACAATGTCACTGATGAATGCGAGACTGCCCTGGACGCGCAGACTTTGGAATGCAAATCCCTGACACACTCATTATGTTCCATTTGGTCTCTCTTCCTTCTGCCTTACACTCTTCCTCATCTAAACATCCTAATGGTATTTCTCTTTTCCTTGCCCAGATTTTATCTTTGCTTAGCTCTATTGCTGTCAGGGTCTGCTGCTGACTTGGGCATTGGGCTGAGCTGAGAAAGGGAGGAAGCCTGAGTTTGGCTAAGGCCAAGAGCTCTCCCTGATGTTAACATGCACTGTAAACACCAGTCTGGCCCGACTGCAGAATCCCTCCACAGAAACAGTGAACATTAATTTGAGACCAAATAACTGAAATGGTTTTTTGAATTACCTGGGTCATCAAGAAAGTGTGTAAAGACAGTGCTAGAAAATTTCTCTCAAACTGAAGAATAAAGAAATCTTTCCGGGGGACTATTTTTAGTAAAGTGACTTTGCAACACTCCTACTCATAATGCTGTTTCAAATGGTAATATTGATAAGTCGTGTATAGGGGAGCTGAATAGTTTTGCTCATGTAAATGTCACCTGTAACTTGTGTCTCCTCTTTTCTTTTTTGTGTTCTTCCTGTATTGTCCCTCCTGAAACAATGAGGCTTTGGCTGTCCTGAGCCATGTTCGTGATACTGCCACAGTGGACTGGGTATATGTAAGGGAAAGCAAAATCAGATATTCCAAGGTTCAGAACAAATAATGCATAAAAATTTATTGGCTGCAGTGAGGTATATGATGAGAGGCATAAGACCAGGAAAAAAGTTGAGAGATTATTCCCATTAAATTATAGCTAATTTGCAGAGCGATAACTGAATCCCAGATGGATATTCCTGCCCTGGGGAGATGTGCACAATACATCTGCCACTAGCTCAGCCAGTCACTTTAATTCAACAGCTTTTTTCCAGCATTTTGGTGACTAAAATCTCCTTAAAATACCGAAGTCAGCTTTACCCAGCTCTGTGTGGCACTTTGCAGTGTTAGGCTGCAGATCATTTGAGAAGCGCGTTCACTACAGGATCCCTGTTTGACACAGGGGAACCAGCCCACAGCACAGTGTTCCAGAGGGGCTGTGGGAGATGCTGCTGGGAAAGCTGCTGGTGGGCAGAGCTTTCCTTCAGGCTTGTGGGGGGAGCTCGTTGATGGTGGAGGACACCACCTCCCCGTTCACGCTGTCGTGGACAATCGCTTTGAGCTTTCGGTTGCTCAGCTCAGAGTGTTCTGAAAGAAAGGAAAGTTTAATTAGCCAAGGAGCAATGCTGAGACAAGGTGATGCAGGGAAAGCCTTATTTACAGTCATTTGCCTGCTGCCTCCTCAAAGTTTTCTCTACATGTTTTCCTTAAAGTCAATATTTGTTACTGCTCTGTGTGAAATGTGCTGCCAGAAAGTCACCCTGGGTCTGGTCCAGGTCAGGGCAAATGAATAACACAAGGAGAGCCCAGCCAATGCAAATCCAGCAGATTATCCTGGATGTCTGCAGGTCATGCCCATGCCAGAATATGAGTTTCCAGACATGCAGATTTTCGGTTTGCTCTCAAGCCCTAACGCTGTTTTAGTCACCCAGTGGAGTCTCCTAGCCATATCCCAGGAAAGCTTTTGTCTGGAACCTGAGCTGTGGCCCCTGTGTGACTGACAGGGCTGGGGCTCAGGCACAGCCCAGTGGGCTCTGCAATGAGCCCTTCACAGCAGCCAGGAACTGCTGAAATCCTTCTCAAAGGCCTGTGTGAGCCTGCTATGCACACCTTCCACACTTCACTCAGGTGAGGTTAAAATTGCCCTGAGTAAAATTTGATTGGAAATGACAGTAATTAAGAGTCACTACAGAGAACAAAGTAAGGAACTTTTACCTTTAGTTTCAGATTTTCTTGCTGTCCTGTGAAGATAATGAAATAGAAAATAATGTTACACTAATTTCAAAAAGTTATTTGTCCTCTTCTCACTGTTTCTAAGGAGACCTAATCCCACTATGAGATAAAATTTTTTAAAAAAGAGGGAAAACGAATGATGCTTCTATACCATGGGAGCTTTCCCTTTGGTAGATACTCCCACTGGAAACATCCCTGGGCACATTCACTACTGCTCCCAGGGACAAGTGCATTGGTTCTTGTGTATTTGGAGTTGCTCAGGTTAATCCCAATTTGGTTTCTGACAAATACCCTCACGCTTGGGGACCCTCTGTCCTGCCTGTCTGAGACTTGCAGTTCTAAAGGCTGCCGATCTTCCTTTTTTGACTTCATACAAATCAGATGAGAGAATAAAAATGAGGCCAGCATTCTCCTATGCTGAGATGGCCATGCTGTGGGAGTGGAGAATTTTATTCTTTTTTTAATAAAAAGTTATATTAATTTAGGCAATCCAAATTACATGGGTACCAGTGTCTCTGTACTCTAAGTAGCTCCGGCTTTTTATTACGATCCGTCACATTAAAATACCAACCCTTGATGTAGTATGGGACTCACAAGCTTTGATTAAGCATAAACAAACAAACAAATAAATAATCCAAATATGAGGACTCTTCATTTGTTCCAGTCGGAGCAGCTCTGCCTTACCCGTCAGCATTCCCTTCCAGCAGCAGGCGGTATGTGGAAATTTCCTTTTCCAGGCGTGTTTTGATCCCAAGAAGAACTTTATATTGGTTATTTTGCTGCTTCATGTCGTGACGAACCTGGCTCAGCTCCTCCTCACACCTGGAGATGATCTGCTGCATGTTTTGAAGTGCAGCAGCGTAATAATTCCGAGTGTCAGCCAAGGTGTCTTCCAGCATGTGTTTCTGATGGGGCAGATAATACCAAGACCATGATTATTATTTATGTGGTAGATACAACACAGAAATACCAGCAAATTTGGTCTCTAGCTAGAAGATTGCAAAATTAAGGCTGTGGTAATTTAAACACTTATGCATTTGCATAACTATTCTTGTGAAGGCAGCAGAACCACAAAGCTGTGCCGTGTGTGCATGAAAGGCAAAACTGAGTCATTTATCCCTGCCATATCCGTTCTGCTCAAAGCTCTGCTCCTGACATTCTGTCTGTCCTGTCCATTCTGCATGAACCATCCAGAATTGCTCCAAAGTCTCCAGCTCTCTGGGATGTGAGCTTTAACCTGTGTAAGGCTATGTAATACTTGTGAAAGCTCCCCACCAATATTTTTTACACTTAGTGTAATTCATGCCTGATAACAGGGTTTGTAAATATGAACTTTGCATTCTTTGTGTTACTGTCTGTCTTCTGGACATGTTTTCTTTCTAGAACTGGAGTCAGCTATCCCTTCTGCTCCTTCTCATATTTTGTTGAAAGAAGAGACATACATTTTTCACTTCCTGATGATGGTTGCTGAAATCTATTTTGCATATTTTGGCAAAGTCGAGCATGATCTGAATTCCACTTTCCCTCATACTTTAACAACTGCAACAAACTTATGCTAGGCTGTGGATTTAAATGGAGAATAGGTCCATGACAACTTCTGAGAATACGTGGAGTGAGTGAGCAACCCAAGATGTCTGCAGCAGATACCTTACTAATCTGTGCCTGCAGCTCGATGTCCAGGGATTGCAGAGTTCTCCTGAGCTCCTTGATCTCGTTCTCGTTGCGCTGGATCTGCTCAGGATTAGGGGTTGCTGCCAGGGACATTGCTGCACTCTGTGGAGCAGAAGCAAGAGAAAAGCTCAGACTCTGGTCAGGCAGGTGCAGCCACAGGGGGCTTGGAAATGAGCAGGGAGTAGCTGTTACCTGTTCTTTGTACCAGTTGTCCAGGCTTTGACGATTCTTTTCAATTATGGCCTCATAATCTTCTCTTATTTCTGCCAGAATCTTGCCTAAGTCTGCAGGAGGGGCTGCGTTTACTTTTACATTGACTTTGAAGTCTTGTGAGGAGCGATTGGCTTCCATGTCCTGTTCATGTGTCAGAGGGAACAAGCAAACTCGTTTATGGAAGTAGAAAGTTTTCAGAGAGCCACAGAATCCCAGAGAGGTTTTGGGGGTAATTGTTATATATACATTAAGTTCATATTATTTGAAAAAATTATAAATTGATAATACTCTGATGTGACTTAAACCAGTGACATAATTGCTTCTGTGGCAGAACTCAATAAAAAACATGCAAGAAGATCTTTTCATAGAATGTTTCTGGAAGAAATGGACTCAATGAAGAAGCACTAGCATTTTTTATTTATTTATCCATTAGAAACCTAAAACCTTGATGAAAATCTAACAGTAATTTCATCTTTCTTACCCTTTATGTTAATATTTATGGAACTATAACTAAGTTTACAGGAGAGTAATGTAAAAGTTCTGTGTAATTGTTAAAGGAATAATTGGATTAAAGCATATAATTACTGTGTAAACAACATAATTATAGGACCAGTTGGGCAGGTAGGGTAACATTCCTTTCAGTGTAGCACAACCTTCTGTGCCTGGTACCATTTTCAAAGCGCCCAGGCAAAGCAGCCTTTTGGGGTATGACATCATGGAATGCAGATCAGCTGGACACAGGGATGGCTCTGCTGGTCCCCTGTGTCCAAGAACTCTCCTGGGCTGGACGGGAGTCAGCCAAAGGCAGCTGCACTGTGCACCCCCTGTGTTTTATTCTCTGCTTTAAAACCCACAGACACTGAGCAGGATGTTTGGTCCGGTGTTGGGTAATAACTGCAAACAACACCAGATCAAGCGAAACCAGCGTGTTTCAAGCAGTGGAATTATAAATGTGGGAATAACAGAGAGCACTGAGTATAGCTTTGGAGAATTCAGAGCATTGTGGCTTTTGAGAATTATCTAATTACTGTGTTTAGGATTATGCAAGAATGAGTAATTTTTCCTGACTTCACCAACCATTCTTTTTAATTTTGGTCCTTCAAGAATCTGAGATCTGTTTTGCTCAGGTCAGCCTGTTCTGGGTGACCCTGCTTGAGTTTAGAGGGGTGGACAAGGGGCCCTAAAGAGATCCCTTCCAACTTTCAATCCCTCCATGCTTCTGTGAGTATGGGAAATGATATATTCAGAACTGAGGAAAAAGTCTGTGATGACTAAAACTCAGCAGCACTCTGTGTATTTATATCTAAGTCTTTCTGAGAACATTTCTGTCCAATATGTCAGTTATTATTAGCTGTGTATGACAGATGGGTGGGAGAGACTCCAGCAATCTGTTCTCTCTGAAACCCCAGTGTAATTGGTAAAGCAGACACAGGCTTTTTCCTTCACCTGACTATCATTGGTGCCTCAGAAACAGGATTAGGTCCTGAATCATCAATCCTACTTACAGATTGTGGGTCTTACTCAGTTAATTACACAGTAGTAAAGATTTGTGCAATAGGATTTTACCAAGGGGAACTTTTTCTACCTCCTCATGGTCTTTCCTCCTGAGGATGTGCTCTTCTCTCAGGCCTTCAATTTCCATTTCCAGGTCTGTGGTAATAATGGTCATGCCGTCGAGCTCCTTCCGCAGGTTCTCCACATCCAGCTGCACTCCCTGCCTGCGACACTTCTCGGCTTCGTATCTTTGTGAGGAAAGAGAAGACACAACGTGCATGTTGAGAACTGCCCGACTCGGGCTCTTGTATAAGGAGAAATAGACTTGCTCAGTCTATGTAGGGAACTAGAGAGGACAAACAACCAAAGAAACCAATTCTGTTTCTAACATATGTTATTTAAATATTTTTGGATAGTCTTAACAATGAGTTTTATTAGTTTGGTATTTCACTTTCCTCCCTCTCTCTCGTAACTTCTCCTCTATGGTAGGAAATAAAATTCTTTTTTTTTTTCACTTCCCTTTTTGCATGTTAACATTCACCCAGTTGTGGAAGCTTTGAGAATACACTTCTCTGAAAACACTACCAGCAAGCACTGATGGCTTTAGTTTTTCCAAAATGGTAACCTCTGGGTCCTTCAGAAAAACAAGAAAAATGTGATGGAAGCCAGTTACTAACATTCCTCTCTAACCTCTTGCAGTGTCTGTAGTGAGCCAAAGGAAGGGAGATGCTGCTGTGTCTTCCCTTGGGCATGGGAAGCAATTTCACACCTCAGCATCTCTCCCTTTACTCTGTGTTTTGTGGGCTCTATTGCTGCTTCTCCATTCACCCAATCAACTCAGTCTGAGTTCCATCCCTCAAAGTAGTTCCACTGGTTCCTTTTGTGACACCACTGAACGGATAATGAAAGGCTGGCAGTGCTCAGGGTATCCAAGTTTGTCACAATATTACCAAAAGCTGAGATATTTTTTATAGCTTATCACCAACTGCTAGAAATAAGAAAAATCTTCGTGATTTCTAAGTCTTACTTAGAGAAGTGTCAAATCCTTTCCTTTGGAAAGACCTGCCTGAAAATGTTCTGTACAAAAATTTTGTCTTTTTAGTTGATCTGAGAATTCTCTTTGAATGGACTGAAAATCAGACTGTGCTAGGAGCCAGTGATGCACCAGCTCAGTTACTCAACTCACGGGACTCCAAAGCAGAAGCCACACGAGGACAGGTGTTCCCTGCAGAGCTGGACAGAAGAGGTGATAAGTCCAGGAAATAGATTTGGGCTGGACTGGGAAGTGCAGTGCTTAAAGGGGATAATTTGTAATCCCAGATGACAGTTTTAAGTGCCTTTTGTCACAAGTATCAAGTGCCTGCTGTCAAACCTGCTCGTCAGGACCTGCACTAAGTATCATAAACAGGGTGACTCAAGGTTCTTCAGCAATCATTTGTGGGTTTTACATGCTTTTGGGTTTTTTCCCCCCTGTTCTACATTGTTTTTATTCATCCAGTATCAACAGAAAACCTCAGTAAAATCGCTTCCCTGTTGGATTAGCAAGAAGTAATGTTTCGTTTAATCCTCTTTCAAATCTAATGAGGAAACCAAAGAAGAGCTTACTTGAGCCTGAAGTCTTCAGTTGCCATGTTAGCGTTATCAATTTGTAAAAGGATGCTGGCATTGGTGATCTTGCTATCCTCAATCTGGAAAACAGAGAATCCAACAGGAGAGTTGCCATGGGATGACAGTAAATAATCTGTGCTGGTTTAGCCTCTTTGCTGCTCAAAGGAAACATCTAAATAGTGGAATTCCCATGCTAAGGAGACCACAGGAATAAAAGCATGTCAGTTTCCTTATTCACCTAGGTGTTTTGCAATTTTTCCCTGTAATCTTACTTTACTCTTTTTCTTACTTTTTTGAGGGAATGAACCAGGAGGCATCATCTTATTCCTGACCAGGTAGAGGATATGAATTTCATTACACAAGCTTCATGGTCTGTTACAGAATAACAGTCACTGCCTTCCTCTGGTTTTGAGACCGGATTCTGCTCCTGTTCAGCATTGCTGACAAAGCTGCCTTGGGCATCTTTAGGGCAAATTTCAGTAAGAACCATTAGGCTGTGTCTGAGTCCAATCAAAATACTGGAGTTAATGTTATGCTGAAAAGTAGCCTGTGCATGAACAACCTGTTGAGCTACTGATGGTGGCAGCCACTCACTGGCAGGACCCTCAGCTCACCACAAGCTTCAGCCTGGAGTTGCATGCACAGTACCACTGGCATCTGGTTGTTGTGGTCCATTCAGTTATGCACCTACAGCTGCTCTGAATTGACCAGCAGCATGCAGTGATTGATTCAGGTGTCTGATTTTGCTTTGGGATTTGAAAATTGCCCTAAAAGGTGCAGGATGAAGCATGATCTCATTTCTTTGGTGCACTCAGCACTCACTGGAAAGGCTCATGTGTCCCTGATAACATGGAATAGCTTTTAACTATAGACTTGAATGTGAAAAGTTCAGTATTCCGTGCCAAATCTTTGAAAGAACTCCAGCAGGAACCCACACATGAGTATCAGGAAATCATAAATGCAGGGCATTGTGTCCTTTTCTAACACAGAGGAAAGAGAAGTGTGGTTGCCATCCCACCAGCTACCTTCCCTCAGCATTCACAGAGCAAACCAAGGGGCACTGTGGCCGTACAGAAGTCATTTACAGAGCTCTCAACACCTTGGAGTGAATTTCCCACACCTCAATGAATCACACCTCATGAATCAAAGAAACAAGGAAATGACAAAATTCTCCTTCAGTGTCAAAGGTTCACCTCTGTAGTGAAGAAGGTGATGTGGAATGTTTAACTAATCTGCTCACAGACTGTGCATTGCTGTGCAATTATCTGCACCTCGGATACTGCCCTGGGACACCATCAAGACCAGCTCAAGAACTATAACAATGCCCTAAATGTGTGGCTGCCTGGAATCTGGTGACAAAGAAGAGGCAGTTCTTGAATCCAGCCTTGAAAACAACATGAGTTCCTCAGCTTTGTGCCATGTACAGAATTGCTGTGGGACTCTGTGCAATCCGAGCACTGGTCAGTGCTTTGCCCACTGCTGTGTGGCACCAGTGGCTCTGCAGCCAGCAGGAGATCTCACATGTGCCAGTTATCTCTTAACAGTCCCAGGGAATTCCTTACTGCATCCATCAGGAACATTTGCAAACTCTAGTACCAGTCTGCAAACTGCTTCATTAAGAACTCTCACATTATTATTGTATAGGAAATACACTCCAATTCCTTCTCAAAACAGGGATTTCCCAAGAAGGCTTCCAGCACTGACTTCACCTCTCATGTGTCCCATTCTTTGTTCCATCTCCTGAAATGCTCTGTAGATCACTTTGCTTATTTAGCAGCACAAGGTGTTTGAATGAGACAGTTATCTGAAGAACAGGTGCTATTTCATTGTGTATCTGGGCTAGGATGGAGTCGGGCTGGAGCAAGGCTTTTCCCAAAACTTGTTGCTCCATCAGGCATTAATCCTGAATTCAGGTATCCAGGAGAGTGTGGTTAAAAATGTAGACCCCAAATGATTATATGCCTCCAAGTTCAGACAGGCAGCATATCATAGACATTCTGGATTATTGGATACAGAACCCTAAATTTAGTCTAAATTTTTTTTAGGTGCTAAATTAGTTTCACCCTTTAAATTAGCATTTAATAAATTTAATTATGGTTAATAATTAGATGCTATATTTTCACTCGTTTTACTGGCAGACATGCTGCTAATTGCAATATTTTATAGAGAAAGTAAAAATTCTGGGTTCAATCACTGAATTGTCACCTGTAAATGATCCTTTCCTGGCCTTTCATTCCACATCCAGGACAGCCACCAGCCTCCAGGACAGCTGTTTAAGGGGTGACTGTTAAAAATAAATGGTTTGGGTACAACTTACTCAAAAGTGAGGGCTTCACCCCAGTCAACATCATAGTTTTATGCTTACTGTCTTCCTAAATCTTTCTGATTTACTAATTCCAAATCAACCTGAACACATATATGTTCTTGATGAACAAGTTTTTATTTCTCTTTCTGTTAAAAAGGAAAGTGCCCAAGTGCCAGCTCTGGGGATGGTGACCTTTCTTTATCCTTAAAACAGAAATGGGTGATGACAGTTCTGGCTCTCCAAACACAGGCTGTGGTCCGAGCACCTCACCTACTGCCTGGAGGCAACACTTTTAGCTGTGAGCATGGAGTTTGATTAAGTCCTTGGCCCCAGTCAGCAAAGATGTGAATTAATACAATTTCCAAGCCTTTTTAAAAAGTATTTCTCAGGATCTTGAGAATGCCAAGTAATTGTATTATAAAAAGTGGAGGGCAAACGACAACATTGCTTTTGGAAGAGCTTTGGGTTTTGCCCCATATGGGTATGTAAAGTTAATTACACTGATTAGTCACACAGATGGTTACAGTGCTAAGGATGTTCATTATGAATACAGATTAATATTATGCTTAAATTTGAAGACACGTGAGTTTGGGAGATTGAAAGAGTTACTGTTGAACATTAATATTAACTACTGGCAGGAACCAGAAATTCTCCTTTTAATTATAGTGAAAACATCCACAAGGAATTTGTCACTGCTATTTTCTTAATTACAATGAAGTATTTTTCCATCTGATTACATAAGCTCATTGGTCCCAAAACTCCTGTAGTTTCATTGTCTGCTACCGCAGGAATCAAAGAGCTGGAATGCCCCAGTCTGTCTGGAGACAGCGGCAGGAGAGGGGCAGGCTCTGCACTCCTCCTGCTTTGTAATTTGCTCAAGACCTGTGCAGTCAAAAAGACCAAGTTCTGCCAGCAGCAGTTACTCAAACCCCAGTTTCAGTACAGAAAGGAACACTTGGCAGCACAGCCAGTCTCTGCAGAATCCCCCTCGCCCCCTTCCAGCCTTTCTTGTGCCCATTCTCCTCCTTGTGAACAAAAAGAATGTCCTGGAACTGTCTTCCTGAGGATTTCTAACATTTCAAAGGTTTTATTTAACTTCTTTAAAGGAAAGCCGTCAGCATAAAGGAGAACCCCAATTCCTTAGAAGAGCACAGAATGACACAGTCCCAGCTCTGACTTACCTGTCTTTGCATGTCAGTGACGTTTTGCTCGTACTGGTTGAAGTCATGCCTCTTTCCATGAGACTTTGTCCTGTGCCACTCTAGGATGCAGCTCTCCAGCTGAGCGTTGGCTGCTTCTAAGGCACGGACCTTGTCCAGGTAGGCAGCCAAGCGCTCATTCAGGTTCTGCATAGTCTGTTTCTCATTCCCACCCAGGAAGATGCTTTCCCCATAGTGCTCGCCGAAGCCTCCCCAGGATGCCCCTCCTGCAGCCAGCCAGATGGGTCTGGCAGAGGAGAAGGAGGGATGTGTGCTGCTGGCACCACCATCTGCACTTGATGCTCTGTAAGAAGTTCCTTGCTGGGCCAAACCACACCCTGTACTACCCCTGAGGGACCCAGAAAAAAACTGGAAAGGGCCTTGGCTGGTGCTCATGCTTAGCTCTGTGTGAATCGAACCCCAGGTTTGGCTGCCTAGCACTGAGCAGCCTCTTCGCCTTCCCTGAGCAGCTTTATGCCTTTTCCTGTGGGAGTTTCCCTTCGATGAATGACTACAGCAACAAGATTGTGTCATCACGAAACGTGCTTCCTCTTGGTCAATTCTGAAGCATTTATGAGCCTGCACGCTGTTGTTGTTTGGAATCAGCTACATACCGGGTTGCTTTCCTTTCGCTTGTTTGGGTTTTTTTTTTTCTTTTTCTTTTCATATGATAATAGTGAGGTGTGGCCAAAATCCGTAGGTGTGGAACAGGATCAGCTCTGCCTCAGACTTCTCTCTAACCCTGTAGTTAGTATGTTATGTTTTCCTGCTCATGAAGAGAATAAATGGGAAGCTGGGGCAGGGATGGGGCTGTGCAGATACTTTCTGTGGTAATTCTCAGGCTGTAGAATTACAGCAGCCCTTGGACCCTCAAACCTGAGGATTCTCAAGTGCAGTGTGTCCTATCAGCTGTCGAACAGCCTAGTGACCAAACAGCTTCAGCCTGTGGGATATGTGAGGCTTTCATGAAGTCATCCAGCTTCTAAACCAAAAAAACCCTCCAGTCCAGAATCAGTAATGCCCAGCTGTTCCCTTCAGCTGCCCATTTCCAGGGGAAATACATGAGAATTAGATACTTTAATACTGATTTTCTCATTATTTGAGGTGCAGTCCTGTTTCAGTCGTCTTGTCTCAATAGGCAGCAGTGCAAAGTTTTCTTGCTGTTCCCAGCATTAATATTATTAAGATATTTTTCTTAGCTATAGAACATATTTATACTATGAGTTTGTAGCAGCACTCAAAAGATTCAAATGATTATTTAAAGCTACCAGCCCTAAAAACTGACCTGGCAATCATGCAGGAACAGTCTTTCTCAAAAGTCTCAGTAACTTTCTGCCAAACTGTATCATCCAACAGGGAAAAGTGCAGTGTGGCTGTTGCAGATCATCCTATTCCTCATGCTGGTAAGGGACACAGATTGGGGAGTGGTCCCGTGGCAGCTGCTGGGTGTAGTGGGTTTGCCTTGTCTTGTTCTAGTCCATGACTGAGGGATGAGATAGACGAGGAAGATTTGGGAAGAGGCATGAAGCTGAGTGGGCACAGGCTCTCACAGAAATGCTGCAGCTATTTCCTTACCTAGGTGAAGACTAAACCCCTTCCCCAGGGTCTGCCCTGGCCCTGCTGCTCATCCTGACTGCTGAGGTCAGGGAGACCGCGTGGAGCAGAGTTAAACTGTCCTGGGAGAAACAGGAGGAGATGTGTTTATCCCTGTTTGTTTCACTTGGAAGGCTGCAGCAATAAGGAATTGTTGCGCTCCAGCTTCCCTGGTACCTCCCGGCCTCATTCCTGTCGGAGCAGGATTCGGGCTCCTCCTTGTGGCTCGGGCTCGGCTCTGCTCAGCACCTGCTCCTTTCCTTTTCCCCACTCCCTGTACATTGAGCGCACCCTCCTCTTCCTTCCTCAGACATTTCCTTCTGTAGAAATCCTGTCATTTCTAACTATTTGGGGAAAGAAATCACTGAAGATGAGGTTTTCAAGTGAGCAAAATGTTTGGCTCTCCCCAGATATTCTGGTTACAGTCACTGTCCACAGCTGCAGTCTGGGGTCAGCCCTGCTGCTGGCGAGGGGGATGAGCTTGAAGCATCACACAAAAACTGAGGCCCTAACTTGAAAAAAACCCAAATTTTAATAGCACTGACGACATCCTGCAGATCTCACCAGAGATCAATTTCAGAATGAATTTTCAGTTTAGCAAGCTGGTGTCTGTGACCTGTCACACCAAGATGGAATTACACAGGGATGTACAGAATAGAATGTGAAATAAAATGAATCCTCTGTTTCACCAGAAATTACTCCATGGCATTCCCACACTGCCTGGCAGTGAGGCTGGCAATGTGGGAGACCACAGAACCTCAGTCCTGAGAATATAATGGAATTAGCACATCATGAAAACCGGATTTTTATTTTCTCTTGCAATTAATCCAAAGTACAGGTGATCTGGGACATGGGAAGTGCTTCTTCCCCTGAGGCTCAGCCTTTCCAAACTGGAAAAGATGCTGCACAGTTTTGATCCATACATGCTGAGGATCGATGAAAAAGACCAAACAACTTACTTCAAAATCTGACATGGTCTTTGTCAGGCTGCATTGCTGGATTTGGGTGTAGTCACCTCTTTAATCCAGAACAGAGAATGGAAGTGACACCCGGAATAAGGAAATAAACTGTTGTCAGCAGGTGGCACCCTTGGATGGGGACTGCTCTGCTCCCTGGGAGATGGTGCTGCTCTGCAGTCCTGGCTTGCTTCATCTCGGAATTGTGGGTGTTTTACTGAATTGGAGCATGGGAAGCAAACTGAGCTGAATTTCGAGGCTGCAGTTTAAATATAGACAGAATATTTTGACAAGTATATTGTACAGGTGAATGTTCTGCAACAATCACTGACTGATTCAACTCCTCCATCTGGAATACAAATGGATGGAGAGCTGCCTGTGGCTGTAGGAATTCCCTCTCTTGCTGTGTGAGTGATACAAGCAATAGTCACCTAGGTTTTGGATCAGGAAAGAACATAATTTATACATTTGGTTTTCCTCTCTAGCGGATTTTGATGTCACTTTGCTGCAGTTTGCCAGAACCTCCTCCAAACTCCTTCCAGTGGGAATGCCAGCAGGATGTGCATTTCTTACCAGCAGCACCCATGATCTCATGGCCAAACTGGTGATGCCAGCAGTGTAAATTTCTTTTTCTTAAATGTCAGAAAATAGAAGACACAAAAATAGTGTCTCTAAGGAGCTTGGAAGGAAAATAAAATATGTAATTCTAGAAATTACATCATTTTTGCAGGTACTGTAATGTGGATTGAATGTCCAGTGACGGGGCTAAGGATGCCTTTTTCAAACATGTTTATGTGAGCAAAGTACAGCACTTAGGTAACTGCTTTGTGTGCTTCTGGGATTCACCAGGCTCTTAAAAATTTTATCAGCATCTCTTCAGTTCCACTGGTGGGGGATTTGTAGCTGGGAGAAGGTGGTGTGGCTAAAACCACAGGCACAGCAGTGACATGGGCTGGGGATGTTCTTCCTGATGGATGAAAACCAAAACAGTTGCAGCAAACTCTGAGCAATTTGTTTCACCTGGACTGAGCCTGCTGCTTCCTTAGGAGCTGAGAGAATTTGCCTTGGTGCTGCAGGTGGTGCAGGAACACAAATATATGCAGTTTTTTCAGAGATGCATTTTATTTGTGCATGAATTGTAGCCCTGTTGTGCCCTTGGAATTGAAAACAAAGATCTTCGGGATTTTTTTATGCTATCTTCTCTGTTTTTAACTGATACCAGCTCCAGATGGCTGGCAGAATCTGATGGCACTTTATCTGTCCGTTCATCACCATCTTTATTATTATTTTTAAGGTTGTTATTGTTATTGCTGTTGTTATCCCCCAGGTATCCCCTGGTTGGCTTCCAGCAGCCCATGCTGGGAGGGCCTGTGGGCTGTGTGTGGCACAATGGCTTCAAAAAACACCATTAGACTGGATTCATTTGCAGAAGCAGAACAGAAACTTTATTGTTAGGACACAATAGGGCACCAGCAGAAAACGGGCTTGGCATCTCTGACCCAGCGAGCCAACGCTCGTGTACAAAGGCAGAGCAAATCTAAGGAAAGACATTCTTGGATACATTCTTGAGCTTTGGGGAAGTGAAAGGTTCTTTATCTCAGCATTAGCCAGTGTGAGGCTGCACTGGGTCAGTGTGGAGATTTGGTATTTCTTTATGGGTATCTCCTGTCACGGGTAGAAGTGGATTTTCCATCATCATCTGTGCCAGCGCGATGTCTTGAACCGCTCCCATATACTGTTGTAGGGGGAATAAAAAAATTAAATAGGGAACAAAAAAACCACTGAGGCACTGCCAACACCCTGAGGAGCTGAACCATGAGGTTGTGTTTGTTTCTTTCCTCACAAGATCTTTCACATATCAAAGGCAGAACTGCCTTTACATCTTATCTACTTTCCCTCCTGGTCCTCATCCAGAAAACCTTAGGAGTGCACATCAGATATGGATTTGGAAGCATCTTGAATGTTACATGAATCAGCAAAGGAATGAATCTTTGGGAGATCTGGGTATTTTAGAATCCCATGAGCAGTTCATGCAATCATTTTGGAAATCTACTGGTTTCAAAAACACACATAAAATAAAGCATTATATTTTTGTCTCTACATGACACAGAACATGCTCATTGTAGGGAGAATGGAATCTGTGGTAGTAAGAAGAAATCCAAAGCTAAAAGGTTTATTTAATCTTATTTTGCCTGTTCACTTCAGCCCCTCATTAAATAAAAATGTTTCTTACCGTCCTTGGGGTTCAGTCCTGACAACCTGTAGAAAAGAAAGATTCGATTAATGACCATTCCTGACCTTGTCCCCTGAAACCATTGAACCATTTAGGAGTTTGTGTGGATAGCCAGGATTTCACAGAGCTGCTCTCAATGGCTGGTTCTGAGGTGTGTTTTTACTAGAGGCGGTGTTAAGGTGCTTTCAGCTTTGAAATCCATCCCTATGTACTTGAAAGGGAATGGGAACAGTGGTCAGACCAGTTCCTTGTCCTGAGGTGTCTCCTTATACTGCTTCTGTCCTCAAAATGTCTCTTCTAGAAACTATGTAAGGAGCTGATTCCTCCTCAGAAATGAAAAGTAATTCCATGTATAGATCAGATATGAGAAATGAGCATGAAAATGCAGATTTTACTGAAGTAAGCTGGAGTCTGTTCCAGGCTCTTTTCTTGCTGGGGATACTGGTGTGTGAGGATGAGTATTTATTTTCACCTCTGTGCACAAATTGAGACAACCAAGAGCTAAAGAAATACTAGGAGCAGGTTTTTATAGGTTGTCTCAGCCTGAAGGCTCTAATTCCAGTGCAACCAGAGGATTAAGTGAGACATATATATGGGGCCTGGTGCCTTTTGTAATTCACCATGGTAAAAATGGTGGCATTTATCTTTTCAAATCCTCCACACCACCCATGTGCAGATTGAGCTTGAGTTATGGCAGTACCAGGGACTTTACCAGTGCTCCAAAGGCTGCGTGTGCAGGGAGCGTGACCGAGCGCTCCAGAGCCAGCCCGGCAGCCCCAGCTCCGGCTGCACAGAGTGTGTTACCCTTATCTGCTCAGAGTGACATACTGTGCGTCCTGGCCCTCCAGCAGATGGCGGTACGTGGCGATCTCCTGCTCCAGGCGGCTCTTGATGTCCATGAGCATTTTGTACTCCTGGTTCTGGCGCTCCATGTCGCAGCGCAGCTCGCCCAGCTGCTCCTCCACGCTGGTGATGAGGGCCTGGATCTGAGCCAGCTGCGCGCAGTATCGGCCCTCCGTGTCCCGCAGGTTGGCCTCCAGCCCGGCTTTCTATAGTACAGCAATGGCAGAAGAGGTTAGAGGGAAGTTTGTCCCACGGAGGGGGAGTCGAGGAGAGGGAGGAAGGGGACAGTACCATGCTGAGCTGAGACTGGAGCTCGATCTCCAGGCTCTGCAAGTTGCGGCGCAGTTCCGTGATCTCTGACTTGCTGGTCTGTATCTGCTGGGTGTGGGTGGCAACTTCACGGTTCAGCTCCTCAGTCTGAAAGGAAAAATAATGTAAAATCACACACAAATTTATATAAAAATCAATCATTTTGAGAAAGGGAGGTAGGGACCTGGCAGGGTGGTAGTGCTGAGGCAGTGCACTGCCGTGCTGTTTATTGGTGTGACCATACCTGAGTGAAGAACCAGGCCTCAGCATCCTTACGGTTCTTCTCAGCCAGAGCCTCATACTGCTCCCTCATCTCAGCAAGAACTCTGGTCAGGTCAATGCCAGGAGCTGCATCCATTTCCACATTGACTGTTCCACTCAGCTGGCTCGAGTACTCTTTCATTTCCTGCATGGGCAGCAGACAGACCACAAAAAGATCAGGCTCTCTCCTCTCACACTGCTGCTGCCCCCAGCAATCCCTGCTGTGGTACACAGTACCCGTGCTATCAAGTATTACAGATGGAACACACATAAAACATTTATCACATTTGCTTTCTCATTGCAAGAGCTTCTCTGTCTCTGTGTACTCACACAGGACACACGTACCTACATGTAATTTACATGTATGTTTCATTTACAAGACATTAATTCCAAAGGGGAGTGATCTCCCTGCACTTCCAGGACTCTCACCTCTTCATGGTTCTTCTTCAGATAAGCCAGCTCCTCTTTCAGTGTCTCAATCTGCATCTCCAGGTCAGCTCTGGACAGGGTCAGCTCGTCCAGGACGCGGCGCAGGCCGTTGATGTCGGACTCCACGCTCTGGCGCAGGTACAGCTCGTTCTCATACCTGCAGTTCAAAAAAGAAACAAGCACTGGAACATGTCCGAGTTTGTAGAGCTATAACATGATCACATACAGGAGGAACAGTGGAGTGTAGATGAAAACATACAGATTTAGAAGTGTAAAAGCAATAAAGACATTTTTTCCCAATATCCAGCTATGGCATAAGGAAGCACAGACAATGCAGTATGATTTTGTTCCTGAGGAGAACATGACATTTCACCTTGCAGAACCTAATACTGATTATCAGCATCAATAGAAACATTGTCACATAGGACAGAAGTTTTGCAGTGTCCTCCCAGATTTGCGTAGGAAAGCACAGGTGGGGCAGGGCTGCCTGGGATACAGGAGAGAAAACAGAAACCTGCAGGTGCATTGCTGCAGGGAAGGCAGCTGCATATGGACCTTTGTCATCTGATGTACTGCTGAGCCTGGGAGCTGGAAAACCCCCACCTTACTCTAAATCTCAGACTCCAGCAGAGAAATGCTGAAGCCCCACAGCAATCTCTTCCTGCCACTCTATTCCTTCTAAATGAACATCCCACCTATTCCTGCCTTCTTTCCCCTATGATTCAGGCTAGCAAAAATATTTGAGTATCACAACAAAATGAAGACAGGGGCTATAACTGATCATACAAACAGCTCAGTGATCTGAATGCTGTGTTCTGTCAGGCTTATACTCTGAATTGGTCCTTCACCAATGGATTCTGCTTGCCAGGATGTTTAGTATCTGAAGTTACTAAAGAAAAAACTGCTTTGAGAGAGTGAAGACAAGTAGAGTGAAGACAAATGAGCTCCAGGTGAACTTACTTCAGTCTAAAGTCATCAGCAGCCAGCCTGGCATTGTCAATCTCCAAAATGACCCGGGAATTGTCAATGGTAGCAGCAAGGATCTGCAATTAAGAAATATGGAGAAAAGTTCCTGTGAATAATGGTAAAATATCTGGTCCACATTCCATGAGCAAACCAGAGGGCTGTGATACTCTGTGCAACACAGATTAGAACCATAACAGGGAAATGTCTTTGTACAACACCTGATCTTATCTATAGCCAGGTGAATTATCTTTCCAGCCTTTGAGGCCTACCTGTCACATTCTTTATTATTTGATTCCTGAAAAAAAATATTGATAATTCTAAACACATTTTGCTAACTTTTACTGCAATCATTTTAATTTCAACAAACATCACATTGTCAGGATAAGATATTTGGTGTTTAAATTGAGAAGAGGCTACTCTTTTCGGCTAGAATGCTCAGGACCTCAATGGATCTACTTCTTTTGTAATTATTTTAAAGACATGGAACATGCAGTTCCATAATTCTCTTACCTTCTGATAACTCATCTACATATGAATGGCATACCTTGTCTCGGAGATCTTCAATTATCTTGTAATAATTGCTGTAGTCACGGGCGGGGCTGGTGGGAGCTTGTTTCTGGTACCAGTCTCGGATTTTCACTTCTAAATCAGAATTGGCCTCTTCCAGGGCTCGTACTTTGTCCAGGTACGAAGCCAGCCGGTCATTCAGGTTCTGCATGGTTATCTTCTCATTGCCAGAGAGGAGGCCATCGCCACCACCAAAGCCACCACCAAGGTCAAATCCTCCACCAAAGCCAGCTCCGCCTCCAAAGCCAGCGCCCCCTCCAAAGCCGGAGCCCCCTCCAAAACCACAGGCTGCCCCCCCTCCATAGCCTCCTCCATAGCCCCCCCCAAAGCCGTAGCCTCCTCCTGAAGAGGAGACGTACCTGGCTGAGGAGATGGAGACGCCGCGGCCGCCGGAGCCGCCGTGGATGCTCGGGGCCCGGCAGGCGCCTCCACCGCGCACCGAGGACAGGCGGCAGCTGCTGCCCCCAGCCCCAAAGCCACCCCCGTAGGTGGAGGAAGAGCTCATGTAGGAAGTGGCCATGGCTGAAGCAAGAGAAGGAGCAAAGGTTGGTTATGCAGCCTTGCAAGAGAAGACAGCTTGTGCCTTTGCTGCCCTGGTGCCTCTTTTATATCCTCATGATGGGGTGTTGGGAGACAAACCCCACTGCAGCCCTCCCTCCAAAATTCCTCCTCCCTAGAGGTGAGGCCAACTGTGATGACATTCCTGACAAGCAGTGCTGGCAGCACATCGCAGGGGCTTGGGCTTGGGGTTTCTTTTTTTAATTAAACAAAAGGCATGAATCAGATGATGTTTTTTCTTCAGGCTATAGTTCTGAAACTTGGAGTTTACTTCTCTGACATTTAAGAATGGAAAAACAAAGTGAGTTCAGCCCCACCCACTTGCCTATTTACAATGCTCTCCATGGCTACCTTCAGAAAATCCACTTTTTCTAAAAATGAGGCTTAAGTAAAATTCTCCTTTCATTAAAAAAATGTACAATCATCTCTTCATCTCACCATTATTCCTTCCTTTCTATCTCCATTTTTTCCCTTTAAAATTTTGGAATGGAATTAGAAATGTTTTTATTCTTGATTTTTTTGTTGGAAGTAATATTTAGATTTTGGAATCTGAATTTTTGTTACAAAAAGCATCAATTCATGGCACTGTGTGAGGAGCAATCAGCATCCATCAGTGTGCAATGGAGAGTGGAAACAGTAAATTTACTAATCATTGTGAAATAGTCCAGAAAGGGAACACAGATTGAAACAACTGAGTTAAAAGAGTAAATGTGGGAGGACTAAGATCCTGTTACTTTGGAAAATGTACAGTTCTGATAGCAATACATGTGTTTAATGCCAACGTGCACAAGGAAATGGAGTAGCATTTGAAAATAAGGCTTGAGAAACACTCAGAAGAGGCACCTTAACCCTTCATTTAAAGCAGGAGTCTGAAACAGAAATACATTACTGAGCTAATAAATTGCCAGTGAAATTCAGGAATTCAGTCCTGCAGCCCTGCTTGCCTGCAGGGAAGGCAGATTTGGGCAGTGTGTGAGGCAGCAGGAGCTGCCCCTGTGCCCTGCTGGGGACGGGCTGTGGGCAGTGTGGAGTTTGCTGAGCACCCCATTCTCTGCACAACACAGAGACCTCAAATAAAGCTTAAAGAAGAAAACTTTGCTAAAAACATCATAAGAAGAGCATTGTTTTTAGCACAGTCTTTGGCAGTACAGAAACTGAGCTTAGAACTCAGGATGGGGATTTTGGATAAGCCAAAGTTCACAGGAGTTGTTGGAATAAACCAAGGGGGTTTCTGACATTTCCACCTGAGATGTTAATGCAGGCACAGGGAACACACAGCATTTTCACTTGGAGAGGAGCACTTAGGAGGGAAGAAATGGCAGAGTCCAGCTGTGATGTGCCCCCTCAGGCTGGCTCTGGGCACGGCCACTCGCTCCAGGCTGAGCAGAGCACACGGGTGGGTGTTCATTTCTCTGGAAACATGTTTCAAACTGAACCTGGCCCTTTGCCACAGCCCTTCAGTTTCGCTGCTGGGCAGATTAATGGGCTATGTACCTTGCCAGATCCCTGTGTCTCCAAGGGTTGGTGGCTCATGAAACAAGTTCAGACAAGCCCTCCTGAAGATAAAAAATTGTCTTAAAGATTCCTGTAATCAATGCCCTGAAGTGTGTGCACTGCCAGGGGCTGTTCAACCGAGAGAGCCCACAAATAAGCAAATCATATTCCATTAAAAAAACCCAAGCAACAAAACACCACAAAATTTAGTAGGAAAGTTTGGGGAGTTTTCATTGAGTCTTCTTTCACTCAGATATGATAACTCCTTTGGGAGGTCAATGGTGAAACACACTTTGCTGCTTTCTAAGATGCCCCAGGCGTCACGCTGGATCAGTATCAGATGAGCGCTTACAAAAACCAGGTAGCAGATAAAAGCTGTTCCTTTCTGTTGAATATTTACCATTGGGAAACAAAATAAATCAAGCAGCCAGTACAGATCATGCCCCATAACATAATTTAGGCAACATTTTCTACACATTTTCTCCTTACAGGCTGTACAGGGAAATAGAAGCCAATCACTTGCTGAAATTAAAAAAAAAAAGAAAGGCTCTTTCAAGCTTATGCCTTTATTCTGGTCTCACGACCTTTGCTCAGAGGTTCCTTATCCAGTGACAAATGGACTCATCCTTTTGCACAGCCTCAGAATTGTACCTGTGGTCCCTGAACTCCTTGGTTTGTCATCTTCCACAGGGATTTCCTGGAAGGCATTCCCTGACATGTCTGTGCTGCACAAAGTCTTTTGTTACCTCTGCTGTGGGATTAACGGGGCTGACACACTCCAGCCCCTCCTCTCAGGACAGCAAGTTCCAGTCAAGCAGCAGCTTGTTTGTCATCTCAGTGATCACTCTATGAGTGATTAAACCATCACTCAGAGGAGACATGACATGCCTTTAGAAAACACTTTTTTTCCCTCAACCAGACGCTAAAATTATAGTGCCTGAGTGATTTATATCTAACATTTTACCAGAAATCCTTCACTGCCTTAGTGATAGAGGAAAAAATTAATAAAATTATAAAACAAAATTAGAACTAAGCTGTAGAAACAAGAATTCAGGATTTTTATAGCTTGCATTCTTGGAGCATGAGAATTTTTTTTCAGACTTGCACATTTGCAGCTGGACAATACCAGAAATCTGCAACAGTGAGCACCCACCCTGACTGGTTTGGTCACAAGAAATTGCTCTCAGGGAATGGGATTTATTAAGATTAAGAAACAAACCTGGAGCTGTTTGTTCTTTCATGTAGGGAGGTTTCCAGGTCTTGGTGTTGTAGGGAATCAGTTTGGTACAAAGCATGTGTTAATGTGTCTGCACTCAGCAGCTGTCTGTACTGAATGCACGAGTTCTTCTTCTCCTGGCTCTTCCAGAAGTGAACCTCACAAAACTGGGTGAGCTCCTGAAGGATCCCCTGCACCCCATGTGCCTCTTGGGCCATTGTTCCCTTTGATTCTGCCCATCTTTCCCCTCTTCTCCCCATCTTGTCCCTTTCTCTGTGTCTTTTTTACTGTTCTTCTCTCTTGTCACCGTTTTCCCCTGTCAAAGTGAAGCCACTGCTAAATGCCAACATACTTCATTCCAGAGGCTGATCTGGGATTGTTGGTGTCAGTAGTGACAGATGATGTTGACAGGTCCCCTGAGTCACTGCTCAACCAAACCCAAGCACCAGCACCTTTGGATTGAAGAGGATTGCCCCACCTTGAGAGAGAGGTCCAGAGCTTGGCTGCTCTGAGCCATGCGTATACTCCATTAATCTGCTGTGAACAAGGGATCACAGACATTCCCCAGGACCAAGGAGAGAAGTGCTGAAAGATTTTATGATGTCTCCCTGAATCACAGACTGCAAACTGATCCACTCTGGGGGAGAGCAGTGTTGGGATACTTTCAGACTGGGTATATCCCTGTTTTCAGTCCCCTCAGCTGTGGAGCAAACTGTGCCTCTGGTAACAGCAGGAGCTGGGAAGTTCCCTTGGCTGTCAGTTTGGTAGCAAATAAAATTAGTGGATTGGAACTAAAAGTGATTCCACTTGGAATTTCAGCTAGGATAATATCCTTGCAATGGCATGGGAGGGAAGTGGGCTGAAATTGGTGCTAATGGTTTGTAAGCTCTATGTGAACAGAGAATGGAAGTGAAGAATTCTCCCAACTGCTGCTCACCCCCTTGTGCTCCTGCAGGAATTACCTATGAGCCAGTATTTTACTTTGTATTTACTCTATGAAACATGTCCCAGCTCCTGCTGCTCTCCAGAACCACTTCCCATCCCACTGCCCCTGCTCTGCAGAATGCACAGCATCGTAGTGAGACACCCAGGTCACTCTTGTGTCCCCCTCTGAGGAGCTGGGGATGCCACTGCCTCTGTATTCCAAGCTCCTGCCAGCAAGAGGAGCCAGCAGAATCAGGATGGAGCCCAAGCTCCCCACACTGTGAGCACTCTCAGGGAGGCTGGCTGGCTAATTCCTGCCTGAGTAAAGCCAGACTCTAGTGAAATATCACAATAACTCCAAAGAAGCAAAGATTGCAAGAACATCATCTTTATTTGAGTAGATGCAGCAATTCAATACATGCAAAACCTAGAAATAATTGCAAAGCTGACCCAATTTGCATCTTAACCAT
Organism: Calcarius lapponicus; assembly: GCA_039654755.1. NCBI lineage: Eukaryota > Metazoa > Chordata > Aves > Passeriformes > Fringillidae > Calcarius > Calcarius lapponicus. The sequence goes on along the minus strand of JBBFKN010000011.1, from coordinate 4,244,858 downwards.
TGCTAAATGAATGAATCTGCCTAAACTTTGTGTGGCCAAGAATCTTCTGTGCTTCAAGAGTCATTTCCAGCAGTTCAGAGTGATTTCTCCATCTCAATCCACATGTGTTGTCTGCTTTTTCTCAGTTTGCAGATGACCTTTGAAGGACCTTCAGTGCTTGTCTCTTTTGTCTGCAGTGGAGAGAAAGAACAGCAATTATTTAAGCCCAGCTCACACAGACCACTCTGTGATGGGCGCTGAGCTTGGCTGGGGCCTCATCTCTCATTCCCTTCTCTCAGAACTTTTCTTCTCCATCACCTGGATTTGACTCATCCCTTTTATGACACTGCTGACCTCTAACAGCTCAAGGCAGGTTTTACTGGCATGTTCCTGCAATTCCCCAAGCAGGCCAAGCTTCAATTCCCCTGTCCTTTCATCTGGGGAAATGATTTAAGTGTTTTGTGCATTACTTTAGCAGAGTCTGAGATGTTTTTCTGATATCTGACATATTTTAATTGCTGAAATTTGTTCCATTCTAACCAGAGACATCTTTTTTCTTTTTTTTCTGTGACAAATTATGCAGACCCCAGTCTCTAGAACAGACACAACTACCAGTTATGTGGTTTTAGAAAATAAAACTTCTCCTGAAAGAGAAGGAATTCTTACCGGCAATTCCCGAAAGGGAGCCAAACATCCTGTGGAACAAAGAGAAGAATTGAAAGGAGAGTTAATACATGAAATGCTGCATGAGATGAGGACTGATGAAAGCAAATTGTCTATCAGGTACACTGTGTGCAGTCAGGGAAGAGATGCCCATATCCCTGCGCTCCTTCTCAGCAAAGGACAGGGACTTGTGGTAAGAAATACATTTTTAAACTGCATTGGGAAAAAACACTATGGAAAAGAAGTAACAGAGCAAACCAAAACCTTTCAATGCCTGCCTCATTTTTTTCCTCCTTAAGGCTGTATGAGATGAGATTGAGCTGTGCTGCCATGTGGAAATCACTCACTGACTGCCTTCACTTCTCTTCCCAGTATTTCCTCCCTCACCGATTCTTGTTGGGTAAAAGTTCTCTACCTGGTAACAGGGGAATTTATGGGAATTTGATATTAATTTTTATATTCTGTAAAACACTATTAATGGCACTTTTCCTGACTGTGATGCAGCTGATCACTTCAACTGTTATTGCAATAATCTACTGTGCTACTTGTCAGTTCCCCTTCCTGTTTAGAAACTCTTTGAGGTCTCACTTCATGTAGACGGCAACTGTAACATTTCTAGCTCCAGAAAAATTAGTTTGTTAGAAAACTGTAGAACTCCAGGAGTACTGTGTTAACCAAGGTGCTGTGGTAAATGAGCACCATGACATGGTCAGGTTTATGAAGCTGAGCAAAAGGTTCTTACTGGGACTCCTGGCCTTCCAGGAGCTGTCGGTACGTAGCGATCTCTTGCTCCAGCCGAGTCTTGATATCCATGAGGATCTTGTACTCGGTGTTCTGGCGCTCCATGTCAGCTCTGAGCTCAGCCAGCTGTGCCTCGATGCTGCCAACCAGCCCCTGGATCTGTGCCAGCTGTGCCCCATAACGCGCTTCTGTGTCGGCCAAGGTGCCCTCCAGCGCCGCTTTCTGTCAGGGCAAACCACAGGCAGGAAAGGTTGCTGCCAGTGCAGGACTTGGTGTGGGGAGGGAAATATGGGCCCTTTTCAGTGGGGGGTTGTGAGGCAGTGCCAATTCTGACGTACCATGCTGAGCTGGGACTGCAGCTCGATCTCCAGCCCTTGCAGGGTGCGTCTCAGGTCAGTGACCTCGGACTTGCTGCTCTGCAGTTGTTCAGTGTTAACGGCAACCTCACGGTTCAGCTCTTCCGTCTGAGACAGGGAAAACACTACGTGAGAAATGTGGGGGCACAGCATTTTCCTGTGTGTTTTAATAGCTGTTTCTTTCATGGATTTTTCTGGTTAGTGTTCATGCAATATGGAGGGGTTTTACCTTGCTGTGGAACCAGGCCTCAGCATCCTTCCTGTTCTTCTCAGCCATCTGTTCATACTGGTCCCTCATATCTGCCAGGATCTTGGACAGGTCAATGCCTGGAGCAGAGTCCAACTCAACGCTGACTTGACCGGCTACTTGCCCTCTCAGGGCACTCAGCTCCTGTGGGGAATGGCAGAGGAGACAAAAGAGGGCACAATTGTAAACTGAAAACATTATGAACCTTCTGTCATTTCTTCAAGGGCTAAGGCTGACTGACTCCCCTGAGATATTGGCAGGAGGGATCCCAGTCTACACAGGAATCTTTTCCTCACTGTTGGAGAGCCCAAGGCAATCCTGAGGGACTCCACTCTTCTAGTGCCACTTTCAAACATGTTTCTTGGGGTTTACCTCCTCATGGTTTTTCTTTAGGTAGGCCAGTTCCTCCTTTAATCCCTCAATCTGCAGCTCCAGGTCGGCTCTGGACAGGGTGAGCTCATCCAGGACCCGGCGCAGGCCGTTGATGTCGGCCTCCACGCCCATGCGCAGGCCTTGCTCAGTCTCAAACCTTAAAAAAGCAAAACAAACCAATTCAGCTTCACTGATCACCCAGCCCACAAAAAACACAGTATGAATGTATCTGGGTTTGTAGGATTTTTGGTGTAGCAAATGTCATCAAGCATTAAACCTTTCTCCACATATCCCACATCGTGCAAAATTTTTAGTGGTGCTTTTAGCAAAGACATGAAGGGTTGAACTGCATGCACAGGATCAAAACAATATTCACACAGGGATTTTAGGGGCATTCCATTCCTGTTTCACTGCCCTTTGGCTCAGCAAGTATTTTTGCCTACTCATGAGATCTTTTCCCTCTCAGAAATTACTCACTTGGTTTTGAAGTCATCAGCAGCCAGCCTGGCATTGTCAATCTGCAGCACAATCCTGGCATTATCAATGGTGGCATCAAGGATCTGCAAACAATGAGAGCTCATTACGGAGGCTGAAACAACTGTTATCAGCTTCCCTGCTGTGCAGATAAGAGTGAAGAGTCTATTTCACCTGTAGCTACAGCAGATAGAGGTGTAGGGAAGGATCAATGACCTACAGCAAACACATCACACAGATTGATCACATACTTCTGCCACGATTCTGTTTTGGACACATCCTCGTGTCCAGTGTATGAAGTGAAAGCCAATTTAGGTAGAAGTTCCACAGTGAGACAAAACTACATTCTGGCTGAGAGGGAGAGGACTTTGAGAGACCATCTTTGATCACACTTTCATTTCCTAGAATACCAGGATGGTGTTTATTGATTATTTTAATGGATGATAAAAGCCTCTGAAGGAAATTTTATGTAAAGGAATCTCTGTTCAGTTTTACCTGGAAAGCATGTCTTCTATGCCTGCCACTTCTGAAACTCAAAAGGTCATCCACAAACCAGCTGTATGGTTTCCCATCCCTAACTAAGGAGAGCAAAAGAAAGGAGGGAAAAGAATACTAACAGGAGGAAATCCCATTGCCAGTTCTGCCATCAGCAGAGCTCAGATTTTAAATCAGGAGTGAACGTGGATGGGTTGAAGCAAGGAGAAGCAACCTGCGTGGGAGCGGTCATGAACTCCAGGCTGAACTCAGAAAACTAAACCTCAAGTTTTCTTTCTTTTATTTACATAGTTAATCAGCTACTCCCTGTGTTATGCAGGGTGTGTATCACCTCAGCAATCTGTTATCAGGTACCCATGGGCTCTTGGGGCAAATCCTGCATTTATATATGGGATTGATTACTTCATGTCTGCTGTTTCCTTTTTTCCTATGCCAGATCTTTCAGTTCACTTAATTCCAAGGTTGAGCATGGGAAATGTGAAAAAGAAATGACTCTAAACCCGTTTTTATTTTCATTGTTAAAGCAGTGTGTCTGGGCCTCTGAGGGTTTTCAAGCTCCATGGCAGGTGAGAGGTTGCACAGACAGGTATGTACCTGTCACAGCTTGGCTCTCATTATAGATCAGTTTATAAATATGGTCATATGTACATTAACTGGTCATATGTGTGTGCATGACCAGCATGTGTATAAACATATGCTTTGTTAAAAGCAAACATTATCAGACTTCAGTACTTGGGCATCCCCCACTGACTGGTTTGCACCTCCTCTTGGCTAGCATTTAAAAAAGTAGATAATTCCATATTGACATTCTCTTTAACACCCCACCCGTTCCTTGCATTTACATCTCATCTCCCTCTCCCTCCCATGACCTGTAATGCTTTCTAGGGGTTCCCTAAGGATATTTTTGGCTTTTCATGCTTCCTTTGTAAGTGGAAATCTAAGATGGCTTTTGAGAAATATTAACACCTACCTTGTCTCGAAGGTCCTCAATAGTCTTGAAATAAGGACTGTAGTCCCGAGCTGGGCTTGGTCCTTGTTTTTGGTACCAGTTCCGGATTTTGGTTTCCAGGTCAGAGTTTGCCTCTTCGAGCGCACGCACCTTCTCCAGGTAGGAGGCCAGGCGATCGTTCAGGCTTTGCATGGTCGCCTTTTCATTTCCTGACAGGAGCCCATCACCCCCATAGCTAAAGCTGCTGCTGAAGCTGCCTCCACCATAGCCACCCCCCAGGCCGCTTCCCAGGCCAGAGGAGACAAACCTGGCCGAGGACACGGACACACCTCTGCCGCCAGATCCCCCGTGGATGCTGGGGGCCCTGAAGCTGCCCCCGAAGCGGAGGGACGAGGCTCCGGGTCCCCCCACCACGGAGGAGCTGGTTTGCCTGAAGCTGTAACTGGCCATGGGGAGGAAGAGCAAGGACCCAACCTAAGCTGCACCTCAGCGATTCGTGATCCCGAGGCAGGAGAGTGCCCTGCTCCCCCACCGCACCGCTTTTATGCCGGTGACAATGGGAGTTGTCTCCAGAATGTGTTATCTGAGACCCATGGAATTTATCAGCCCTAAGCCTTCTGCCAACACGGCGGTTCCCCTTATTGGTCAGTGCCTGTGCAGTGGGCTGTTTCCTCCCCCAGTACCTCCGCACGCTGGAGGGATCCCCTCCCCCGGACCTCTGCAGCTTGAAGCAAAAGGTGGGATTTGGAGGAGGCGTCTCACTGCCGAGGGGAGCGTTCCTAAACTCGGCTCGAGTTTACCTTCGTGGAAACAAAGGGATTAGGAGCGCACCCACTGCGGCCAACGCCGCGGTCAGAGCGGAGTCACACAAAGCCTTGTTTTAACAGAGTGATTCAACCTGATAACAGAGCTTGTAAGGAGCCCAAATGGTGAACAATGTGTGTGGACCTTCACGTTCCCACCCCTCTGTTTTCCTCATTCCCCTTGAGAAAATTTCTTCTTTCAGAAAAGAAGTTTTCACGCTTTCTGTCTTAACTCTTGGTTCCATTTGGGCTAACAGAGAACCTGCTGTGTCTGAGAGTCTGCTTTTCTACAGACACCAGAATCCTGAAGCAGCCATGGCTGTACTTGTAGCAGAAAAAAGCAGTGACATCCCTGAGTACCTGGGGAGTGAGCAGAAACAAGTGTCTGATTACACACTGAGTCCTTTGATTGCTTCTGAAAGAGAGAAGCAAAGAGAAGAAACAGAATCACTTAGTCTTCTGGTCTTTGAGAGTCATGAAAATGTTATTTCTAAAATTTTCAGGTCCTCTATTATCCAAGATGGATTTTCGAAAACTTTTGTTACTTCCTTCCTCCAAAACACTTCTGAAGTGTTCCACAGAATTTGGAGGGAATGAGAAAGAAAGAGAATGGAAGGAAAGCTCTGGCCTGGCAGCACTTGCAGCTCTTGGGAGCAGCCAGGCCTTTCTATACCCATGAAAAATGCTCCAGGTGTTTCAGGCTATACAAAGAGCTGCACTCCCTGTGTACAGAGGTGTCAAACTGCAGGGCAAATTCAGGGAGGGAAAGAGCAAACAGCAAATGGGAGGCCAGCCAAGGCACCTGTATCACCAGGTAATGAGACCGTATCAGGAGGAATTGTGCAGTGACTCAGGTGTGGAATATATCACTGGATACACACAGGATGTGTACCACACTTCAGCCCCAGGACACCACAGCAGGGCTCTTTGCTCTCTGTGCAGATTTTGCCTCCCACAGCTCTCCATCTTGCACTGCAATGCTGTGCAGCCTTTCCTCAGAGGCCCAGGGATGCTCCTGCTGCCAGAGACACACCAGTTCCTTCTGGAGACCTGAATGTCCTGTTCTGCCCTGGGTGGGACAAACCTGCCCAGCCAGTAACTGCTCCAAGGGCTGGGAACAGATGAAATATTGGTGTCAGGAGGTGACTGAGAGAAAACAACTGGGAAACAGTTATTTTTTTGTTAAATATTAAAGTCCATAATTAGAGTGTAAAGAGCACCAGTGCATGTGCTTTTCTTCACTGAACAGAAAAGCAAGAAGCTGAAAGGAGAATAAATACCAGCGTGTTCTTTTTGAGATCTGTGTCCTGGTGCAAGGAGAGATGAACATCTGTCCCTCCAGGTATTCCTTCAGCATTCCCTGGACTCCCACATCAGGACCTCAGTGCAGTGTATTTTTGGGTTGTGCAAAATGAAAAACTCATCTGTGACGCTGCATAATATTTTATGATCCAGCTCATGAAAATTGGGATCTGGAAGGCTTCTGGACGCCCTCTGCAATATCTTGAGTAAAAGCAGCAATCCCCATATATTGCACTGTCACAATATTGATCAGGTACTGTAGGCTGGTTGGGTTTGCATGAGCTCACAGAGAAGAATCTCCCAAAGAATGAACTGCAATTCTTAGTGGCAGTTTGGAAGTACAGCTGAAGTGTCAGTAAGAAGAAAGGCTTGGGACACACAGTCCAATGGATTAATCTGATTTATAACACCAAATACAGCATAAGCCCCTAGTACTAAATCAGTCTAGGGGCTACTAAACACAGCATTTTTGCTAAAACTTCATTCTAAATATTTTGACTTTCAATTTCTGTTTCACCTTAATGGTTGCATGTGTTTGTTTTGGTAAGAGCTCCCTTAAGGTGAGAATGTGTATTTAAATGTTTGGAAAAGCCTTCAGTACAGCAAGCTGAAGAAGGTGCTGTTAGCATTCAGTGTAAGTCTCTTTTTCTGCCAGTACTATAAACCTAATTTATGGTAGGGTCAGCTTTTTCCCAATAAGGAATGGCCAGCGCAGGGAATTTCCCTTATCTGCACCTTATCAGAGGGGAAGGGAGACACATTTTTTCAAGCAGAGTCATCCAGACACACCCAAGCTCCTGGCTAAGACCTGGTTCTGCTTTACCTTTTATCTTCTCTGCTTTGCCAGTCACTGCTGCTTTATAAAACCATTCCTGTTGTTTCAGGGTAGCTTTATTAATTGTCCTGTAAACCCCTTTTTTCTTGCCCTTGAGGACACTGGTATATCCTTCTCTCTTTTCACATCCTGCTGGATTTGCTTCCAGGGATAGATAATGAATTACACTTTAATGAACTTACTGAACATTTTAACCAACTTTGTTGGTGCCTGCTGTTCCATGGATGCATCTATGAATGAATGAGCAAAGCCAATTTCTTATTCTGGATTTATCCTTTCAATTTTAACTGTTTGTCCCTTCTGGTAATTTTTCCTTTCTGCCTTTGCTTCCATCAATGAAAAGGTGCTGCTTTTTCATGTGCACATTTTGAGTCTCCATCTCTTCTCCTGCTCACATGAACTTTTTCCACCCTCCCCACTGATCATGTCCAGGCCCTTTTAAGATCACAGCTTGGGATGTTTTTCTCCCCTTTTAAAGATCAGAGGCATGAAGTATTTGCGGCTTTTTAATTCAAGCACAAAATTTTCTATTTTTTCTTTTAAACTTCCACGTGGGAAGAGCCAATGACAACAAGCTCTGATCTGCAGCTGGTACCAAGGTAACTGCAGTCATGGTTTACCCAAGATACAATTCTCAGCTGTCTGACTTTTACAACCCATCATAAATCTTTTTTTTTTTTTATCCTCAAAACCTGGCATTGCCATATATTCTGTGAATGTGCCAATAGATTGTGAGACAAGAATGCTGCTGTGCTGAAGAGGCAGGTCCCAGCACATGCACACACAGCTGTGAGTGGCTGGAGGAGAGGGTTGGGAAGAGCAGAGCAACACTGGGAATTTGCTCAAAATGCTTATTTTTGTGAAGCAGAGGGATTGTGGTGAAGGGAATGCATAGCTTCTGCACTGAAAGAGGTGAGAAACAAGGTTGTGTAAGGGCTCTGTGTTGACAGAATTGTGAGAGTAAGACAAAGGACAAGACATTTCTGTCCAGGGCTCTGGTTTGTTCATGGCAGGGCAGAAATGATGGATCAATGATTTGAGCTGAGCTGGAATGATTCCTGCTCAGGCTGCTGCAGTGCTATTGGGGCACAGAATTTAATTTCTCAATGATTGCCATTTATAGAACATTTAAACAGATTGGTATGAGGAAAATAAATAGAAGATCCTCCTGAAGAGCTCAAGCACTTTAATTGGGAGCAGTGTAAATATTTCACAAATCCTTGAAACTGGCTGTGGTGTGGAAATGCTTCATTGTTGTCCCTGTTTCCCTAGAAACATAACTAACTTTAAACTCCTGACTCCTCCATCATTCCAGAACTCTAATGATAAAGCAAATTGTGGAGTAAAGTACCTGACACAGGAAAATAAACCAAATTTTCTTATCGTGTGATTAAAGATTGTGTGGGAAGGAAGGCTCAGTTGGGGCACCAAGCCCTGGGGAGTGCAAGGCAACTCAGTGGATGTACTTTCACACTTCCTTTAACCTGTTATCTGGCTGGTAAATCTCAGCAAGGTATGATTGGGCTGGAAACTATTATTTGAGAGTCAAACATCCAACTGACAGGAGGATGTGTTCCAAAAGTCAGGTTTCTGCAGGCAGCAGCAAAGGCAGTGCAGGGGCCTCTGCCAAAGCCCAAGGGACTGAAGCTGGCCCAGGCTGAGGAGCTGAGGCTGTTGGACTCTTGCCATGGCCTGGGGCTATCCACAGGGATCTTCCCATACACCACATGGAAAATTCCTGCTCAAAAATAAATCCTAGACCTGGGAGGGACGCAGAGTAGGATGGGGCTCATAGCCCAGAGCTGAGCTGTTTTATTCTGTTCCCATCAGTAAAGCATTCGTGTGCCTATTATTTATATCTATGTGCTCATATATTTACATGCATATACTTGTATTTATAGACTTATATATTATTATTTCTCTTGTTAATTTTGTAAGAATATATTCTGATCACAGGAGTGAGCCACAGCTTCCAGTAAAGACAGAGATTTGACTGTGCAAGCCTTAAACATTAGTTCTGAGTCTAATTAGAAAACAAGGAGCTCTCTTAGTACCCTCCTGGTGGATCCTTGTATTTGAACTTTCCTGATCCTACTGGTGGTTTCATACTCAGTTTTTCTTGACAGCAATTCTCAGAGCCTGAAGATCTCTGGTTGGGCTCAGTGAGAGAATCCAAGTGTTGCTCTATGAGGGCAAGTCCTGCAGCCTCTGGTTTGTGGAGCTGCTGCCAAGGAGGTGCTGTTAACACTTGGTCCTCATGGCAACTCTCAGCCCATGGAAACCCCTTTGGAGCCCTGCTTCTGCCTGCCCTAGCTGGTCACACAGCTTTAAGGGAACAAAAGGGGATTTCTCACTACTTTTGACAGTTTATGCCTCTTTTATAAAGGACTGTGTTACTCATGTTTGTGTGTACCAGGAAAGTCCCTTCCTGGGCAGTCCTGGATGTTACACCTTAACTAAGAGCCGTGGTTTTCCACCAGCCTCTGACACTCATCTTCTGCTTTAAATCTTCCTTTAATTAAAAACTGAGGTTTGTGGCAACTGTCTGTGTTTTGGGCAGCCCACTGCCAGCAAAGCAAGCGACTGAAGTGCTTTCTGAGTGCTTTTTTATGCTTTCCTAAGGGATTCAGCTTTAATAACTGATAAAAATCTGGTAACATGATTTCTGACAGCATTTTCGACAGAAAGGAGTTGTTGGAATTTATTTGAAATCTTTATGTGTGTGTGTGAGTGCTGTGAACTTTTGGGTACAGCTGTGATTTTCAATAGTCTGACATAAGGGTGTGGGAAAGCACTGGACTAAGATTGGGAACGTTGTCAGAAAATGTTGATTGCTGAGGCTGTGGTGGCTTTGATGCCAGCCCTGCATGGGTTGGGAATGCAGGTGTGTGCAGGGAAAGGTGTTCCCTGGAGCCAGGCTTGGCAGAGCCACGGGAGCGTGGGTTCCCAACTGCTCCATTAGCAGTAATTGCAGCGTGCAGAAACCTCTCTTTAGGCACTGCTAAAACAGCTCTGAGAGTCAGCTCCAGTGGCGTTTTTAGGGTTCCCCGTGGCAGGAAGGAAATTATGGATCTGACTCCATGTTCTTAGAAGGCTAATTTATTATTTCATTATATTACATTACATTACATTACATTACATTACATTACATTATATTATATTATATTACATTATATTATATTATATAAAAGAATACCATACTAAAACTATACTAAAGAATGGAGAAAGGATAAAGACAGAAGGCTTCACAAGAATGATAATGAAAACTCGTGACTCCTTCCAGAGTCCAGCCTGACCGTGATTGGTCATTAAGTCAAAACAATTCACATGTTGGATAAACAATCTCCAAATCCAACCCAGAAAAAGCAAATCAGATAATTATTTTCTTTTTTCTCTAAGGTTTCTCAGTTTCCTAGGAGAAGAATCTTGGGCAAAGAGGATTTTTTCAGAAAATATGACAGTGACAAGCTCCGGTGTGCCTGAGACTACGTGCTTGCTGTCACTTGTCCTTTATCATGGAATCATGGAATGTCTTGAGTGGGAAGGGACCTCAGAGCTCATCCAGTCCCACCCTCTGCCACAGGCAGGGACATCTTCCACTAGAACAGGTTGATCCAGGCCATGAACACCTCCAGGGATACAGCAGCCACAATGTGGAAACACTTAAAGAAATTCCAAGGTTTGTTGGGATTAGCCCTGCAAAGTGTTATGTGTGATGTGCAACCTAACAGAAATTGTTACAGAGAAAAAGGATTTTCCTGCATGAATTCTCATATTTACTTAACTTGGCTGCTGCTATTTTTCATGGTTATGGTGGGCTGGTAAATGTCAGAAATATCACAGGAGCAGCTTCCTTTCCTCTTGCTGTTTGTTACAGGCACAGTGAGACAGTTTCTTTTCTCATTCCTTGAGTCAGTGGTGGGCCGAGAGGGAAATGTGCCTTGTGGTTCCATTTCCTTGTAGCCAGGAGTGCCAGAGCCTGGCAGGACTGTGCACAAAGGCACCAGGAGTAGCAGTGGGCTGCTGTGTTGGGATAAAGGGAGACATACACATCTGTATTGATGATTATTGGTCTCGGTTTTATTGATCTAACTTACACATTCTTATAGTAGTGGTAATGAAGTTCATGCATATTCTCAAATCACTCTCATCATTGGTTACAAGCTACATGTTAACCCCTCCTTAGGTTGCTCATGCTTGTAGCATCTTTATTAAAAATAACACTTGTTTCTCACACTTTGCTGTTGCTTGTTATGATAAACTTCAAAAACTCTATGTTTTCTCTACTGTGCTTCTCATTATTAAACTAAAGACACAGTATTATTGTTTTTCTTGCAAGAGAAAAAACTGAAAACTTAGTTCTCACAGCTGTTTCTTCACTATTTAGCTAACTGTATATAATCATAACTTTTTTTTATAAGTTATATTTGAACAAAATCTCCTACACTGCTGTACCTGTCCATACCTGACAGCTGCCCTTGCAAATGGAAGCATTGCTGTGGGTCTCAATCCTGGAGCTGTATCAGAATCCTGATCCAGAGTGACGTCCCTTGGACAACCCAGTCCACTCAGTTCTGGTTCTTTTCTTGGATTTCTGCCCATACCGCCATTTTACTCTCTTATCTTCATGAAACCTCCTGAAAATGTTGGATTATCCTCCTGGAGATGATTAATTCCCAGAACTGAGTCACCAGCCGTGGGACTTGGGGCCTTGGGAAGCGGGAGCGGCACAGAGCGCCCCCTGCAGGCCCGCCTGTTAAGCACAGCCTCCGAATCCAAGGCATGAAATAAAAATAAAACCGTCCCGATTTTCCTATTAACGAATCTGTTCTTTCCTTGTACGAACCGTGTCCCAGGCCTGAGGCTTTAATTTAATTTTGAGAGTGTTTCGAGCAGTTCGTGTCACAAATCCTACTTGTTATTTCCTTAATTGCCATCAGAGGATGCCAGGGAGCCGACCCAAATGGCGGACACGCTGTCAGGCACAGATAAATCCTGTCCCTGGTACGGAGATGTGGGACACGCCACTGGGGCAGGATAAAGCTCAGCATTCCCTCATGCTGCCACTGCAAACGTGTCCCACCTAAAAGAGAGCAGAAGGAGACTCGGGAATGTTCCCAACAGGCAGCCTAGAGCACAAATGGCTCCATTCTGGGATTACAGATATTCTTCCTAGTTAAACTGTGCCTAAAGAAGGTATTTGATCTCAAAGTCCATTCTAGCTGTCTAGTGCTGAGGGGTTTTGGGGTAGTCAGCACTGGTTGATAAGAGAGAGGAGTAAAAGGGATCCTAAGGCAGAAGGATCTCTGTTACTTGCACAGAGCAGAAGAGTCCTGTTGTGACTCCAAGGAGTGGCAGATCTGCTTTGACTTTACAAACCTTTGTTTCCCATGGAAATATTTTGTCTGACTCATCCCTTTCCTGCTGTGCTGAGAATTCAGCCTGGATTGTAACATGGAACAGTTTGATGTATTTTAAAATAATACCTTGTTATCCAAAATGATGATGTTTTACCTGTCCTGACTCTTTGCAAGCCAAAGTGTAAGTGTAAAGCTGCGTGACAGGATAAGAAATGCCGGTGATTTAGGAGGTGTTCAGGGAACAATGGAGCCTCTGAGACCCACCCAGGGTCTGGGGCAGGGCGGCAGTGGAGTCACTCCCCTGCTATGTGGCTGACCCTGTTCAGCAGCTTCTTTAGCCCTGCAAATCAAACACTGAAATGCAGATTTCTCTGTTTGAAATGACTGAGATATTTCACCCGTTTTACTCCTCTGTTGAGCCCAAATAAGCTGAGTGTGGAACATGAAGTGGGGCAGGTTTAGTAACAAAGCTTGAACCTTGCCTGCACCGTGCCATTCTCCACCGGAGTTCCACACAGCACAGATCTGGGAATGACCCTATGGAATATAGGAACACACTCCTCCATGTGGAACTTCCAGATAAAAGACCTGAATTCAGATTTTCCAACATGTCAGGAGGAATAAGCCCAACAACTGAATGTTGGGTTAGTAGAGTTTTCGTACTCCTCACTTATTTCCTGATCTACCCCTTTGCTTAATTGAACAAGATTAGACAGAGCTCTCACTCAGAAGCTGGGAAAGGGCTGCCTGAATAGGACTTTTTGTTCTTGTTCAGCGACTGAGGAAAAGTGGCTTTGATTTGACAAAATTTTCATGAAATTTTGGGGTTAATTAATCCTGATTTTTCACTTCAGCTGCTGGATTGGCAAATCAACTACTTGCACACCCCTTGCAACATATTCTATGAAAAAGGGGTTCCCTCATCCCTTTCTGTTCCCCATAGGTGTCACCCTTGAGTTTAATGTGGATGTGTTTATTCATCTCCAGGATTTTATCCAGTCATCATATGATTTAGAATTCATGTATTTCTTTGAAGCCATATTACACAATTCACGCAACCTTAATTTCTTTGTGTACCTGACTTGTTACACCTAAATGTAAATAGAATATTAATATACCAAATAGACTGCTGGACACAGAGTTGTCTTTGCATTGCAGAAAGATAAAGCTTTATTTGAGGGATTGTTGTTCAGTAGAGAATCAAGTGCACTGCACTGTGTGTGAGCACAGTGATCACAGTGCTGGACAGGATCAAAAGGGAGGGGTAGATAGTTTTAGGAAAAGCCTAGTAATTATTAATGTTGATTTCATGGATAGCATTTGGAGAGCAGTCTGTGCGTGGGGTAGGTCACACCATGCTGAGGGCTGGCTGCTCCCATGGCAGTGACTGGATCAGGGAAGCCCAACTCGTCGATGGTATCTTAACACACTCTTGACTGGCCTGTGGAAAGAAAGAAGAAACCATTGCTCTGATAGGGAAACCAAGAGTCTCTTTGCAGCACTGACATTTCAGATCCATCCACTATTTAAATATTCATTTGTTAGCAAAAGCATGGGAAAGGAGCTTAGCCTGTCTCTGGAATTGGAGCCAAACCACTTTGAAATGAAGAGCTTTGATTGTGAATGGTTTAATCCCTGCTGCAATTGCAGATGTGGAAACCATAGCACAAGGTTGGTATTAACAGGAAAAGGGGTGAAACACAAAATATGAAAGCCATAAGTTTGGATGCTCTTTGAAAGACGTTTCTTACCTGCCTTGTCACTAGATTGACCATGACAGTAAGAACTAGAAGAGTAAGAGTGAGAGGACATACCTCCTCCTTGGAGAGCTCCTTGAGATGATCTGTAAAAGGAAAGGAGTTTTAATTAAGAGAGCAGTAAATACATACTGACATCATGTGCAGTGCATGTAACAACTCAGCTTTTCCTGGATCTTGCAAATATATTTTTATATATATTTTTTCATTTCATTCAATTCAGCTGTATTTTCCTAGAAAATTGTAAAAGCAGAGACAGCAAGAGACTGTTGCAGTAAAATTCTTGTACTCTCACAGTCCAGCTGTGCTTGTTTGTCTGCTGACAGAAGGAATTTCATTACAATTTGGTTTGGCACGGTGATTCCTCTCATGGAATTCACTCCGTGCAAACAGGTCAAGAGGAACTGATTAACTCAAAACCTGGCAGTAGCAATCTGCTCTGTGTTTCCCTTGATGTTTGATCTGATGATGAGGTTTTTGATAGACACATTTCAATGCAGATGCCGTGAATAAAAGTTGCTGAACTTAGATTTCAGCTAGAGACAAGTAAAATATTCTGCTTTATCTTCTGTAAGTGCCAAGAGAGAAAAGCTTGTGATAAAATTGGTGCCCTTATTTGCAAAGGGAGAACGTACACAAGATCCTGCTGCCCCTCCTGCAGCAGCGACCGGTACTGCTGGATCTCCTGCTCCAGGCGCATCTTGATGCCCAGGAGCATCTTGTACTCCTGGCTCTGACCCTCTATCTCACAGCGGATGCTGCCCAGCTCCTCCTCCACGGAGCAGATCTGCGCCTGGATTTGTTGGAGCATGCGGCCGTAGCGAGACTCGGTTTCTGCCAGGCAGTTTTCCTGAGAGCTTTTCTGGAAAGGCAAACACAGGAGTTGAGGAGCAGAGTTCTACAGCTGCCTGCCCATGCCAGGGAGGGAAGGGCCCACAGATGCTGCCCACGTACCGTGCTGAGCTGTGCCTGCAGTTCGATCTCCAGGTTCTGCATCTCGCGCCTCAGCTCGCTCAGCTGGTGGCTGCTGGTCTGGATGTCCTGGCTGCTGGAAGTGACCTGCTGGTTGACTTCTTGGATCTGCAGAGTCAAAGCCCAGAGACACTTGCTGAGCCACAAGGGAGCAGATTTGCTGAACGAGAGCTCACACCTGCAGGGAGCCTGTCCCTTTCAGCCAGTGTTGGTACCAGGGTGTCTGGGCTGTGCCACCAAAGGAGACTCCACTCTGGGCATTGCTACATACCTTGACTTCATACCACTGCTCCACCTCCCTGCGGTTCTTCTCAATGATCTGCTCATATTCATCTCTCAGGTCATTCAGGATCTTTGTCAAGTCTTGTCCAGGGGCAGCATTGACCTCCACACTCACATCGCCACCAGTCTGGGACTGGAGCTGCCTCATTTCCTGCAGGGAGTCCAGAGAGAGAGACAAGAGCACACACAGGTCAATTGTTCTGCTGGGGCAAAGCACTACCAAGATACAAAGGATTGACAATCCCATGGCATAAGGGGAAATGGACTTGGTATGTGATGGTGGGAGCCATGAAGAATCAATGGATTGTGTCTTTGGCTGTGCTGTTTATCATTGGATCGTACCTCCTCATGGTTTCTCTTGAGAGCAGTCAGCTCATCCCTCAAGGACTCCAGCTCACATTCCAGGGACGACCGAGTGCTAGTGAGACCATCCAGGATGTTTCTCAGGCCATTGATGTCAGCCTCCACGGTCTGACGGATGACCAGCTCATTCTCATACCTGTACCAACAGAAAGCAAAGCATTGCACACTCATTTCATTAAGATGTGTAGGCTTGATCACACCACTTTACACAGGGCTTCAGCCACCTGCATTCATGAGTCTCATGAAATTTGTGACACAAAGGAGGCAAGGTTCACGGGGAGGTACTCACTTCATTCTGAAGTCATCAGCAGTCATCTTGCTGTTGTCAATGTCCAGAGTCATCCTGTTGTTGTCCACAGTGGCAGAAATAATCTGCAAAAGGGGAAGGTGGACAGGTGTCTTTCTGTGTTCTAGATTTCTAGAATCTAGAACAGGTAGAAGACTCTACTAAAGAACACTTTGGTTGAAGGAAAGTGAAAAGCAGAAACAAGACACAAAACTTTGGTAGAGCGTTACTGATTGTTTTATAGAGTAGTGCAGGGGCCACAGAAAGTTCCCCAACTGCCATGCCATATGGACTGGTGTGTGCAAGGTTTTGGCTTTCCAAAAGTTTTGATGAAAGAGTATATTGATGGGGGAAAGAACAGAAGAACATTTATTTTGGGATATGGCCAAGCCCCATGGGGTTCTGCACTCTGGGTGTAGGAGGCAGCGTGGGCTTTGCCCAATGCTGTAAGTCATCTCATTATGAAAAAAGCTGATCGTAAGGGAAGACCTCAGTCCTTCCACCTGGTGTCTGTAGGAGTGTGAAGGCACAAAGAGAGCTCAGATCCTACTTTGGCTTTGCACTCCATCCAGCTGATCTGGCTGGGAGCAGAGGGAAGCACTGCAAACCACACATGGCTGGTTTGGAGGCAGCTGCACAACGTGGGATGTTCATGGCGTGAGCCAGCGTGTCTGTGGCTGGGGCAGCTGCTGGTGCCTCGGGCTGTGCCCTGCTGCCTGTGGGCTGCTCTGAGGGTTTGCTCAGCCAGGGGATGGATGGGAGGTGCAGCTCAGCAGCTTTGTGCCTGAGGTACCACCAGCATGGCCATCCCACAGGTGGTAGAGCCCAGTGCTGGGGATGGAAGGAGGAGGAAGAAGCAACGAGGAAAGAGGAAGGCCTTAGAGGAGAGAGGAGCATGTGGCAGATGGAGCCACATGTGTTAGGATGATCTTACCTGATTCTGGAGTTGTTCGATGGTCTGGTAGTAGGAGCTGTAGTCCTTGGAAACGCTGGGAGCTTGTTTCCTGTACCACTCGCGGATGTGGTGCTCCAGCTGAGCGTTCTCTTCCTCCAGCATCCGCACCTTGTCCAGGTAAGAGGCCAGGCGGTCGTTGAGGTTCTGCATGGTGACCTTCTCATTGCCGCCGAGCAGCAGGTCCCCGCCGGAGCCGCAGCTCCCGCCAAAGCCCCCGCCAAAGCCCCCGGCCATGCCGCCCATGCCGCCCATGCTGAGGCCGCCGCCGTAGCTGCCCCCGCCGATGACGGAGGAGGCGTAGCGCCGGCAGGACACGGAGGAGCTGCGGCCGCTGCTGCCCCCGCAGGCGCCGCCACCTCCTCCTCCGCTCCTGTACGAGGTGCTGGACGTTCTCTTGATGCTGCAGCTCATGGCGAAGGGATCAGCTGTTCGGCCCCAGGTGCAAAGCTGTGCACAGCGAGACTCGGGAAATCCAAGTGTAGCGGGCTGTCCTGGCTGGTGGTTATTTATACCTGCCCAGGTGGGTGTCACCTGCCAGGCAGTCCAGCTTCCCATGGGGTTTGCCAGCCATAGCGCTCATGCAGAAAGTGATGTGCTAAGGGGAATTTCTTTTGGGGCTTGGGACGGCCCTCCCCCCAGGTACTGGGTTTGCATGCTGATTCACCCCAAGCCTACACTGCAATTTCGGGTGGGTGGCTGTGTGTTAGATTTTGTTGGAGATAGTTCATTGCTGGCTACTTAGTGAGTGAGACTCATTTTAATAGTTGTTCTTTGTTCTTTGGAGTAATTTTCTTTTGTCCTGAAAACAGGTGGTGAGAGCACCACTTAATCACTCTGCTTTAATTTCGGATTTGGAGAAGTATGAACTCAGACACCCTTCGTGTGAGGCTGGTTCAAATTTGCCTCAGAACTGCCACTTCTGGAAACAGAATCTCTTAAGCATTTAGGTTTTATGTCAGAATCTAGAGTTCAGGTTTAGAATTTCTATTCCCTAGAAAAGAAAGCTCACTGTCTCTCAGAGTACTTAGTGGTAAATCGCAGTAGAATGAGCTTAACAGCAGCTGTGTTATTTCTGTTCTCACCAAACTCTGGTCGTATCAGTTACAGGAAATCCTCCTGTCTTGTGCTCTGGTATGCATGCAGTAATGCCATTTTAAAGTTGTGAGTTTTTAAACATTTTTGTGCATATTTCCAGTCACTCAGAGGTTATCTTAAACTGAAATATGTACATGAAATCTATATGTCTGCATTGGCTGTATCCTGGGAGAGGAAAGAAGATTTGACTTGGCCAGAGAGTGGCTGAGATTGTTATCAGCTGGTTCTTGAGGAAGGAGGATCCAGGGCTGTTTGAAATACAGAACAATCCTGTTATCCTTGTAGGAAAGGGCACAGTCTGGATTTGAGTGTGTTTTGGCTGGAAACTAAGGGGAAATTTTTAACTATGGGAAGCAGAAGGGTCTTGAAGAGTTTCCATTGCAGGAGCTGTGGATGGAAGAGAGAGTTTCAAATCTGATCTCAGTCAATTGATGTTGGGGTTTTATCCTTGTATAACAGAGGTAGCTGTGATGACCCTCTAGATCCCCATTACCTTCAGTCTTTTGTCCCTTGGTGCTGCACCACTGCACCATGTTGGTAAGGGGACAGATTGTGATAAGCCCTTCTTTGGAAAGGAAATTTTGACTTTAAATAACTTCTGGAAAATGTGAATTTAAGCCTGAAAGACAAGGGGTCTCATTATGGGAGGGTTGAACTTTGATGGAAATCCATCTCTACTTGGAAGTTATAATTTACCCATTTTTTGTTGTTGGTTTCTCCATTTATGCTGTTACTTACACACACCCTGCAGTTGTGGCTCAAGCAGGATTTTTTTTTCTGAGCCACAGCGATTATTAGATCCATAAAGTTACTAATGTGTGTTATGGCTGACTGAAGGATCATGGAAAACCATTCACCCTCTTTCTTGACACACCACCACCCCCATATCACAGATCCTTTGATCTACATAATTATGATTGTTGTTTTATTGGTAGCTCTCTAATTATCCGCACGTCAGAACCAGGTGCTTTGCATATGTTATTGAGACTGAGTCATCTTTATTAAAAAATAAAAATTATTTTCTCACAGGGTGTGATTCCTTAGTCATATTTTCCTCATTAGATTGTTGAAATGCACTTTTATTCTCCCCTATGAGAAGTTTATTGCTGATTGGTGTTAGTGCCAGAGGTGTTGATTTTATATCTCCTCCTCAGCGTCGTTGCATCACAAAACCCGGCCCAGCAATTTCTGACATTTCCCAATGCTGTAATTTCATACTGTCACCAGGTCCCTTTTCTCTGTCTCTCTGTTCCTCTCCTCTTTTTTGAATCAGTGATCTAACCATAACTTACTGCCATAACTGTGTCCCAAACATTTCATCTCGGGACTGTTCTGTAACTTGGGGGTATTTCCTTCTCTCCATGTGCATTTCTGGCCACTGTCCTGTGGCTCTTGGCTGAGTTGGCTGTTGTGAGTGAGTTTGGACCTGCTGATTTACTTCACAAGCCAGAAGAGCCAAGACTGTTCAGAAGCCAAAAGAGCCAAGACTGTTCAGGAGCCATTACCTTTCACGATGACAGAAGCAGGTCAGACATGTTCTGCTGTAGATGTTGAGGCTCCTCAGCCATTCAAAGGTGCTGTAAGAGCTTTGAAAACACATTTCCCCTGGCAGACTTTTGCTCACAGTGTGCCTCATGGACCTCTGCAAGTCAGAAGTTTGTTTGAAGTAGGAGTGCTGTGAATCCTTTCCCAGTGCTGTTCACTCCCTGGTGAAGTTGGATGTTCCAAATTGGCAGAAGAACCAAAAGCAGCCTGTGGTTTCCACAGAAGCTGTGATGTCATTACTGGATGTATGTCTTCAGTCACACTAGAGGGAGAGGACAATCCTAGATACAATTACTGGTAATTAATTGTTTTACAGTAAATGAGTCAAATGTGGTCTTGGTAAGAAGAGTGCTACTCCCAAGAGTTTCATCAGGAACTCCATTTGTACATTCCTCACCCATTGTCCTGCAGCATCACTCAACCTGAGCATTTGTTCAGTTCATTCAGAGCTGTAGGATTTCCACAACCCCTCATTCTGGGCTCATCTTCCTCTTATGTCACTCCATGAGGTGGGCTCATAAACTTGTGTATGTATAGACCTACAGAAAATCCTATTAAGTGTGAGCTATTTTCATTCCATAGCTGATCTAAATCATTACTCATAGTCCTTCCTACCACTGAAAAAGGACAAATTTAGAGATGCTTCCCAAGGGAAATTAAGCTCTTCCAGCAGAGGGATCCTTTCCTGATCCCTTTCTCTCTACCTGCTTCCATGCACTCCTGTTATTGATGATGGCAACTAATTGAATTCTAAATTCCTCAGTTAGAGACATTGTCTGTAGTTTAAAGTTCCACAATCTGGCTTTAAAAGATGTCTCCTTCAGCTGCTTTGGCTACAGTAAACACAGCTGAGACCTCAGTGAGCTCTGGCAGCCTCTAGAGACAACAGTCATGTTTGCATTTGCTTTACATTAATTTCTATGCAGTTAAAATCTGAAATGAGCTTTTTATTCATTGTAGACAGGCTTTTATTCACACAAATTCCTGATGCTGGACTGATAAAAGTCAGTTTTTCAACAGAAGTAGAAAATGTATTCTTTCCAGACACATTGCAGGCTGCAGTCAGGGTGCTGTGCTGGCAGAGCCAAGGTATGTGGTTACTGAGAGAAGACCTAAACAAAATCAAACTCTTCTAAGTTGGTTGTGATGAGAAAACGTTTAATTGCATTACCCTAACAGATCAAACCTTCAGTGTGAAATGAAATGGGAAATACTAGAAACCAGGTTTAATCAGAGGGAAGGGACAAACAGGCACCTGTAAGTGATACATGGCTGATTTTGTGTATCTAGTGCACAACAGTCAGAGTCTGAAAAGGGCTTCACTGTGATCTTCAGAAAGCAGAATACATCTAAAGGAGATGCCCTAATTTAGTATTGCTGTTCCATCTCTAATTCTGTTGCATAATTTATGTTCTTAAGCAGTAAAATATAGAAGATACCTTTAGTGAAAGGAATGTGTCTCTCATTTCTCTTAAGGCAGACTATCAGCCAGCTGTGTGTACTAACAGAAATTGGGTTCTTGGTGTTAAATCAGTATTTCAATTGAAATTTCTATCATAAAACACTGGAATGCTTTTGGTGCATGACACTGAAGGGAACAGATCCATTGTCTTGCTGTCTGTTTCTCCCAACAGAAGTCAGCAATACGTCATTCTCTGTGCAAGAGAAGGTGTAGAAATACTTGTGAGGAAGCCCCTTCATACTGGAAGAACCTCTCCTGAGTCACACCTTCCTTCCCACAGTACTCTGGCTCTGATGAGATTAATGGACTCAGATAACTCACAGTAGTACCACTGGGCACAGTTTAGTAAATTAACAGGTAACTATCTCCTGATAGTTACCCATCATTTGTATTTTCTTTCTCCTTTCACTCACATAATTCATTCTCTTCAGTACAAGTGGCAAGGCAAGGGGCCAGAAAGCAATCCCTTAGTGACCATTAAGAAACAAAATGGGAAATGGTTTTTAACATCCTCAGGAAGGAAAATTGTGTCAAGAACTGACAACAAGATTTCTTTTTGCAACTTTATACGTCTTCCTTGTGAAGAGAGTTCTGCCAGCCTCACCCAGCAGTTCCCCTAGGCAGAGGCTGGCTGTTGTCTCACCCCACACAGCCATGGTCACAATTCCTGATATTTCCTTTCACTCAGTGGTTCTATCCCAGCACTGTGTCCATTTTCCTAGTGCAGAATGGACTGTTGTACCCAGTACAACTGCAGAGCCTGTATTTACTGGATGATCTGGATAAGTACCCGCACGAGGTTGGTTACATTTATTTTCTCAGACATGTTGTGATTTGAGTTGCAGACATAAAGATTTATTAGAGCAGAGTTACCAGCAGAGTGTGAACCCTTTAACAAAGAATGGGTTGCCAAAGACAAGTTGAGTAAGCCAAGCATTGCAGGGAGGAGGGGGTGCTGAGGCAGGTGACCAGGCTCTTCCAAGCCCTTCCCTCGGCCGTGCTGCAGAAACTCTCGGGTGTCTCTTGGGTGTCTCTCGTCGTAGCTGGGTGGTGCCAGGGTCTCTCCTGCTGCTCTAGCACACTCTTGACTGCCCTGTGTGAGCACACAGCAAATCACTGCCTTCAGGGGAAGTCTGAGCATTCCTGCTGGGTGGAATTCTTACACCTGACAGTGTTAGCAGCAGAGGTGCAGAGGCTCCATGCCCTGGGCGCTTTCTCAGAACTATATTTTCTTATTATTCCAGTAAGCAAAAAAGTATTTCCCATCCCATAAAGTTTATAAATGGTATTTTATATTTAGGCAGAGGGAAGAGCAGCACTTGCTGTATTTTAACCCCTGACTGCTTCAGCAGAGTAATGAGGCTTCTTACTCCCAGGCTAATGGACCTCGGAATCTTCCCCAGCCCAAACTACAAATCTTTATTCTGACCAAATACATTGCAGCTATTGGGGCAGATATACCAAGTAATAATAACATGCTTACAAAGTATTGACTTACCTGACATTTCTCCGCACTGGGAATGAGAGAAGGAAGCAGAATATGACTGGGAAGATTTTCCACCTCCCTGGAAAGCTCCTTGGGAGGCACTGTTAAAAAAAAAAGCCAACAGAGAATTCATCAAAACCTATTAACATTGGATATTCAGTTGAAAGATTTGTTGATGTAGCTTCAGGGACAAAAAGTCTCTATTGGCAAATAAGTACATGAGGGTTTCTTTTGACTCCCTTGCTATAATATGAAATACATACACAAGATCCTGCTGCCCCTCATTCAGCAGTGCCCGGTACTGCTGGATCTCCTGCTCCAGACGGGTTTTTATTCCCAGGAGCATCTTGTACTCCTGGCTCTGACCCTCCATCTCACAGCGGATGCTGGCCAGCTCCTCCTCCACGGAGTTGACCTGCACCTGGATTTGTTGCATCAAGAAGCCGTAGCGAGACTCGGTTTCTGCCAGGGAGTTTTCCAGAGAGCTTTTCTGGAAAGGCAAACACAGGAGTTGAGGAGCAGAGTTCTACAGCTGCCTGCCCGTGCCAGGGAGGGAAGGGCCCGCAGATGCTGCCCACGTACCGTGCTGAGCTGTGCCTGCAGTTCGATCTCCAGGTTCTGCATCTCGCGCCTCAGCTCGCTCAGCTGGTGGCTGCTGGTCTGGATGTCCTGGCTGCTGGAAGTGACCTGCTGGTTGACTTCTTGGATCTGCAGAGTCAAAGCCCAGAGACACTTGCTGAGCCACAAGGGAGCAGATTTGCTGAATGAGAGCTCACATCTGCAGGGAGCCTCTCCCTTTCAGCCAGTGCTGGTACCAGGGTGTCTGGGCTGTGCCACCAAAGGAGACTCCACTACATACCTTGACTTCATACCACTGCTCCACCTCCCTGCGGTTCTTCTCAATGATCTGCTCATATTCATCTCTCAGGTCATTCAGGATCTTTGTCAAGTCTTGTCCAGGGGCAGCATTGACCTCCACGCTCACATCGCCACCAGTCTGGGACTGGAGCTGCCTCATTTCCTGCAGGGAGTCCAGAGAGAGAGACAAGAGCACACACAGGTCAATTGTTCTGCTGGGGCAAAATAATACAAAGGGACAAAGGATTGACAATCCCATGGCATAAGGGGAAATGGACTTGGTATGTGATGGTGGGAGCCATGAAGAATCAATGGATGGTGTCTTTGGCTGTGCTGTTTATCATTGGATCGTACCTCCTCATGGTTTCTCTTGAGAGCAATTAGCTCATCCTTCAAGGACTCCAGCTCAGATTCCAGTGAAGATCTAACCAGAGTCAGGTCATCCATGAGATTTCTCAGGCCATTGATGTCAGCCTCCACGGTCTGACGGATGACCAGCTCATTCTCATACCTGTGTCACACACACAGAGACAGAGAAATGGGGAAATGAGATGCTGCAGTCAATAGTACACATCTTTCTAAGATCAGTATTCCAGTAAAACAGGATGACTCAGTAATATCACCCAGGGCAGTCTTCCCATGTCTTCCTAGATGATGATGAGAGGGATTTGACAGACATGCAAGGTTCACGGGGAAGTACTCACTTCATTCTGAAGTCATCGGCAGTCATCTTGCTGTTATCAATGTCCAGAAGCATTCTGTTATTGTCCACAGTGGCAGAAATAATCTGCAAAAGGGGAAGGTGGAGAGGAGTCTTTCTGTGTTCTCTGTTTCCAGGACAAGCAGAAAGAAGGCTCTATGCTTTGGTAGGGTGTTACTGAGGGTCTTAAAAGAATTTCTTGCAGTAGTGCAGGGGACATATGGAAGGGTAACGATCCAGATTTACTTTTCAGTGAAGCTTGTGCTATCACAGGCCATCCTGCCAAATCCATGCTTTTCCTCTTCTCAAGTTAAGAACAGCCCTCATGAGTCCCAAAGAGTGTTTGCAGCCCTTTCTATAGAAAGTGCTTCTTCACAGTGTCTGTTTAATCTGTTTTTTGGTACTGTGTGGCCTGATTATAATGGAAGACTTCAGTCCTGTCTGCAGGAGTGTGAAGGGACAAAGAGAGCTCAGATCCTACTTTGGCTTTGCACTCCATCCAGCTGATCTGGCTGGGAGCAGAGGGAAGCACTGCAAACCACACATGGCTGGTTTGGAGGCAGCTGCACAACGTGGGATGTTCATGGCGTGAGCCAGCGTGTCTGTGGCTGGGGCAGCTGCTGGTGCCTCGGGCTGTGCCCTGCTGCCTGTGGGCTGCTCTGAGGGTTTGCTCAGCCAGGGGATGGATGGGAGGTGCAGCTCAGCAGCTTTGTGCCTGAGGTACCACCAGCATGGCCATCCCACAGGTGGTAGAGCCCAGTGCTGGGGATGGAGGGAGGAGGAAGAAGCAAAGAGGAAAGAGGAAGGCCTTAGAGGAGAGAGGAGCATGTGGGAGATGGAGCCACGTGTGTTAGGATGATCCTACCTGATTCTGGAGTTGTTCGATGGTCTGGTAGTAGGAGCTGTAGTCCTTGGAAACGCTGGGAGCTTGTTTCCTGTACCACTCGCGGATGTGGTGCTCCAGCTGAGCGTTCTCTTCCTCCAGCATCCGCACCTTGTCCAGGTAAGAGGCCAGGCGGTCGTTGAGGTTCTGCATGGTGACCTTCTCATTGCCGCCGAGCAGCAGGTCCCCGCCGGAGCCGCAGCTCCCCGCAAAGCCCCCGCCAAAGCCCCCGGCCATGCCGCCCATGCCGCCCATGCCGCCCATGCTGAGGCCGCCGCCGTAGCTGCCCCCGCCGATGACGGAGGAGGCGTAGCGCCGGCAGGACACGGAGGAGCTGCGGCCGCTGCTGCCCCCGCAGGCGCCGCCACCTCCTCCTCCGCTCCTGTACGAGGTGCTGGACGTTCTCTTGATGCTGCAGCTCATGGCGAAGGGATCAGCTGTTCAGCCCCAGGTGCAAAGCTGTGCACAGCGAGGCTCGGGAAATCAAAGTGTAGCGGGCTGTCCTGGCTGGTGGTTATTTATACCTGCCCAGGTGGGTGTCACCTGCCAGGCAGTCCAGCTTCCCATGGGCTTTGCCAGCCATAGCGCTCATGCCAAAAATGATGTGCTAAGAGGAATTTTGTCTGAGGTAAGTAAAAGGCATTACCATTCAGTACAAATATGTCTTAGTTGATTCACATCTAGCTGCACTATAATTTAATGTGGGTGGCTCCTTGTTGGGTACTTGTTGAACAATGTCGTATGTCTCAGTTTCTGTTAATCTGGCAATATCGCGCTGGTAACGGCAGCTAATGAAGCTTCTGCTTCATTGTCTGTGTCCATTATTTTTTATGCTTTGAAACTCAGTAGCTCAGCTTTAGTCTTCCACCTGAGATCACAGACATGATTCATAACACCAGCAGCCTCCAAGGGACTCTTCATTCATTGATTTCAAATTTCATCCGCTTTATAAGAATCTGCTTTAATGCACCTAAATTAAATTTTTGAAGACTGCATTCCCATGACGGTTACAGAAGAAGTCTTGACTCTGAATTTTTCACTCTGTGTTGAATAAGGTCCTGCTGGCATTCAGCTTTCTCTGAACATGCAGCATGTGGATCACAGTCTTTTTTCTTTTTGAAGAAAACCCTGTGTAACAGCCATGAAAGTAACAATGTGCAAGGGAAAAGATATTAAATCTTTTCCTATCAAAGAGCTCCTAATTTTATTGTAACGGTTTTAAATGGACTCAGAGGAAATTGAAAGGAGAAATATTTTACTTAGCATATTTTCATCACTGTATTTAAATAGTTATTTCTCAGAATACATCCTTGAATTATATAATACAATGAAAAAATAAGTTTGATTAAAACAGCCAAAGATTAGATCTGAAAAAAATGTCATCATTACCTGAGCTCATTACAGTGAAGGGTGTTTTGCAACCACGACAGAATACCTTGCACCACCCAACAGAGAGTCAGAAATCCTTGTGTACTTTTTTCCACTGCCCGTGCAATAGGGAATGGCAGTGAGCTGCTTTTTCCATCTTTACTAATCAGGCTCCTGTGAAACTGAAAAAAGCCTTGACCAGAAACAAATTTTCAGATTTCCAGCTGTGCATTAAATATCAGCATTGCAGCTCCTACAGAAGAGTCACTGGGCTGTGCAGAGAAAGCGCAAGGAGCTGGTGGGACCTGCTGTGAATTGCCACATCAAAATCAGCTTATCCACAAAGGGGGAGGATGGATTCAACCAAGAGGTGTTTCAGGAAGAAGTTCCATGTTACAGAAGAAGAAATAAGCCCACTCCTCTCTCTGGCTGCAGCTGTGCAGGTTTGTTCACCCTTGGTAGCTCTGTTACCCCGAGGTGCTGCCACCATTGCTCACGGGCAGCAGGGCCATCCTGGGCTGGCACTGGGGCTGTCCTGGGCTGTCTGGGGCTGCCCTGGGCTGGCACTGCCTCCATTCAGCATGGGGGGAGCTTCTGGCAGCTTCTCACCAGATTTCTTCTCAGAAATCCCCCTGTATCCCCTGCTACCCAAACCTTGCCACACAAACCCAATCCTGTGCCTTTTGGATGTAAAATGATCTTGGAAATTCCCTCCACCGGGATCTCTCAGTGGCTGCTGTCTTCATTCTGTTCTAACCCCTTCTGGACTTCACTGTATGGTGTGTAGTACTTAGTGCCTGTTGGGCAGCAAAGTAATGAGGAGTTAGGGAAATAAATACTCTTCCAAGGTTAGTTTAAAGCATGGACTGACATCAGTGGAGGTCCCTGTCCCTCTCCCTCCACCTGTAGGAGGTGACAATGCAATTCCCTCCCTTAGAGGGCTCTGGAATACACACAATCCTTATAATCCTCAGACCATCTATCATGAACACCATGGCTCTTTCTGGATGGTGTGTGTAATCCAAGTTTCTAAACCAAAGAAAGAGAAATGAGCATTACTAAAATCTCACTGTTCCTGTTGCATGTCCTTGGCAGCATTTATGCAGCACAAACTCTGTTTAACAAGTCTGCAAAGGCTTGTTCCTGCCAGCACAATGCCAGCACACTTTGGCTTGGTGTAAGTCAAGTGTTTCTGTTTCCCTGAGTGGTTTCCAAGTGCTGAGATGGCAGCGTGATGTGTATTTCTGGAAATCAGTTTTGTATCCGTTCTCTCAATCCAGACTTAATGTGCATCTGTTGTGTTACTCAGCGCTGCTGCTCCTCTTCTGTGGAGCTCACATTTTGTTTCACTCTCAGCTCAACCCCAGAGGCCCCTCCCTTGTGTGCAGCCCTGCACCTGCAGCTCAGCCTGCAAGGTTGTGTGCAGGTGAGATGCACCCTCCCCTTGGGCAGCCTCACTGGAATTTTGGCCCCTCAGTTGCTGGGATCCACTGGTAGCTATTACAGAAGTGAATTTTCCAGGCCCTTTTACATGTACTAAATTGCTCAGAGGTCAAAGGCAATTGCTGTCAATATTAACATTTTATGGAAATGAACTTTGTAAAGTTCCTGTAAATTATATTTCCCTTTCACTTCTTCTAATTTCAAAACAAGATCCCTTATCTGTGCATTTCCAGGTTAAACCAAGGAGTATCCATCAAGGTTTTGTGAGTTGAAACATTGGTTTCATTTTACAACCACAGTTCTGTAATCATGAGTGTTCCTTTGTGGACACTCATGTGCTACCAGCACCGTTAGAGTCATTGAGCACTGAGGTTCTGCAGCCCCTTTAAGGTTGATATTCATCTGTTGTGTCTCAGAACTCAGCTCCCAGGAATATCTGACACATTATTAGAAAACAAAGGCACAGCCCAAGAAGATTCTGATCTGCCCCTACTGCTCAGAAATTGTGTTTTAACTCTAAATTTTGTTATCAGCTACTGGAGTGTATCATCAACCTCTCTACCTGGAGGTGTGTCTTGGCATGACTTTGTGTTTTCTAAGTGTTTACACCTACAGAAGGAAAGAAAAACCCATACAGGATTCTGGTTGCATCAGACAGAAATTAAATTTTATTAGAGACATTTTCCTGATTCAGAGCAACCTGAGTACCAAACAGGTTGGATCTGTAAAGCAGCAGTTTGAGTGCTAAGGACCAAAGCTGCAGAGCTTTGTGGGCAGAAGCAGCACAGCATGCAGGGCAGGGGGAAAGGTGGCATCTGCACCTCCCAGGAACTGTTCAGAGCATCATCTTTCCTTGGGAGTGTGGGGAATGCAGCGGATTTGGGCCAGTTTCGTTTTGAAAGGTCTTGTGCTGGAGGATCCTTGATGTAAATTCTTAGTCAAAAGATTTTCTTCCATATCCTGTTTAGAGACAAAACAATGAACTTCATCAGTCCTGGCACTGAATGCCCAAGATACCAGCATTCCCCAGACATTAGGATTACGTAGGAGTGGCCATAAGCATTCCAAAAGCAAAAAGGAAAATTCCAGCATGGCACAAAGGCTGCAGGATTTATGAGATTCTGCAAAGAATGAGACAGATGGAAAAAACCAGCTGAGGTTAAACTACAGCTGATATCATCTACAGAATGGAACAGAAATGAGCTGTGTGCTCTGGAAGTGGAGTTGATCCTTTGTACACAAAGAGGAAAGAATTGTTAGTAAGAGTAAATCTAGTACTTCCCAGAAATTTTAGTTTATCCTCAGTACTGTTTGCCTCTGGAAGAGTATGTTGGTATAAATCAGTGCATAAATTAGTCAGGATGTGACCAATTTAGTGACTGAGAGAACACTATGCCCACACCAGAGTTCTCACCTTGGCTTTCACTGCCACTCCTGCAGGCCTGGGACTGGGAAGATGAAGAGTAGGAGTGGGAACTGCTGATGCCTCCTGAGGTTCTTCCTCCTCCTCCTCCTCCAATGCATCCACCACCGCTTCCACCTCCCATTCCTCCACTTCCTCCTCCCATTCCTCCTCCACCACTTCCTCCTCCCATT
The DNA here is from genome assembly GCA_039654755.1 of Calcarius lapponicus. Classification (NCBI taxonomy): domain Eukaryota; kingdom Metazoa; phylum Chordata; class Aves; order Passeriformes; family Fringillidae; genus Calcarius; species Calcarius lapponicus. The sequence goes on along the minus strand of JBBFKN010000011.1, from coordinate 4,215,231 downwards.
CCTCCTCCACAACTTCCTCCTCCCATTCCGCTGCCACCGCCTCCATATCCACCACTCATGCCACCACCTCCTCCTCTTCCTCCTCCAGAATAACCACCACCTCCAATTCTACCACCGCCCATGCCTCCTCCCATGCCTCCTCCCATTCCTCCTGCTGGGATTCTGCAAAGAGAGAAAAAGAAGGGGAAAAAAAATTAATCAACAGCACTTTGCTATCCAAAAGCCATTGAGCTGCATCTGCTGCCCAGGAGCCAGCATCTCTCTGGGCCATACTGGTTAGAACCCAGCACCGCACAGCAAAACAACTGAGGCAGTGCCAAAAATTATCTCCTCTGTCAACTTCAACTTGAATGCAAGAGCTTTTGCTTTCCCCACATTCTGCCTAGGAATTCCTTGCAATATTTAGCACATACATCAGTGTATGGCTCAAAATCAGAATGAAGAGACTGAAACTTGATCTGCTGTTTCAGGCACCATTTCCAAGAACAAGCTGGCACACTGCATAAGTGAGGCTGAAGTAGCTGGAGCTTTCAGAAACTTTTGTAAAGGTTTGGAAAACTTTGGTTGGTTTGTTGTTTTTTTGTTTTGTTTTGTTTTTGTTTTTGTTTCTTTTGCTTACAGTCTTTTCCTGCCTTTCCAGTTCCTGGCTTTCCTGGAACCATGTAGGAAAGGCATTTTTGTGCTGTTCTTGTGAGCCAGCGAAGGCTTCCTGAAGATAAGGAAAGCCCCATATCTCTGTCAAGGAAGGTACCAAGGCTATCACCATGACAATGTGAAGAAAGAGAGAAAGTTAAAAGATATGGACTTTAGATGGCTCACAGAGTGACATGGCTCCTTTTCACCTATTGAGAGTTTTGTTTCTTTTTCATGACCAATGGGCAGTGTATGTGTTTGTTAAGCAAATGTAAATATTCTGTAAAACTATACAGGCAACATGTTGCCTTTATAGTTTTACAGAATATTTACATTTGCTTAACAAACAGAACCAGGCTCTCTTACATGGGTTTCCTTGTCCAGCCCCAGACTGGTAGTTCAGAATTAATGTCACGGACATATTTTATGAAAAATCTTTTTGCTAGGATCTTTTTCTCCTGAGAAGCTGAGAGGCCTCAGGAACAAAATGTAAACAATAATTATCTGCTGCTGTGGAATGCAACAGATGCATCTGGGATTGGTCTCATGCGGTTGTTTCTCATTCATGGCCAATCACAGTTCAGCTGTCTCAGACTCTCTGGTCAGTCACAAGATTTTATTATCATTCCATTCCTTTCCTTGCTAGCCTTCTGATGAAATCCTTTCTTCTATTCTTTTAGTACAGTTTTAGTATGTAATTTTCTTTTAATATGATATATATCATAAAATAATAAATCAGCCTTCTGAAACATGGAGTCAAGATTCTCATCTCTTCCCTTGTTAGGGTTGCCTGCAAATTTCTGCATTAATTTTTCTTCACTTGAGTTACATTCTGAACAGAATGAACTGTCTCACACCTGGGAGGCCATTGGCCAAGACAGCTGCATCAGCCTCATTTCAGTACAAAATCTGTTTTGCAAATCTCCCCTGTTACATGTCCTGCTGGTGATTGACCAGCAGTTGGGTGTTCTATCAATACATACACAAGATCCTGCTGTCCCTCCTCCAGGAGTGCCCTGTACTGCTGGATCTCCTGCTCCAGGCGGGTCTTGATGCCCAGGAGCATCTTGTACTCCTCGTTCTGGCTCTCCATCTCACAGCGGATGCTGGCCAGCTCCTCCTCCAGGGGCCCGATCATGCCCTGGATCTGCTGCAGCTGCATGTTGTAACGACGTTCTGTGTCATCCAGGTTGGACTGCAGAGAGTCTATCTGCAAAGGGAAAACAAGATGCAGTCTTTATGGGAATGTGGTGGTTTTAATTTATTTATGTGGGAAAACAGATCTTCACAAATCCTCAGAAAAAAGGGTATCATTGAAGGTCAGTAATCCAATATCCCATTCTCCTTGGGTGGATTATTTGCTGGCTGTAGCTCTTCTTCTCACATACAGACTGTGTCACAGGTAAAGCAAATGCCTTTCCTTACCATGCTGATCTGTGACTGCAGCTCAATTTCCAGACTCTGATATTCACGCCTCAGCTCAGAGATCTGCTGGTTGCTTGATTGTATCTCCTGGCCACTGGTGTGGACTTGTTGATTGACTTCTTCCATCTGAAAAATTGACATTCAAAATTGAGGCATTTTTTATAATTAGAAAACATTGTGGGGTTATCATAAAAACATCAGGAAATTGATTCATAATAATAAAGATTCCATGCAAACTGTTTGTTTCCCTCAAACCACTCTGCCAACACCCTGGTAATTCACTGGCAGCTGGAACACAGAGGCTCTACTTGTTTTACCACATAACTGATATTCCAGGACTGACCTATTGTAAGAAACTGCCTAAAGTAATTGAAAGTTATTGTCCCTTAAATAACACATGGTAAGTTGCGTTTCACCAGCTGTAAATAGGTCCAGTACTTTGTGAAGGATTTAATTACCAAAGCCTGTGCTTTACCTTAGTTTCATACCAGCTCTCCACCTCCTTCCGGTTGTTCTCAATGAGTCTCTCGTACTCGACGCGCATTTCATTCAATTTTTCCATTAAGTTAATGCCAGGAGTAGCATTGACCTCCACATTGACATCTCCACCAGACTGGCCTTGCAGTCCTCTCATTTCCTGGAAAAAAAAATCACAAAACCCCCATGAGGTTCTCAAAGGGTGAAGGTAAGGAGGGGTGGAATCAGTTCAAATAAAGGAAAGGGAAAGGACATGGATCCTCACACAGCTCCTGACTCCAGCAAAAGGGCTTTGCCTGCTCTTGCCATGGAACAATTCTTATATTCCCAAGGCTCCAGTGCTCACAGCCAGGCACTGCATGCATGGTGACCCTGGCACTACCTCCACAGGGTTGTAAGGAATTCTATGCAGTGTACACTTTGTAGGAATCTTTTCTTCTCAGTGGGAAATCTCATTGAAGAGAGTAAAAATGCTTTCTTTTGACTCATCCATATAGTCTATCCAATTTTCCTTCCATGAGTTCAGCAAGCAAACTGTAGTTTGTACTGAAAGCCATTCATCCCCCTGGTTTCATGTGTTGACCTGGTGTCTCATGACAGTGGCTGTGGGCAGCTATGCCCTCTGCACACTCCTCGACATCAAAGCTGGCTTGTGTCAAGTTGGGTGATCAAAACCAGTGGCCAAAACCTGGTTGCTGCTGGTGGAAAAAGCAAGGGGAAATTCATTGAGTTGCCTTTAATTATTGAAGTGTGAAGAAACTTACCTCTTCGTGGTTCTTCTTCAGGAAGATCAGTTCCTCTTTCAGGGACTCAAACTGTGTCTCCAAGTCAGATCTGGACAGAGTCAGTTGATCCAAAAGTGGGCGTAATCCATTGATATCGCTTGCCACACTCTGGTGGAGGGTGTATTCAGTCTCATACCTGAATGAGAGACAAGAAAGAGAGTAAAAGTGCTGCCAGACCTCTTTGTTTGGTATCTCAGTTATGGACCATTCCCATCTTTCATCTCTGGTCAATTCCTAGAAGAAAGGACCCCATTCTCTTTCTATCTCCAATAGCTGTGTTTGATTTCTGTACAGTTTCTCTCTGTGAGATTTATACCATGAGGATTATGCTTATAAATCTACATGCAAGGATGGAGAAACTTAGAATGGAGTCCCTTAAATGTGTCTCTTTAAGAACTTGTCTGGAGAGAAATAATAAGGAAAACCCAAAGCAATCCTTCTCACAATGCTTTTCCCAACAATTCTCTATCCTGTGATTGTAGCCAAAAGTCTCCAGCTTCTACAAAGATTAATTGGCAATGGAAACTCGTGGGGATAAAGGGAGACAAGGTGGATGGAGCCAGGAAGGGAGTGACTTACTTCAGTCTGAAGTCATCCACAGTCATCCTGGTGTTGTCCATGTCAAGAAGCATCCTGTTAAGGTCCACATTGGCACCAACAATCTGAAATGGAGAGGGCAGGTGTTATTCAGTCAGTTGTCTTTTCAGTCTGATGTCAGGGACAAGAAACACCTATGCACAAACACCTTGCAGAAGGGATTTATGGCAATGTCAAGCCTTCAAGCCTGACTAGAGCTGCTGAAGTATTGAGGGAGATGAGTTTATTGCTTCCAGATAAAAGAAAGCCTTTAGTTTTAAATATCCCTTAAAAATACCTTGTTGGAAAGAATAACCAAGTTAACTACTCATATTCAAAAAAGAGAAAAACCAAAAAACAAAAAAACCTCAACCCAACCAACAAAAAACAGTGGGGAAAGCAGAATTTCTATTACTTTTGAGAACAGCCATGTTCACACAAGAGATACATGACTGTTAAATGGCTGAGGGCTGGAATGAGACTAACTGCACATGCTGGCTCATCCTGTATATTCCCAAAAACATCCAATTAATACAGCAATAATAGCACAACACAAGCAAGGATGAAGTCTGCTGTTCAAGAGTGAAGAACGAGCAAGCAGCAGCAGCCCAGCATTGAAGGGAGCATGGCACAGACCATGGGATGGGGCACTGGTGCTGATCTGCCACTGCACCCAGCAATGCTGCCTGCACCAAATACACGTGTGGCAGAACACACAGACAGCAGCTGGTCCCCACACCACTCTTCTTCCTGGCTAAAGCCCAGGAAGGGGAATATCACCCCAAACGGGGGCCTTGTGCTGCATGAGGAAAGAGCCATTCCAATAAGAACCTGTTCCAAGTTAATCAAAGTACATCATACCTGGTTTTGCAGCTCTTCAATTGTCCTGTAATATTGGCTGTAATCCTTGCTCTGAGAGGGAGCTTGGCTTTTGTACCACTCCCTGATCAGCTGCTCAAGTTGGGAGTTCTCCTCCTCCAAGCGTCGCACTTTATCCATGTAGGACGCCAGGCGATCATTGAGGTTCTGCATGGTCAGCTTCTCATTTGTGGAGAGCAAGCCAGAATCCTCCCCAAAGCCCATGCCACCAAAACTGCCTCCTCCATAGCTGCCGCCACCACCAAAGCCACCACTACCCCCAAAGCCACTAAATCCACCTCCACTGTATCCGCCACCTCCATAACCACCTCCCATTCCCCCAAACCCACCTCCTCCTGATCCAAGTCCTCCTCCCATGCTTCCACAGCTCATTCCTCCTCCGTAACTACCACCACTCATTCTCCCCCCATAGCTACTGCGGCTGATCCTGCCACAGCTGCCACTGCTAAAGCCTCCCCCATAGCTGCTCCTGGAGCCTCCTCCACCAAAGCTTCTCCCAGAAAAGCCCCCGCTGCCTCCAGAAGAGGTGTATTTTCTTGAGGACATTGAGGAGTATCCACCAGACCTACCCCCACCACCGCCTCCACCACTGCATCTTCCACCACCACCACCACCACCTCCTCCTCCACTGCTAATTCTCATGGTACTGCTCGAAGATTTGGTGCCACAGCTCATGGTGACAGCAGGCAAGAGTGAAACCGCAACCCCAAACTTAGCTGCAGAACCTGATAAGCTTCAGGACTGCAAGTGTTCATCCCCAGCTCTCAGTATTTATGCAGTTGACACTGGGTGTCACCATCAGGGTGTTTCCTTCTCCCAGGGCATTTACCAAACTTCTTGTTTGTGCCAAGAATAATTTGCTGAACAGTATTTTTGTGCAGCTATCTCAGGCAATCTAGCCCACAGCTGGGCTTCTGAGGCTTGGTTAAGGTTGAACATCTCACTTCTTTTGAGTGACATATTCTTTTCATTTTGTGGTTTCTAGAATAGGTACTTCCTCTGCTAAGGCTTTGTAGCTGCTATTGCTAAAGATTGTTGTTTGTTCTCTTTTGTTCTTTTCAACTTTGTGCATTTCAGATTTTCTACACAGCTTATGTTCCATTTCTCACCATATGTGCTAGTGCAAGAGTTTTATTAATAGGATTGTGTGACTTGTCTGTGAAGATTGTACTCGTGTATCCCTGCCAGCACTTAGAGAACATCTTATTTAATATGAACAGTCTATTTCAAACAATGCAGAGGGATTCTTGTTTAAAAATCAAAATCCCTCCTTTGTGAAGAAAGTGCTAGGAGAGCTCACAACCAGCCAAGTCCTAGCATTCAAAAAGAAAAATAATCCTGAACTCTTTTCATCAAAGCACTGTTGATCAAAATGAATGAAGATCAAGGAGGTGTTAAGTGTATTATAAAGTCATTTGTATCCCAATTAAAAGCTGTTTTATTTCAGACAATGATTTAAAAACTAGTGTGTGGGAAGACTTTTTATCATTTAAAATAAAGCAGCTCTCTCTCTCTCTCTCTATTGTTAATGTGTCATATATTGTAGGTGATAAAGTAATTATATCTACTGTTCTTAAAGCAAAGATCCTTGAGATTAAAATAACATCTTGAGAGAAAAGCTGAAAAACTTTTTTACACAAATCAGTAGAAATCAGACTCTTGAGACCACAAAAGAAACGATCCCAGATTTCAGCGTTGCCCTGATCCCCAGATCCCTGATCCTGAATGGAAAGGTTTCCATCCTCACTAGGTAGGTTGGATGCCAAAGCCAAGTGTCTGAAGGCAGATGTGCAAATAACAGCACAACACCAGCATTCGTGTCTTGCTGTAGATGGACCCAAACTGTCCCCCAGTTTGGCCAGGAGACGTGCACAGTTTCCCAGTGACAGTTCTGTTCTGTCTGAAACGTCTTCTTTGCCTGCCCTCCTCTCTGTGGGGTTATGGAGCCTTTAATGACTGTAGGGAGTTAGAAATGTAACAATCTCCCTAAACCTCCCTAAACCAGAGGGCTCTCCTAAGGAACTGCCATTTGTGCTCTGCTCTCCTTCTCCCAGCCAAGACCTCCTGGAGATGACAATGCAGCACAGTCCTTGCTTTCCAAAGGCTGCCTTGGTGGGATGTTGATTGTAAATTCAGGATTATTTAACATTTCCTGACCGCATCCTTTGTCCTCCCATGTCTGTGCCAGCATTGCTCTATAGCTGCTTATGCAATTGCTTTCAAAACCTCCTGATTTTATCTTGCTATTTGATCTCTCAATGGCTGAACGATGATGGAAGATTCCGAGCACTTTGGTGATGGAATAATTTCTCCTGATTCTCAGCTGTAGGCTGGTAGTGACACCTCAGCAGCATAAACAGTTTCTGGGCTTTAGCACAGTCTGTTATTGGTGCAGAAAGAGGGAGTTTGCTACTGGCAAAATGGTTTTTCTTTTTTTGTGCTGTTTTCCCTCTGGGTCTAGGTAATGCTTTGCTCAGTGGGACCCTTTGTCACAAACTCTGCTGTGGTGAGTAAAGTTGATTCTCATGTTCAAATTCCCATCAGTGATTCCAGGGATATGCCTTAGACATGCTTTTCACAGCCAAGAAAGAAGATCTGTGGGTTTGTTAGTGATAGCAAATGCAAAATTCCCCAGAATGATTTTAAAAAGAGTAAAAAAAATTGCCAAAATAATATCTTAATCTGTTTATTTATCTTCTGACAACCCACATTATTTCCTATTTTATTTACTAGTGTCTTTTTCCATATGTAGCTACTCACAGCAGGGATTTGCCCATATGGAAGATTTCTTCTAATAAGGGCAAGTCCTATTGCAGGCTTGGAAAATACTTTAAAACAATGAAAGGAAAGAAAGATTCAAACCACTAAGGGTGGAGAACTTTCACTCACCTTGACATTTCATTTTAACTTTGTGTAGTTACCACTCTTTGTATATAAAGGAGGATCATAAATCACAGATTTTGCCTATAGATCTAAGGTAACTTTTAAGTCACAAGCTTGTAGGGTGCTCTTGTTTTGTCTTTAGCATTGCTGCTATTTCATTTTTGTTAGTAGTTCCACTTTGGTGTGGAACACCTTGGTTTCCAGGAACCCTGCTGGCCATGAGGCTGGGCCATACTCCTGTGTATTCCTGGAGCTGAGAACTGTCCTTGGCATGTTTGGTTTCTGTCACAGTCACTGTGTGTCTCTCTGGAACAGGACACCTGAAAAATACAGGTGAACTATGAATACTTCATCCTCCTGTAAAGTTGCACACACTGAATTCCCTCCTGGCTGATTTTTAAACACTTTTTGATTATTAAATATTTGACCGTGCAAATACTTGTAAAACAGAGAAGATCTGTTCTGTGGACTGAATGAATTTTTCATTTTTGTTCTCTGATGCTTTTCACTAATGTATTATATGGATGATGTAAATTTATGGAATTATCCAAAAATGAACCATCAGGTTTAGGACCATCTCTCCTCTCTTTCCCCTCTGTGATGCACAGTGGAATGTTCTGAGTGTGCAGCCTCTGCTCAGGCTCAGCCCTGCCGTGTTCCTTCACTCTCACTCTTTTATTGTTCTCCTTTTCATCAGGCCTCTGTGATCCATATCAAAGAAGGGACTTCCAATCACCAGAGTGATGACAAACCCTGGGAGCAGCCCATGCTGCAGAGCTGGGACACTTCTCCAGGCTGGAGCTGCTGCATTCCAAACAGACCTGGAGAAAATGTGTTCTCCCTTTTGTACCTGTGTGCTGAAAAATGGAAACATTTTCCCTTAATTCAATGTCATTCTGCTGCCTCAGACATTACCAGTTTCTTTTCTTCTGTTTAATGACCTCTTCCCATCATTCTTACCAGAAATTTTTATAAGAAGAGAGGGTCTGTTTTCACCTCAGAGACGGCGCTCACTCCTCATTCCTGCTTCAGCTCAGAATGTTCTAGTGAAACCACTAGATTGTCATTTCTGAAGAAATTCAGATTAGACCAAGCAAAGCAAACAGGAACCCCTAAGGCAGCAGTGGGCTTGCCTGAGAAGTTTAAAACTTCCAGCACTCTTCCAGCACAACCTTTTGCACAGGATAACCTGGACCCTCCATGCAAGGAGGCTGATGGAAAGAACAGCTGTTCCTCAGATGGTAAAAATGCACACGTGGGCTTTGCCATGTAGCTGTGAGAGCTGTGGGTCAGGGGGTGTGTGCCCCACAGCTGGGGACACTGTACAGGCTGCTAATTCCCTCCTGTCAGCTGTCAGTGTTTCTAGCAGTTTCTGAGCCACAATCAGAGTGGTCCCACTGTATTTCCCCAGTCTCCTACAGGGTGAAGGCAATTAGATTGGAAGAATTCTTTTTGGTGGTACCAAAACAGAACAGCTGGAGGGCATGGTCAGAACACCAAGGTTCCTGCCTCTCTCTGAGGTTCAGGTACCTCAGTCCATTTGGGCTGTGCAGCCTCAGAGCCCCCCAGAGCTGTGGGCACCCACACCTGGCTGGCTCTGCTCAGTGCAGGGTCCTGTGAGATGGCACATGGAGGGTGGCACTGCTGTGGCGCGTTCTGCTCATGCTGGGTGGGGAAGGAGGACATCCATGGCATCTGCTCTCCTTGCAGCATAGCAAGGGAGGAAGGCCCTGCTGGCCTGAGCTCTGCAGAGGATTTACACATTCAGGGACAGCCCAGGTGGGCTCTGCCTTCCCCCACAGCCCTGTGACACGAGGTACCTGCTGTCCTCATTCTGCAGCCCATGGAGATGGCCTGGGTAGCATTTGGCAACTAACAGGGCTGACAGTCAATGCTCAACAAAAGAGACATCAGCACAATATACACACAGGCAATTTGGAAATGACATCTGTGCTTTCAAATGGACACATGGATTGCTTGGGAGCTCTGAAGCCAAACACAGGAGTGTGTGCACATTGCTTTTTGCCTAAGGTTGCTCTGAAGATCTTGTCCCAACACGTACCACAATTATCTTCTCAGAGCACTAATAGGAGCACCAGATAAGTATCCGAATTGCAACACTTTGTGCTCATAAAATTAAAGCTTATTATGCTGATTAATGACTAATGACATGCATGCAAATAAAAAGGGCAAAGTTCTCCTCACTCCTCAGTATTGCTGCTGCCCCACTTTGAGCCTGCCCTGGGCTTTGACACCTGTCACTACAGTGTTTGTATTTTTTACTCCTGCTCTGCGATGGTTTGAGTTTTCCAGCTCTGTTCCTCCATGTAAGCCTGTTTTCTCAGTAAGCAAGTGCCAGTGATAACCCAGGTGCAGATTTTGTAATCCAAAATGTAAAAAGGAAAGAATCCTTAAAACTGGCTTTTTCTTCTGGGGTCTGGTAAGAAACCATCTCATTTTAGTCTCCTTTTTGTCTGTAACAAGTGCTAATGCCATGATTAAGTAGGGGATTTTGTGAGCTTGTTGGTGGTTTGTATTTATTTTGTCCCATACCATAGCATGCAATAAACCATATTATGAAGCTGATTTACACTGTAGAAGATGCAAACTCATTAAATGTATAAACATTATAAAAACATCTTGTTAAGAAAGCCACAGATTTTAGATAAGGAAAAGACAGTACAATCAATGCAAAAGTAGTTATATTATTTATCCTTATGGCTCAGAAATTCTTACTGATTATAACATATCAAAATAAGCATTTAAATCAGCAGCAGAAGTGCACTGAGTATTGCAACATGCTGCACCCTGGTACGTGTCTGTGCTCAGCACTGGGTTCTCAGCCCCTGAGCTGCCTCACTGCCCTTCCCACGCTCCAAATTCCAGTTTCTGCTTTGCTCCTCCAGGTGTCAGTTCAGGAGAATTTCTTCTGCGGGGTTAAATGCAGAGATGCCTGATAACCAGCAGTAAAATACTAAAAGTAAGTTATATTTTTGGAAAGAAGGACAGGAGCAAGAGGTGTCAGTGGTACCACAGTGGCAGAGAGCAGTGAAGTCCAGCATGGACAGGCTGCTCCTCTGAGTAAATCATATCCAAGCACCCCAACAGCCTCCTGGGTGTCACTGTGGGGCCAGAAGTCTGTAAATCACCATGGGTAAAAGAAACAGGCACTGAGCAGCAACATTTTTGAGGTTAACTCAGCAGGCTCCTAGGGGAGGTATGAGAAGCAGGGCTCCTGGATTGGGAATATTCCTTAATTTGGGTTGTAAATTGAGTACCCTGAACAGACAGGACTGAGAAATAGCTGTCACCACCTGCCAGAGGTGGAAAACGAGCAGAGCAATTGGAGATAGTAGGCTCAGGGTAGAGGTAGCAAAACAGAGACAAGTGTGATGTGATGCTGCAAGGAGTTAAAAATGGAGAAGGTGATTTTGCAACAGCTGGGAGTTGAGGGTATCCTGACAAACAATCCCCACCATCACTGTGGTGTCAGGCCAGGTGCATCAGCACATGCCTGTGTGTGCAGAATCCTTCATGCAGGTGAGCTGGTTCCTCCAGCCCCCAGAGAGACATTGGTAAGGAGAAAAAATCAGTTTTGTTTTTTCTTTTATTTTCCAATAGCAGTTCATGGCTGAGAGCCCAGCATAAGGCAACACCGTGAATCACTGGCACAGATCTGCCTGGAACTCAGGAGTTTGGGATTCCTGTTCCCACGGTCTCCCACTCAGTCTGGCTTTCCCAACATTCTCCCATGAGTGATGCCTTCCTCAGAGGGAAAAAACAAACCTCATGGTTGTAAAACTGAGGGAGAAAGACTTGTAGAGTGATTGTTCTGTTTGGGCTTAAGCAGGTGAGGGGAGAGGTATGCAGGAGAAAGGATGTATCTGTGAGCAGGTGGTGTGTAAAATACAACATAATATACAAATATACATAGTATACTGATAACCCTCTGGGTTACTTTCAAGTGAAATTCCCAACAGAGCTCATATTTTAAAGAAGTTTTATAGGGAATAGTCAGTTCTTTAAACCCACCCTCTTGTCCCTGATAGAAGTCAATAGCAGAAGGGTTTTGACTGAGTTTTCTCTCAACAGAGCATTGTTCCTGGCAGTGCAGACTGCAAAGTTTTCCCCAGTGAGTCTGAAGTGGTGAATATGTCACTGAAAACTTTGGGTCTTACGGGTAATCTGCTCCATCATTGTGTATTCCACAGGTAGAACTTGATATTTATAACTGATTCAAACAAAAATCTCTGCTAAAGAAACTTGGACTAGACACAGCTTTCTGGTTGCATCAGAGAGAAGCAAAGATTTATTAGCATTTATTCCACAGGAGCACCAATCACAGCAGAGATTAACTCAGGTAACAGTGATTTGGAGCAGAAACACAGATGGAAGAAGCAGACAGGACATGCAGAGAGCTCTGATGAGCCCCTGGAGTGAGCAGAGTTGAGTAAGTTGGACAAGTGTTCTCTTCTGCTCATGGCAGGGGACGTTCAGCCTTGCTCAGTGGAGTCTTGCTTGGTCCAAAGGCCTCACTGGGAGGTTGTGCAGTGGAAGATGCTGGTCTTGTTCATCACTCCTCAACCTTTCTAAAACTCCCTGTTGAAAGAATAAGGGAAGCAAGATTTTTTTTTTAAGAATTCAGCATTTTTAACCTTATGTTAATTCTTAAGTATCACTCTTGCAGTTCTCAGTGCACCAGGGTTGTTGCCAGCCTTCTGGAAAAGTCCAGACAGTGCCAGACCTGAGTTTGTACAGTGTGTGTGCAGATTTAGCAATTAACTACCTGGATCTTCTTCTGTTCTGAGCCATGGCAGTGCAAATCACTTTAAATTAGTGTGGCTGCAGCACTACAAACCAAATACATGTGAACTTAGAACCTGTGTGTGTACGGATATTTACAGTAGATTTTTATAAGTTAAAGAAAGATGGCACATAATATGCTTTAATCTTGCCTACCAAGCATTAATATATGTTGGAGTGTTGCAGGCAGAGGGGATGTTTGATCAGAGGAATACATTTTTGTGGAGGAGTTTGCAAAGCCTATGTAGGAATTTTTTAAAAACTACAGCTCATCTACACCAAATTTTACCAAATAATCTTCCTCATGACACAAAATCCTCCTGAATTCACTGCCTTACTTTCAGCATCAGAAGTGTCTGTGCAGTGTTCCTGCTGTTTGCACCGATGGCTTCAGGCCCTTTGGGTGAGAGCCAGCTCTCAAGTCATGACTGACTGTCAGTCTGCAATGGAAACTGTGTCTGGGACAGAGCCTGACTGAACCTGGTCATTATAAGGAGTAAATGCAAACCTCAAAGCAGGACAATTTTCCATCTTTTCATAGATAATCAAAAGTGGAATTGAATCTTTCTAAAAATGACATCTTCCTGCTCATTTTCACCACTTTCAGGCTTTTGTCTGAGGTGCTGCCTGGACCTGGACCCTTACCCCGTCTCATCTGTTTTATGGCTTCAGACACTTCCTCCATGGTTGCTCCTCTCTCCAATGTTTTATTTCCTTCCAGGCAGAGCTTCATGTTTTCAACACTTCCTGGAACCAGAGCCAGGAAGTCAGATATGGATCAGACCCTTTGGTCATTCTCCATCTTTTGCTGCTTCAGTATTTTGCAGCCAATGCCCATTATATTCGAAATGTCTGGAGTATTCCAATTATTCTACCCTGCTTTAAACAACCCCTGATTAATACCAGTCACATTTCTCACTTCTTACTTTCCTAGTTCCCTGCATACTTTGCATTTGGCACTATTTTCCCTTTTCCCCTCCATTTCCTCTTTTCACCTATCCTCTGACACAACTCTTCATGCCATCCTTCATGTGCTCATGTTGATTTGTCACTATCTAAGAACAAATGTCAGAGTGGCCTTAAAACAAGACTGGGAAAAAAATAGCAAAAATATTTCCAGGAAGGAAGCTGTTATATCCTTTCCTGCTATTCAGAGAGAATTGTGGATTGCAGGATGTGTTTTTTAATTCCATTTTTACCTGGGCTTTCACAAGAGTCGCCAGGCTGGGACTGGGAAGATGAAGAGCGGGAGAGGCAGGATTTACCCCCTCCTCCTCCTCCACTGCCACCTCCTCCACCTGAAGTTTTACCACAGGTTCCACCTCCTGAACTTCCTCCTCCACTCCCTCCTCCTCCGCTTTCAGAAGAGGAAGATCTTCCATAGGATCCTCCGGCTTTTCCTCCACTGCTTCCTCCACCTGAGGACCAACAGCTTCTTCCTCCACTACTTCCTCCATGACCTCCTCCTCCTGAAGATCCACTACTTCCTCCATGACCTCCTCCTCCTCCTGAAGATCCACTACTTCCTCCGTGACCTCCTCCTGAAGATCCACCACCAGCTCCTCCCTGTGAAGTGCTGTAAGGAGGAAGGGGTGTGTTATTTCTTTCTTACCTTTCATTTTCCCAAATAATGGCATTTCCTGATGTGCCATCACTTCCTGATGGTACTTAGGGGAAGAAATGGCAAATTAAAATTCTAAACACTTTTGTTCAAGTACAGCTTTGCATGCTGCCTGCTAAGATTTAGATTCCATGTGAATTCTTGTGCTTGTAGTGAATATGTTGGTGATTAATCCCTTGCACTAGTTCCTAATACACACATTACTGCTGTCCTCTTTCCCTGATGGCATTGATAGAAAGTTAATTAACTGATGTCTGTACCTAATGCCCTGCTGCCCCTCCTGCAGCAGTGCCCTGTACTGCTGGATCTCCTGCTCCAGGCGGGTCTTGATGCCCAGGAGCATCTTGTACTCCTCGTTCTGGCTCTCCATCTCACAGCGGATGCTGGCCAGCTCCTCCTCCAGGGGCCCGATCATGCCCTGGATCTGCTGCAGCTGCATGTTGTAACGACGTTCTGTGTCTTCCAGGTTGGACTGCAGAGAGTCTATCTGCAAAGGGAAAACAAGATGCAGTGGTCATGGGAATGGGGCAGGATTAGATCATTCTCATGCCCAACATGAGAAAAGTCCCGTATGGTGTCACATAGAATTTGCAGGCAAGCCCAGCCAGGGGAGAGAAATGATGCATCTGACTCCATCTTATCAGAAGGCTAATTAATTATTTTATTTATTATATTTATTATGTTATTCTACACTATATTTTATAATATAGCATAGAATAATATAATAAATATAATATAATATAATAGTCTATTATATTTTATAATATAATATTTATTATATTATTCTCTATTATATTACATTACATCTAAGCTGAATCTGCCAAGCACTCAACTCTGCACACCCTGCACAGAATCTCGTGGCTGTCAGTGACAGTCCTGACACACACACACACACCTGGCCCTGACAGGCCAAGGAAACAAAACCCCATCACTGTGGGTGAACAATCTCCATATTGCATTCTACTTTTGCACAAGCACAGGCACAGCAAATGATAAGAATTGTTTTTCCTTTCTCTGACATTCATAGAATGTGAAACCCAGAAAATATTCTTGGGGGGAATTGTGCTTTGCTTTTCTCTGTGAAGAGAAATGTGGCTACAGTGTCAGATGTGCCAAGGATCCTCACTGGCTGTCACAGCTGGCATCCTGGCATTCCAGCAGCTCCTGAGTTCTTTGCTTACCAGGGGATGAGGAGCAGTCGTTACCTACCTGACTGATCTGCGACTGCAGCTCAATTTCCAGGCTCTGAAATTCACGCCTCAGCACAGAGATCTGTTGGTTGCTTGATTCTATTTCTTGGCTACTTGAGTGGACTTGTTGACTCACTTCTTCCATCTGAAAAATGAATGTAGGGAATTGCAGCTTCTGAGTTTTACTTACAGTGCCAGCATGGCAGTTTATCATGGGACCATCTGGAACACAACAATTTGCAGAAGGGCCACTGATAGAATGGGGCTGTTAAACTTGCTTGTGTGGCTCTGTCAGAGCAATTCAAGCCCACTTGTGATTTGCTTCATTTTGACCAAAGGGACTCTACTGTAATTTTGTAAAATCAATGGATGTTGTGTCATTCCTTTACAGGAAGTTCTTACTGAGAGCTGTCACCATTTACCTTGCTTTCATACCACTTCTCAACCTCTGCACGGTTTTTCTGAATAATAGCTTCATATTCTTGCCTCATCTCATTCAGTTTTTTCAGCAGATCCTCTCCTGGAGCAGTGTTTATCTGCACGTTCACATCCCCACTGGACTGGGACTGCAGCAGTTTCATTTCCTGCAGAGAAAACCCAGGCCCAAGGACAATGAACACAAACGGAGCCTTTCAACAACATATATATATATATATATATATATATATATATGACAGTAATTCCTACCCAACAATTCATAACTGTTCACTCTGCAGTGAGGGTACAATGTGTTTGGAATCTTTTATCCCCCCACTAACACAGCTGTGAATGCCTGGGAGCAGGAACTCCCATATATATATATATGTATGTATATATGTATATATGTATATGCATATATTTTATATATATTGAGGGTTTGTGTTGCAATTATTTAGCCTTGACTTTCCAGTCCTTGCTTGTTGAGGGGGCTGAGCTCAGGGGCACCCTGGAGCAGCCTGGCCGTGCCTTTGGTCAGTGCTGGATGTCAGCTTCCCATCTCTCCAGTGTGCATTTCGAGGAGCTGGCTCTTACCTCCTCGTGGTTCTTCTTGAGGTCGATGATCTCCTCCTTCAGAGACTCAAACTGCATTTCCAGGTCGGATTTGGCCAGGGTCAGGTTGTCCAGCAGGGGCCTCAGGCTGTTGAGGTCGCCCTCCACGTTCTGCCGGAGCCCGCTCTCCATCTCGTACCTGTGCCAGGGAAGGCACAGAGGTCAGCCATTCAATTAATAATATTACTTAATAACATAAAGTTATTATTCTTTATACTAAATAAATACAAAGTTTAATATTAATATCAAATTTTAATATTAAAATGTGTTCTGTGGTCACTTTCATCCTCTCTTCTTACTACAACTTTTTGCAGTTTCCATCTATCTGCTTAACCTGACTTTCGGTGACAGAAAATCCCAATTTTTATTTTCTTAAAAATAAAACTTTTTGTAAGCTCTGGCTCTGCAGCCACAGGCAGCATTCCCATCAAAGACCACTCTAGGAATACTGAAAAATTTGAAGCTTCACAAATTATTTCAGTTGTTCTGCCATGGAAGCAGGAGAAAGCCAAGTCCCCGTGGATTGATATTTGTTAATGGAATGAATCTATGAAACTAAGTTCAGGAAAGCAGGAGGAAGGAAGTCAGTGCCTGTAAAAGAGCAATATATATTTACTTTATTCTAAAGTCTTCTGCAGTCATCTTTGTGTTATCCAGGTCCAAAAGTACCTTGTGGGTTTCCACAGCTGCAGCCACAATCTAGAAGAGACACAAAATGTTAGGAAAACATTTCCTGTGAATCTCTCAGTCTGTCAGTGCTTCAACTTCTCTGGCAAAGAACATCCTACCTGCTTTTGGAGTTCTTCAATTTTTTCATAGTAGTGGCTGTAGTCCTTTGGGCCAATAGGACCTTGCTTCTGGTACCACTCCTTGATTAACTGTTCAAGGTGAGCATTTTCCTTTTCCAAATTCCTGACTGTCTCCATGTAGGAAGCCAGGCGTTCATTGAGGCTCTGCATGGTCAGCTTCTCATCGTAGGAGAGAATTCCCACGTTCCCTCCCTGAAAGCCACCACTGCCAAAGCTGCCCCCACTGAAAGCAGCCCCACCTCCAGCAAAGCCCCCAAAGCCACTGCCAGACCTGAAGCCCGTTCCCATGGTGCTGTGGCCCATTCCCCCTCCATAGCATGCACCCCCCAGTCTCCCTGCACAGCTGCTGCTGCTCATTCCTCCTCCGTAGCTGCTGTGCCTGCCATAGGCACTTCCTCCACCACAGCTGCTCCTGGAGCTTCCTCCACCACAACTGCTGCCAGAAAACCTGCCCCCACCACTGGTCCTGGAGGTGACTGTCCTCGAGGAGGCCGAGGAGTGAGAGCTGCCCCCTCCACCCCCTGCACCGCTGCTCCCCCGCAGGCAGCTCTTCAGGGGCTGCTTGGAGCCACAGCTCATTGTGGCAGCAGCAAATCACTCAGGTGAAAAATCAAAGCTGGTCCTACAGTTGTTCTGGAATCATAGCTCCAAGTTCCAGTCAGCCTCCTCTGCATTTATACCTGAGACAGTGGGTGTCGCCGTGGAAGGGAGTACCCGCTTTCCATGTGTGGTTACAAGCCTTAATTTGCCAAAGGGAGATGCTTGGCAGTGACAGGAAGCTTAACCCTTCCTCTAAGTGTTTGTGACCATTTGTTTATTACCACAAAACATGTAATTTCTGTTGGGTGGCTCTGAATTAGGGAGATCTCTGTTGAGATCTAGTGCACTGGCTGACAGTCACCCGAAACAAACTCATCCCACTCACTTCGTCCTGGTCTCAGCCCTCGCAGCACAGCACCACACTGCCACAGTACAGGACAGCAATGGATGTTCCCATCTCTCTTCTAATCCTCAGATATTTGCCAAGGAATTCTAGCTGATTTTTTTATAGCTAACTGAGATTTTCATAGGTTTATTATTATCCTATGCTGTATGCTCCTTATTTGCAATCCTTTCTTACCTTTGGAAAGCCCACTGCAGGATGCACGTTGTAGGTACACAGAACCACTGTGACTTATTTGTAATATCTCATAAAAACTCAGTGAATAATGGCAAATATCACATGGCAGCAATTATTTCAATCACACCTCTATAATTGTGTTTTATAAATGACAAATTAATTATGAAAAATGGTATCACAACAACTGCAGAACTGCTCTGTGTCAGGCTGAGGGAAGGAAGTGTGGCAAGTTGTTGCAGGGAAAAACCCTTCCTTGCACCAAGTGCAGGTACAGGATGGTTGAGAGACCTGGGAAAGCTTTGAGGCTTGGGGCTGGTCTCTCCTGACATGGCTGGGAGTGTCACTGGTCATGTTCCTGAAGGGGATTCAGAATTTTATCAGGATGTTTTCCCTATGCAGCACAAATTCAATACTCGGAGGAGAAAGGTAAAATTCCTGGTTTGGGGGTTAAGTCAATAAACCACATCAAAACAGCATTTTTCCTTCAGATTTGGTTTCTATTCACAGACACAGCATGGCCAAAAGTAGGAAATATCTTCTGTCTTCCATTTTCTTCTTTTAAGATTGTATCTTTGCCCAATGCAGTGGACAGCTCATCTGTACATCTGCCCTGTGAGCTCTCACAGCACCCTGAGCCTCAGACATTTCTCCCCTGGGTACCTCTCACCCCTCTCCTCCTGCCCAGGTACCTGATCCTTAGCAAATCCCAGTCTGTTACCTTGTAGGTGGAACTGTGACACCCAATTTCCTCTATTGATTTGGGATATTATTGTTTTCTCACTCAGCCTTTGTGGTGGTGCTTGTTGCTAATTAAGTTTTGTTTGTTACAGCAACTGTTTATGGAAACAGCTTTTGATAGAGGCCCCTCCCAGCACACCCTGGCCCACGCAGAGGACATGCCTCACGTTCCACCTGCTGCTCCCCTTCATCTCTGAAACATCTGAGGGAGCAAGGCCTCCCGTGCATTGTAGAAATTTCAGTGGTTCACCTCAATACTCAATGGAGTCTGGGGGATCATTTTCTCCGCTGAGAAATCCTTTTCTCCCAAAGAGAATGAAATTCTCTTGCATACTTCCAGCTACTTTGGCTCAAGAAGCACTTGGGTTATGTCCCATTTAACTGATACAGAGACATGGGAAGAAATCAGTGTTGTTCTGTATAATTCTGCAGAAAGGGTTTGTTTGTTGGTTTGGGGCTTTTTTTTAAACCTCTATTACTTTACCTTTATTACATCTTCTGTATCAGCCATTCCTTTTAGGAAAACCAACCTTCCTGTCTTCCCTTAACAAAAATTTTTGGATGGTTTGAGTATCAGTGAGGATGCTTGTGTGCAATTTCATAGCTTCATTTTTAATACATGAAAGGAAGATTTCTTGCCATTTTCCCCCTAGAACTTCTGCAGGCAATGTACTTCAAGAGTGAAACTTCGCCTGACAGATCCATCATGTCTGGAAATCCTGGCCAGGATCAGAGATAGAAGTTACAGTTCCTGAAAGGAATGTTTTATTTCAGAGCTGCTGTAAGATGGAAGCTGGTTTATGAGGTGGTAATTTTCTCTGCAGTTCTGTCTCATAGCATTGTCTGGGCCCTTGCAACACACTGAGCTTCCTGGTGATCTTAGATAATGTTTCCAGCAAAATCCAGAGATGCTGCTGAAGTACAGCTGGAGGGCTGGGAAACCTTCACATAAAAATGTTTGCAATAAACTTCAGGAACTGGAAGGATCCCCAGCAGTACCTGGGAAATGGGAGAGTGAAATGTTACAGAATCTGGGGCTGGTGCTGCTCACTGCAGCAGAGCCAAAAACTGGGATGGAGGGTTTGGGGGATGTGGAGGAGGAGGAGGAGGCAGGTGGCTCCACAGTTGTTTCAATGAGGCCTTTCCCTTTGCCTGTGATGAAACAGTTTCAAGCTCTGCCCAAAGAGGAGGATGGACTATTTAAGCCTGAGCTCCTGCCCAAACAGGAGGATGGACTATTTAAGCCTGAGCGGCTCACACAGCGCCGGCAGGAATTCTCCCGGGATGGGCAGGAATTCACTCAGCATTTCAATGGCTGGGTTCTCGTGTGCTCTGCACGGGCCAGATTGGCTGAAGCAGAGGCTGCAGGAGAATTTTTTCCTTGGGCAGTGTGGCAGCAGGAAGGGGCTGGGGCTCTGGGTGAGCACACACCAGCTCCTCTCAGCCCCCAGGACCACCTTCCCCAGCTCCACAACCTCCCCACGCTGTTGTGTTTGGGAGAAACCACCAAGGTGCTGAGCATGTTTGTGGGCTCACAACTGGACTGTTGTCCCCCTTTCTGGTGCTTCATTGGGATCCTTTTCCATCTTTCCTGCTTCTGGTCAGGTCTTGCTGGAAAATTCAATTCTTGTATGCTGCTACACAGAGAAAAACTATGAAATATTTACCTGGGGAATATGACTCATTCTCATAATTATATGTTATAAAATAATTCCCATTATATGATCATCAGGCAGTTTTATTATCACCAGGTAATCCCATAGGATTTCTCCATAGTAGAAAAGAAAGCCAGGCTGTGCAGTGTGACTGTGTTGGAGGATGAACATCATTCTTGTTTGTACTCTGCTCTTCATTCCAGTGAGCTCCAGCTGCCTGAAATCAGCATTAAGCTGTTCTCTTCTCCATTAAACTTTAAATGATGAGGATCTTTTTCTTCTCCAATAAAAAGCTAGATGTTTGAAAATGGAAAAATCTGATTTAGATCACTTGTAATGCATTAGAGCTCATTCATGTTGATTGTTTCATTAGTGGATTAACTGAGAGTTCTAAGCAAAAAGTAATTTCTAGCCAACAATTCATAAGTGTTCCCTCTGTAGTGAGGGTACAATGTGTTTGGAATCTTTTGTCCCCCCACTAACACAGCTGTGGGTGCCTGGCAGCAGTTCCATCCAGAAATATTTGAGGTCGAAAATGCTCAGTTCCAACAATTTCCCGTGAAAAGTGTGATTTTTCTATAAATGTGTTTTTGTAATTCGAAATAATTCTGTCAAAAGATGGTGCCTCATTCTTCTCCAGGCATGGGGCTCCTAACCAGTGTGCTTGGGTTTGTTCCCACAACCCAAAACACAGAGCATTGTTTTAGATCTCAGTGATATTCTGTGAAAATCATCTGCAAGTGGTGGCAGTGCTGGGTGAAGGACTGGACTCGAGGATCTTAGAGGGATTTTCCAACCTAAATAATTCTGTGATTCCCTTATGCCAAAAAACTATTTATGCTCTTTTTAAGCGAAGGGTTTTAAAATATCTGTTCTGAAGTGAGAAAGTCCCCGCCTCTCCTGAACTATTCTGCAAGACAGGGTGTAATCTTGGTGTCCACCCACAGCCCAAGGTGTGTGGTCACAGGGAATATCCCTGGAATCTGTCCTGGTGTGTCCAATCATCCTAACGCAGCACGTTCAGCCACTGGTCAGGCAAAGCTGGACTTGGCATGCACAGGTGATCTGCTGCCCTCTGGGAAGGGCAGTGGGGAGAGTCCAGAGCAGCAAACATCCCTTCTTTAGGAAAAGCATCATTCCTGCCTACATTCTACCTGCTCTGTTACTCATTCGCTATTGCAGAGCCCAGCAGTGATGAAACATTAAAGAGCACCTTCAAAAGCTCCACCACCCAACAGAGCGATGGTGGTTGTGATAGGAGCAGTAATTAGGTGAGTCAGAGCTGTAAGAGACTTTCAGAGCACAAACCCTTTGGTTTGGAGCTGCTTCATTGTGGGTCCAAACCGCATCTGGCCCAGCTCTCTCTCTGGGGTCTCAGCTGCAAGACCCCCAATTAGCCAAGGGTCATTACAGCACATTTACAACTCCTGAGGAGACCTTGGCTTTCACTGTGCTCCCACCTAACGACACAATGCAAAATACTCCGGTGCGGTTTGGAAAACAAACAGGTATTAGCAAACTGGTGAGCGAGTTTCAGTGTGCGCCCATCCCGCACACCCCCACACGGGAGAACACCTGCGATGTGCGGGAGGCAGGGGGATGCCTGCACCATCCCTGCAGTCACACCAAAACCGACTCACAGCAGAGTGTGACCATTAAACTCCGGCGGGGCTGGAGCAGGATGCCAGGGCTGGCAGTGTTTGGGGCACTGCGGTGTCCCCAGCGCATCCCGCAGCCACCGCTTCACCCGCTCGGAGGGTCCGAGCCGAGCCCCCAGCGCTGCCTCTGCCGCGGGCAGCTCGGTGGGAGCCGAGTGCCCTCTAGAGAGCGCCTGCAGAGCCGGTCATTCATCCTGCATCTCCAAAAGATCTCCAAATATCCCGTGGGCTGACACGTACAGTGTGTCGGGATCCCTCGGCATGGTGGGCTCGGTGGCACTGAGGGAGCGCTGCCCACCCGGGGGGCTGCACAGGGCTGAAATTACTGCAGATGGTGGATCAATCCATTTTTATATCATTTTAATCGCATATTATTGTACTTCTGTTGGATAGGCTAACAGCAACTATTTCCACTTAGCCACAGCCGGTATTATCTCATTTAACTCAGCGTCTCTGAGCCCCTTAGGAAAGTGCAAGCTCGGCTTTAAGCAGAGTCTCAGACCTTGGGGGTCTCAGGTTATGCAGTGTTTGCACACCTGGGGCAGAGCAGGGACCGGACAGGCTGGGGACGCTGACAGGTCAGTGTTTCCTTGGGATCTGCCAGCTGGGAACAGCTGACACCTGATGGGCAGAGCTGGGAAGTGCCAGCATTTCCCAGGCACTTTCTCAATTTCCTTGTTTTTCAGCACAAGAAGCATTTGCAGTCAGTCAGGATTACTAATTATTCCAGTTTTTCTTAAATTTTTATGTGACTTTCAATACAGAAATACGGTGTTAATGGCAAACCTCTGCTTCAGACTCAGTCCCAACTGGACAGTTTTTGGATTGGCCAATTTTGCCCTGTATTCTCAGGCATGCTCCATGTCTCTGGGGAAAACAAATAAAATAAAACCAACCCAGTATAGGTATTTTAAATTTCTCTTTCCTCTAGGAAAAACAACCAAACCCAACCCAGTGTAAATATTTTCACAGGTTCTTCAGTTTGGTATTTCATTCTGTGGTACAAGAGGGGCAGTGCCCATGGAGCAGAAGGTGAAAAGTCAGATGCCAAATTCCCAGGGTTTTAGTTTCGATGAGCATCTGCCTCTCGCTCACGTAGGATCTGATTCACGCTGTTCTGCTGGGAGGAGCGAGCAGCAGCTCCGGGGCGTTGTTCAAGGGAGAAATTCGAGTTTGGGAAGAGCAGGGGGAGACCCTGGGCTGGCCCACGAAGGTGCAGCGCTGCCGGCAGGATCCTCGGTTCCTCCCCTGTCGGGATGAGCATCTCTGGTCGGGAGCGCCTCCCGGCCGCCAGGGATCACTCTTGTCCCTTCTCCGCTTCCTCACAGCCAAAATTCCGCCCTCCCTCTGCCGCTTCTCTGCTCCCGGCTCATTGCCGCGCAGGAACCGGCCAGAGAAGACGCAGAAATGCTCCTTGGCACGCGTGTGGCACAGTCAGGAGCGGGACTTGGGGAAATAAATTTACCTTTATGTTTCAAATGTTTTTAAATTTCTCAACAAAGGAGTCCAAAATATTCCATACGCGTTTAGGTGTGAGAAATCTTTGTACCGTGTCACACAAGGTACAAAACTCAGGCTATTAGCTCTTTCTGTCCTGTGGGTGTCTCTGCACAGCTGCGGATGTCCAACCACCCCTTGGCTGTCTGAAGGGCGGAGGAGCTGAGGACATCTGCTGCCCTGTTTGTAGGGGCACTGTCCTCGCAGGGGTTTGACACAGAGGAGGTGGGGCTGCTCTGCCCAGGGGCAGCCCCTGCTCGGACATGCTCGCACTGCACGAGTCCGGGGGACAGGCAGGGCCAGGAGACACCTGCTGAGATGTGTGTGACAAACACCGTGCTCCCCAGCACCAGCACATCTCCCACTTTAACACCTGACACATCTGGAGATGTGCACCAGAGATGGCTGCTCAGGTGGTACCTGTGTGTGGATACACACCTGCCTGAGCCTTGGGAATTTCTGTCACTGTTCTTTCTCTGACTCCTCCTGTGCCACACAGGAATGGGCAACACCTGCCTCAGGCTGTGACAGCAGGGAGGACAAGCTGGACAAGACCTGCCAGGTCAGCAAGGCCCCTCTCTCCTGCTGGCAAAGCAGCTTTGTTCCCAGTGCAGGATGATCCTGACCAGTTTAGGTGCCCCTTGCTCATGGTGTTCAAAAGGAACTCAGTTTCAGACACAGGTTCTTGATTGCATTAGGCAGAAGCAAAGTTTTATTAGAAACATTTTTCACCAGCAGGTGCATAAGTGACCTGACTAACTCAGGTAACTTCTAGAGGTTACAGCATTGCAGAACAGAAGAGCAGAACAGAGGAGGTGGCTCCTGACACCCCCTTTAGCTACGTGGCCAAGCATCACTGAGTTACTTCTACTTTCTCTGCACAGAGGGTGCAGTGAACAGGGACTGTTCTCAGGTTGTCTCTGGGTTTCCCTGTCACCTTCCAGTCCGTTTCTCCTTAATCACAAATTCTCCTGCAGGTCACTGGAGAGAAAACACAGCAGTGTTATTTAATTGGAACACAAGTAAAATCCTTCACATAACAGATATGAGATCCTGGTGGTGACCTTGTTTCTGGAATGTACTACTAAGCTGCTGCAGCTGGCAGCAACCCAGGAGGCTCCAGAAATTCCCTAAATAATTTGCTTTAATGGGAATTTTCACTTGTAAAATTATAGGTTTACTCTTCTTTTCACTCTTTCCAGACTCTTTTGCTAAGCTTTGGCTGTTGTCTTCTTCACTTCTTCCAAATTTTCCCATCATGCTTTATCTCCCTGGCCTTCTCCTCTGCATTCTACTGCTCCTTTTTGTCTCCTCTTTGCTTCCTCTATCCCATATTCAGTCCAAGCCCTCTAAACCCATTTCTCAGTGACACCACCACTGTATCAGATCCCCCCTGTAGCACAGTGACTCTGAGAGGATGCCAATGACACATGCAGGTATGTGCTGTCTCCTGGCCTCAATGCATGAGGAAATGAACAAAGCCAGTTTTCCATTTGTGAAAATGCAGCCCTTACCTTGTATGTCTCCAGTCTTGCAGGGTGGGACCTGGGCCTGGCAGTGGGCAGCTGAAGTTGTTGTGTAGGTGTGGCTCGTCCTAATGACCCCTCCACCAGTTCCCATTCCTCCTCCGTGACTAGTGGGAAAAATTTGGTGAGAGAAATAGGGAATTTTAGAACTTTACATGTCACTGCTGACTGACGACATGACACAAAGTCTCAAACTACGGCCTTTTTAGGCATTACAGTATTTTACATTACATTTTCTTTAACTTTCAGAGTTGCTTTACATTTGTGCTCCCCCTTGGCATGGACAGTTCTCACTCATCTCACTATAAAAAAGAAACTGTCACCAATGCTGACATAATGCCAGGAGTGACATTGCTGTCACCAGCAGTTAACAGATTTGGTGTTCTACTTTACAGATCCCAAGGACTGACATTTAGTTCTGGTTAGAATGTTCATCACAAGGAGGTTATTCATGAGGCAACTTTTTCATCTCAGAGAAAGCCTTAAGAAGGACTGAAGATCAGGCTGGATACCCAATTTGAAATGCAGATCCCTGACATTTTCATTTATTCTCTAGTGGATCTGGAGAGGTACTTACATGAGGTCCTGCTGTCCTCCTTCCAACAAGCACCGGTAGGTCTGGATCTCCTGCTCCAGGCGGCACTTGACGTCCAGTAAGGTCTTGTACTCTTGGTTCTGGCACTCGATTTCTGCTCTTATTTCAGCCAACTGCTGCTCCACACACGTGATCTGGTTCTGTAGCTCACTGAGGAGAGAGTTGTACTGGCACTCCGTTTCAGCCAGGGATGATTCCAAGTTATTTCTCTGATAAGATAAACAAAAAAAAAAAACCAACAATCATTTTAGTGTCACCCTCCAGTCCAAAAATGAACAAGCCATTCTCCACCATTGTGCTGCTTGGTGGGTCTGGCTGTTCATGCTGAGAAACCCAGCAGTGACCAGTTGGAGCTGTGAGTCAGCTCATCACCCACCTGGCTGAGCTGAGCTTGGAGATCGATTTCCAGGGTTTGCAATTGGCGTCTCAGTTCAGTCACCTGGTTGTTGCACGTCTCCACCTCCTGACCGCTCGTAATAACCTCCCGATTCACCTCCTCAATCTGAAAGCACCAATCCAGGATAAAGAGCCTTAGGCATATCTGGGTATGCTGGATTTGCTTTTACAGGAGCAGAACATGGTGAGTGTTCAGCAAAAGGAAAAAGGGAGCAGGGCAGGTTCTTTGTGCACAGGTTGTTTCCTACCAGCTTCACTGCTTGTTCTTTTTACAAATCCCATTAACCTCGTGGCTATTAAATCTCTTTAATCCAATTGTGGAATATCTCTGTTCCAACAACACACCACAAGGCCTTGTGGCAAATGCTGCTGTTCCAGATGGGACATAACAAACTGGTCAGACAGGCCTTTGGCTCCTGTGGAACACAGGGTATAATGAGTGCTACTCTTGGGCTTCACTGGGAAGGAGGAACTGCTTATTGTCTCCATGTCTGGTCTCTGAAAGGCTCCTGGGCCCGGGGCTGTGTGTGTCAGTCTGGTTTGCAGCACAAGTTTGGTTTGTTGCTTACCTTGCACTCGTACCAATCCTCGACTTCCTTGCGGTTGCGCGCTATCAGTGTTTCATACTGGCATCTCAAATCCTCCAAGATTTGCCTGAGATCTGGTCCCGGGCAGGCATTGACCTCCACACTCACATCTCCAGTTGATTGTTTCCTCAGGCAACTCATCTCCTGGAAATAAATCCCAGATGAGATCATACTGGTTTTTGAAAGGCAGCGCAGAAGAGCAAACAAAACTCAATGGCCAAGAACTGCCCTCCCTGCAAGACCTTCCTCCCTGCTGTGGCTGTGAAAGGCACTGGAGGATGGTGCAAGTGTTTTTCCAAGGAATCTGTTGGCTAATTTGTTTCTTCATCCACTGGAGTCAGCAGCGGCTTTGCCCCTTCTGGCACTCCCAGTGTGAGCACAGCCCCTGCCAGAGCTCCCTTCCCTTCTGAAGCAGAGTGCTCTGAGCCCCAGAAAGTTCAGTGAGAAAGCTGTGGCCTGAAAGTGGATAATTTAAATTCCGAACACAGCGGCAAAGCTTTCTGCCAGGGCCATGATTCAGAGCTGGGCAGGACCTACCTCCTCATGGTTCTTCTTCAGGCAGCAGAGCTCCTCCCGCAGCGACTCCAGCTGTGCCTCCAGGTCAGACCTGCACAGCGTCAGCTGGTCCAGCACCTGGCGCAGCCCGTTGATGTCGGCCTCCACGCTCTGGCGCAGCGCCAGCTCCGTCTCGTACCTGGGTTGTGGCATAAAGCACAGATTCAGGATGGGAATGTCCTACATGGCTTCTGTTTGTGCCAGGATCTCCTTCCCCAGCTCCATGCTTTGACCTGCATTTTGCTGGATTTCTGCATGTCTTGGATTTCTGCACCACTTCATGTCTGTTACATGAAAGTTTTCTTCCTCGTGTTTCTTTTTCCCCCTGCTCCTGCTCACTGTATATTTGGCGTCACTTGCTCAGCTGCATTTCTGCTTTGTTGATCCCATCTGTGCTGGTCTGGGGTGAAAATGGGCCACTCCCTGAGCTGCCTGTCCCCAGCCTCACCACAAACACCGTTGCTAAATGTTTTACCCAAGAACGCTAATTAAGGGAGGGCTGGTGACCAGGAGCAAAATGCCTTTCATCATCCTGTCCTACCAAAGTGGTGTGGGAGACGTGTCTGGAGCCTCTGTAATTAGTGCTCTGAGCGTCCCAGGGAGGTGGAAAGGAGCAGGGGGGAGGCAGCAGGTTCATAGAGGGGCACTCACTTCACACGGAAGTCATCAGCAGCCATCCTGCTGTTATCAATGTCCAGGATGATCTTGTTGTTATCAATGGTTGCGCAGACAATCTGGAAAACAGCAAACCATGAGAGATGTCTCCTCTCTCCTGTCCTACTCTATAGGTTTTTCTGCCTTGCAATTAGGTAGGAACTCTTCACATTTCCCTTCTTACATAAGTAACCTTGTCCCTTAAGCAGAGAAGTTGAAGGAGGTGGCTTTGCCTCCTTTATTCACAGAAGAAAGGAGATCAACCACATAGAGCTGGGAATTAAAGAGCTGTGGGATGGGATTTCCCAGTTTCAAGATCTGAAGGCAAGTTCCAAAGATGCTTCAAAAAATAAATTTAAAGAACCTTCCTTAAGATTGTAAATCTCAACTGACATTCAAGCTGGCATGTTCTGGGCTTCAGATTTAAGGACCTTCAGGGAACCTGGAGGGAAGGGGTCTTTAAGCCTTAGGATCAGCCATAACTTTCATTGTGGACTAATTAATATCAGGCTGTTTTGTCACTGTGACAATCAGTTTCAATTCTCAGCTTTTCTCACCTACAAATTCATAACATTTCATTTGATAAATCATCCAAAGTGTATGTTTTTCATTGTCCCATAATTTGCTTTGCTCTCCCTGTGGGGCTGACACCACTATATTTCCTCAGAGTACATTGGTAATATTACATTTACAATTATATAATCACATACAACATACCAAAGCATCCTTTTCCTCTTTCAGAGCATTCTCCCACCCATACCACCTTGCAGCACCCACACTCAGCAATGTCATAAAGGAATTTGCCAAAATTTCTGTTTGCAAAGACATTCACAAGCACCAAAGCTGTGGTCAGTAATAAGCTTTCAAAAGTGGAGGAACAACCCGAGGGGGGATTACCTGGTTCTGGAGATCTTCAATCTCTTTGTAGTAGCAGCTGTAGTCGCGGGGCTCGCAGGAGAGGCCCTGTGTTGCGTACCACTCTCTGATCCTGCACTCCAGCTCAGCATTCTCCTTCTCCAAGCACTTCACCTTGTCCAGGTAGGAAGCCAGGCGGTCATTGAGGTTTTGCATGGTGACCTTCTCATCGCAGGATGAAAGCAAGCAGTCGCCACCAAGACCCCCAACAACCACACCACCTCCGAGGCCAAACCCGAGGCCATTGCCATAGCAGTTGCCACCTCCATAGCTCCCACCAGCCAAGCTCCCAACACTCAGTCCCCCTCCATAATTCACTCCACCGCAGTAGCTCCTTCCAGAAAAACCTCTGCCACTCCCCATGCCAAAGGAAGAAATCCGTGCTCCACCACCACCACCAATGATGCAGCTGCCACCGCTGCTCCTGCCTTTGCTAGACACAGTAATGGTCTCCTTAATGTTGCAACTCATGGCGACAGCGGTGGGAAATGCAAGCAGAAGCCCAAAGCAAGATGCACAGCTTGATACGAAATCAGACTGCGAGCTGGCCCCGGCCGCCCATCCCTATTTATACCTTCCACAGTGGGTGTCACCTCTGCTTCTTCTTCCCATAAGGCTGGCTACTCCAGCCATTGGTGCCAAGAATAATTTCTCAAAGGGAAGTTTCCTTTCAAGAAGCCTGGTAGACAAGGAAGATACTTTACATGTCTCTTGCTAATTTCAAAAATACATTAGCAATAATGTTTTATGAATCATCAGCTTTTTGTTTATGATGCAAACTTACAGCGTTAAGCCAGGAAAAACACTGTCCTAAATTACATACCAGGAAGAAATCATTAAAGGTTATTGCATCAAAGAGGTCTTTATCTCTCATTAATTTATTTTCATTTTATTTTGAGTTGAATAAGCAGTTTTAATGCAAGGTGCTGAGGTTGGAATATGTAAGATGAAAAAGAAAGAAGAAATACTAAGTTTGCTTTTCGAGTGATGTATGAAGAATGATGTAAGAACTCTGGAAAGATCAGAGACACAGAGATTAACCTTTAAATCTCTCCACTGCCAAGATGACAAATCTGAAACACTCTGCTGTGAGACAAGTGAGACGGAGGAGGGATCTCGTAATGGGCACGGATGAAAGGTTCTTCATACATGATTGTGGCTCTCCAGTAATCCACAAAGGATTTGTTTCATTATGTGGAGCGTGTAAAGGAAGGTAAAAGTGCTTTAAGTATTTCCTGTTGTTTAGTGAAAGATAATTTCTGCACTTCTCCTCATTATGGATTGTAATTGTTGCTGGGAAAGGGTGGGTTTGAAACACTGTATGGGAGTGGAAACATCCTATGGCCAATTTCTCTGTCAATACGTGCTGCATTTTAATCAGAGCTTTGGGATTGCTATCCTGGGACATACAAAGACAGAACTGCTGATAGAGCTGCAGAGCAGTCATTGCCCTGTGCAGTTCTACCTGGGCTGGAGAAGCTGGATTTGGTACAAACTAGAGGCTCTCTATCAGCAATGTTTCCAAACCTTAATTAAGCAAAGAAAATAAAAAGTAAGAATCCCTTCACACTCTTGTAATCAAAATTCAGGCCAAGCTGCTTCTCATGAGATGTTTTGCTGAGGTTCCAGAGGACTGGCCTTCCCCCTAGGGAGCCCCTTTCCAGTGGCCATGGAGAGGGGACAGGCATTCCATGGCTTTCTGAGCCCAACTCTTCCTTGTAAGAAATTCTCCAAACCTCCTTCACCAGGGACAATGAGTTCAAACTCTTGCTGAAGTCCTCACTCAGTGTGGATTGTGGATTGGAATAGCTATTGTTATGGCAGGTAAATGATCCCTTTACTTAAGGACCGACTTACCCCAGTATTCATGGATTTACCCATCATTTTATTGCTCTTATTCTTATTTCTGTTGAAAAGATGTCTCCCCTTTTCTTTGCCTCCTTGGATGTTCCTTATCCATGCCATGAAAGGCAAAAGCATTCCAGTGATCTCTCCAACAGGCTGGAGACAGGTGAGGAGAGGCTTCCCAAAGTGATTTACTCCAAGCTGGCCGAGCTGCAGCAGGACCCAACACAGTGCCTGCATGTCAACCTGCCCTCCCTGACACACTGAGCCTCCCTCTGGCCCAAAACCACACAAAAATAAAGCGCAGAATAGGTAAAAGCTCAAATAAAGTTATTGTGGATAGGAAAGAATCACCAGATTTCATTGCTAGGACTGGAGAAGATAATTGGGAGTCAGGGTGTGGTGGCAGGAGCAAACCGAAACTGCTGAAAGCTGCGTCGCTGGAAGCTTCGCCCGCTCTGCGGATGATTCCTCAGGAATTTCCCAACAGCTGCGTGCAGCCAGCATCTCCTGAGTGAGCACACATTCCTTCCCCAGCCCCGCAGTTATCACCTGGCACATCAGTGTAGCTCAGGCAGAAACACGGGATGACTTGTGCTCCGTGGGAGTGGAGGGTGTCTGTAGGCTGGGGACGCTCCTGCTCCTCCGAGACACTCGGTGCCCTCTGCCCCTCACAGCTCTGTGTGCCTGCAGCAACCCCCTGTGCCCAGGAGCTTCTCTCTGCACACACTTCCCTCTGTCTTATTTTTCCTGTTTGTCTCCAGGAAATGAGGGCACTAGATAAACTAAGGCAAAACTAAGTCGTTGTTCCGAGACCTTAAAAAATTAAATTAAGCTTTCCCTCATGTTTTCATTCAGTTATTTGAACTCATGAGCTTCCTGGGTCTGTCTCATCAGCACAAAGAAATAGGGAAATCTTATGGAAATGTAGCTTCCAACGTTTGCAGCTCCATAATTTGCAGCTCTTTAATAAATGACGTGTTTCCCGGGTGTTTTCTGCTGGGGAACTGTTAATCACAACCTGCCTCTCCTGAGTTTTCTTCCAGACTCAACCCAACTTGTAGGTCCACAAACAACATCAGAGCGTCCCAGGAGCTGAGGCTGTACCCCCCAGGGGCTTTCCAGAGGCATATTCATAATTTCTGGATCATTAGAGTCTCTTTCTGGCCGTGTCATTAGTTCTCTTTCACCTCTCAGGAATTCAGGACAGCTCCTTTATGAAAGTGCATGCTTTGGACCTGCTGGATGTGGTGGAAAGGGTGGGAAGGTCTTTGATATGAGCCCAGGGAATCTGGAGGAGCAGCTAGATGTCAGTAGCAGTTTGCAAGAGGAGGAAGCAGCCCACAGCTGGTGGGAATCAGCTGGGGCTGCCAGGAGGGACTGGGAAGTTTTTACATACCACAGGTAGCCAAGAGTTTCCAGAAGACTGGAAACTAGAATAGTCTCAGTGCAGTTTTTATATTTCTAGAAACAAGAGTGTGGGAAAGATTGAGGCCAAAAAGGGCAGCAGTGGGTTATGTCACTGTCTGTCTTTGCACTGAACAAGGCAGGAGACAATGGGAATAGAAAGGGAAAGATTTGCTTTTCAGCTTCTCAGCCAGATTCTGAGAACAAGTGGGATATCCACTGGAGTCCAAAACAAGGAAATTTGCCATTATAGCCACAATTTGTATCTCCTTTGATCTCTTGTGAAGCACTGGCCATACGTGTCTACTGAAAGAATTCTGCATCAAGTCTGGGACTTCATGCAGGGCTGGAACTGAACTTTAAATAACGCTTAATCTGTTCTGGTTTAAAAACTTCTACCTTTGGCCACTCCTCTGAGTCATTGCAGGTGTTCCAGTGCTGCATTATCTTGTCTTGCCCATGGATACTATTAGTGTCTGGTAGATGAAATAAAGAAATATCACTGAAACATCTTCTCTCTGTGGCCTCTCACAAGGAGAAGGGCACCTTTCACCTGCTCCCTGAGACATTAGTGGTAGAACTTCTTCAGACACTTGCTCCCATGTTAAGTCTATTTCTGTTTCATCAGAGAAATTGGTGTCTTTATAAAAGAACTGGCAATAGAAAAGTGTGCCACACTATACTGTGTGTCCAGTCCTGAAGTGGTTTTGTCTTTGTACCTGCACTCTTCCTGTCCTGAGTCTGGCTGTTCCATAACCTCCAGCCTTTGATGGAAAAGGAATAACCAGGAGTTTTGCTTTACTGGGTCATCTCACAGGTGAATGTGACTCTGTAACAGCCACACCACTACCAAAACCACCGCTGCTTGGCTTTCTGGATCAACCATTTAATCCTCAAAACACCCTCATAACACTTTGAACTGCCAGTTCTCCAAACCCAGAGTGACTCTGCCAGCTCACCGTGGCCCATGGCTGTTCTGGCAGGTCAGGGCCAGGACAAAACCAGCTCAGCACCAGCTGCTGGTCAAGGCCAGGGAGGGACTGACCTGCCTGGTCTGTGACACTTGGGTGGCTCTGGGTGTCCAAAGGCCCTACCTGGCTTTTTTCTCAATTCTCTGATAAGCTGCACTTTTTCAATTCCCACCCTGCCCTCTGCAGCTTCCCAGACAAGGTGTGTTTAACACAGAGATGATCTTTCAACCACTCTTGATGTTCAGGTTGAAACTCTTGGCAATCAGAGAATGACCAGTAAATGACTCAGTCACTGTGTGAAAAGAGAGGAGATAAACCTTTTGCCTGCAGTCTTTTCCCAGTGTGAAGATTCCCATAGAATGAAAGAGATAGGTTTGAACATAAGCTATGTCAGCAGAAATTGGATCAGTTGTGGACACCAAGATTTCATTCTCAACAGTCCCCAGGCTGGGAGATAGAGCATGAGAGTGCTCAGCCCAGATCTGTCAGCACTAGACTGGGACCAAAGCAAACTGCCTCTGGATGTTCCATCACTGACTTTCAAAATTCATCTAAAACTGTGTTTCAGCCCAATGCTGTGTGGGAAGGACAGGCCTGTCCATGGGGATCAGGGCATGTGTCACACAGGAATGGGCAACATCTGCCTCAGGCTGTGACAACAGGGAGGACAAGCTGGACAAGACCTGCCAGGTCAGCAAGGCCATTTCTCTCCTGCTGGCAAAGCAGTTTTGTTCCCAGTGCAGGATGATCCTGACCAGTTTAGGTGCCCCTTGCTCATGGATCAGCAGCTGGTGTTCGAAAGGAACTCAGTTTCAGACACAGTTTCTTGATTGCATTAGGCAGAAGCAAAGTTTTATTAGAAACATTTTCCACCAGCAGGTACATAATTGCTCATAGCCCTGGCTGACCACAGCAATAGTCTTGGGTGCTGGGCCACACACAGCAACACAGACTGAAAAGCAAATAGCAAAATAAAGCAGAATGTGGCTCAATGCTCTGCTCATCCCTCTGACACATTGCTTAGCATGGCTGAGCAACAGACGAGCACGCTTCGTGCTCTCTGCAGACACATGCACTAAATATTTTCTCTCTTCATCTGTAGCTCTGCTTCAGGCTTCTCTTGTTGGATATTCTCATTTCTCTGCTTAATCACAAATCCTTCGGCAAGGCACTGGAGAGATCAAAGGAAACATTACTGTGTTTATAGCAAAAATAGATTCTTTCCCACACTGTCATTCCCTACACGTGATCGTTTCACAAGCCAATTCAATTAGAATTTCAGATAAATACTGCCCCTTCCTGGGAAGATCTGATTGCTCCTGCCAGCCTGGCAGATGGATCTGTCACTGGCTGCAGCACAGGCGGCATCAAAATGCCAAAAGGTGGAAGCTGCAGACACTGCTCCAGCAGCGATCTGGATGAGGGATGGCATTGGGGTCCATGCTAGATCAATGCCCCTGCTCACGTCATTCTCCTGGCCCAACTGTCACTATATTTCATTCTTTCCTTTTCAGTTTGGCTGGAAGTTTCCCTTTGAATTAGGGCTAGTAGTTATCTGCCAGTATTTCCATGATTCCTGCCCTTTTTTTGCTCACCTGATTTCTGAATAAATTTCTTTCTCCTCCTCTTTCCTTTATCCCACATTTCATGTCAGTCCTTTCTCCAAGTTCTCCATGGCTTGCCTGCCTGCTGGCTCTGTCCCTCTCCCTTGTATCCCTCCTCCCTCTGGCAATTCTCATGCATCCCAGCAGAGTCCTAGCTCCCAAAAACTCTCCTCTCAGCCACTCCTCTGTGGCTCCTGTCCTGTATTTCCCAGGGGCCCCAAAATAAAACTTTCAAGTAGCACCTGTAAGCTACATGGGAAAGATCTTTCTTCCAGCCCATCAGTGTTGGATAGAGCAGAGAAGACTGGAAATGTTTAGAGTGGAATAGTTCTTACCTTGGATCTCCGCAGCTGCACAGGATGGGATCTGGGCAGACGAAGTGTAAGTGTGGCTTGTCCTAATGATGCCTCCTCCTCCTATCCCACTGCTTCTTGCAACTCCTCCTCCTAGACTTGAAGACTGACCAATTCCTCCTTGCTGACTGAGGAGACAGGAAAACAACATTTTACTGACAGAAATAACAGATAAGCTAGAGTTACAGATTGTCAGCACCCCTGCTGCTCTCAGTCAGAAAAATGTTGCAATTCTCCTTGTGGCACCAACAGCACAGGAGAGGAAGCAGTTCACTACCCTGACACCAGGCAGGTCAAATAGGTCAGTAAGGAAGAATGAGCTCAGCAGGTCCTTCACTTTGCTCTTATGTTGAAATAACCAGGACACAGGTATTTTATTGTTTTATTTGGTGTGTCCCAAGCCCACTTACATAAGGTCCTGCTGGCCGCCCTCCAGCAGGCAGCGATACGTGTGGATCTCCTGCTCCAGGCGGCACTTGACGTCCAGCAGGATCTTGTACTCTTGGTTCTGGCACTCCATCTCTGCCCGCAGGTCAGCCAGCTGCTGCTCCACGCAGGTGATCTGGCTCTGCAGCTCAGCAAGGTGGTTGTTGTAGCGACACTCTGTCTCTGCCAGCGAGGACTCCAGATTGTCCCTCTGAGGGGTGACATGGGACATAAGACAAATACAGGCAGGAGAAACACTGCATTTAGCTATGACTTCTGTGAGATGGATGAGGTTTGCACCAGCTCATCACCCACCTGGCTGAGCTGAGCTTGGAGATCGATTTCCAGGGCTTGCAATTGGCGTCTCAGTTCAGTCACTTGGTTGTTGCACGTCTCCACCTCCTGACCACTTGTAATAACCTCCCGATTCACCTCCTCGATCTGAAATCAGCAATCCAGAATAAAGAGCTTCAGGGAATGTGCAGTATGAGTTTGATCAAGTATTAAGGAGAGAGCAAAGAAGTTAACAAAGACATGAAATGAGAAAAGTTTGGGTGAAAACTCTCATGCTAATGGTAGTGTAAACCTGGCTGGTTATTCTTCTTGTTCTTCTAATAATGCTGCTTCCAGTTCTTCTCACCACTTACTGCTTTGTAGAGAATTCATACCTCAAGTCCCACCAACATGCAGCACTTCCTTCAGCCCATGACAAGGACACAGGGTGGCAGTGTCCCTCCCTTGTGTCACTTGGTCAGTGTCAACAAATGCTAAATGTTCTTACAGTCTTTTTTGTGGCTTTTACATGCAACAAATCCTTGTGGGGTGATTGCTTGGGAGTTAGCCAGGGAAAGTCAGAGCTGTGGGAATTATTTACTCACCTTGCACTCGTACCAATCCTCAACTTCTTTGCGGTTGCGTTCAATCAGCGTCTCATACTGGCACCTCATCTCCTCCAGGATCTTCCTCAGGTCTGGGCCAGGGCAGGCATTGACCTCCACGCTCACATCTCCAGTCGATTGCTTCCTCAGACAGCACATTTCCTGCAAACACCATCCAGATCAGGTCAGGTTTAAAACAAAAGAAAGAACTGAGGGAGCCAAGTTCAGAGCCCTGCAGAGCCCCTCTCTGATGGACCTTCACAGCTCCTGGGTCACCCTGGGATGATGGATCCCACAGGAATGAATGCTTTGTACAGGAGAGGGCAGGACCTACCTCCTCATGGTTCTTCTTCAGGCAGCAGAGCTCCTCCCGCAGCGACTCCAGCTGTGCCTCCAGGTCAGACCTGCACAGCGTCAGCTGGTCCAGCACCTGGCGCAGCCCGTTGATGTCGGCCTCCACGCTCTGGCGCAGCGCCAGCTCCGTCTCGTACCTGCGAGGGAGGAAGCAAGCAAGAAAGAGCACTCAGTGTCTGACACCACCTGCATTTCTGAGCTCTGACAGGAAAAATCAAAACTTTCCCCTCTGAAAGACAGCACGTGCTGGAACAGCAGCTTGGCTGAACCCTCGCTGCTCCCAGTCTGCAGATCCCTTCTGCTTCCTTTAATCTCTACTCTAAACCAGCTTGGCATCCCAAACTCCCCCTCCTGGAACTGCTCCTAATTAGACAATGGATGAGAGAATTCTTCTGCACAGCCTCCAGCCTGTCCTGGGTCACAGGAGAGCAGCTGGGAGCCCTGAGGGTGGTGACAGAGGAGGGGACAGCCCCAGGTACTCACTTCACTCGGAAGTCATCAGCTGTCATCCTGCTGTTATCGATGTTCAGAATGATCTTGTTGTTGTCTATGGTTGCACAGACAATCTGGAAAAAGAACATTTGCTCCTGGTCTCTGCTCCATGTCCTTGGGCTCAAGGCACCCGTTGCCTGGTGCAACCACACCCTCTTCCTCCTCCTCTTTTTTAAAATCCTGGTTATTATGGATGGGGACTTGAGGGGTGCAGCACTCACAGGGATGTTCAGGGAAGGGCAGTGAAATCATTAAAATGATAAAATTCATTGTTCAGGTGCAGAGAGTCCAGGAGGTGTAATTACTGTCCAGCACCTGCTACAATCCACCTCAGCCAATTAAATCTAAATCTTATCAGATTTAAAGTTTTATTTCAAGAATTAATGATGAGCCTATCTTCTTCAGTCTCTTTCCTGGATTCTTTTCTCTTTACTCTTTGTGCATTGACATCTTAAATCTTTGCCAAACACTTTGCAAAGGTTTTGAATTTTAAATTGCCCATTCTAAATGTGTTATGGCCATGTTCTCTTTTTTCTTAGTTTTAATTAGATGTCCTATATTTCCTACTTCTACATGAAAGAGTAAACTAATAAGGAAAAGGAAATAAAGTTTAACTGAAATTCTGCAAGATTTTGGCAATAACATAAATTCAGGCAAATTCATGTGATCCATTATTTATTTATATTTTAATTCTTTTCTTGCCATATATCTACTTGACCACTTTGGCGCAAACTAAATTTAAAAAGACTACTGAGCCCATCCAGATGCATTCCATGAAGTAACATTTTCCCCTTCAATATATCTGATGAATAACAGCAACAGAGACAGCCCAAACCCTCCAGTTTTATCTCTGAGCTCTGGGCTTTTCACAGGCAGAAGTTGTAATTGCTGTTTGCACAAGGCATTTTACAACGGCAATTTTTTACTCCTGATAATGGACCGAGTTGTGAACCAGCACCAGAGAGACACTTGCAAGGGAGAAAGCAGCTGAGAGGGGGGTGTTACCTGGTTCTGAAGATCTTCTATTTCTTTGTAATAGCAGCTGTAGTCCCGTGGCTCACAAAAAGGGCCCTGCTTGGCATACCACTCCCTGATCCTGCACTCCAGGTCAGCATTCTCTTGTTCCAGGCACCTCACCTTGTCCAGGTAAGAAGCCAGGCGATCATTCAGATTTTGCATGGTGACCTTCTCGTCACCAGAAAGAAGAATGCCATCACCAGTGAAACCACCTCCACCAAGACCCATCCCCATGCCACCTCCCATGCCACCGCCAAAGCGAGCGCTGCCACCACTGAACCCCATGCCTGGACATCCTCCGAGGACAGCGGCTCCTAAGCCGCCTCCAAAGTTTCCACCGACCAAGCTGCCGGTGCTCAGTCCTCCTCCATAATTCACACCACCGCAGTAGCTTCTCCCAGAAAAGCCTCGGCCACCGCCTATCCCACAGGTGGTGTATCTTCCAGAGGAGACCGAGGAGATGCGTGCTGCGCCACCACCGCCACCACCGATCACACAGCTGCCGCCGCTGGTCCTGCCCCTGAGAGAGCCAGTTGTCTGCTTAATACTACAGCTCATGGCGAGGCCCAGCTGCAGCGCCAACCCACAGCCCAAAGCAAGATGCAGAGCGTGATACTGAGTCCGACTGCAGGCTGGCGGCTGCTGCAGGTCTCCATTTATACCTTCCAAAGGGGGTGTCACCTGTGGGGTGTTTCTTCTTCCCACGGGGCTGGCTAGTCTGGCTGTTTATGCCAAGATTAAATAGCCCATAGGCAGTTTCCCTCTAGAAATCCCAGTTCACAAGGAAGATACTTTACATGTCAGCAGCTTATTCCAAAAAGTAAAATAGTGTTTTATGAGTCATCAGCTTTTTGTATGATGCAAACTTTGCAACAAGTCAAGAAAAAAGTTGCCCTAGATTATGTACAAAGAAGAACTATTGGTATTTATAACATCAAAGTGCCTTTTATCTTTTATTAATTTGTATTTATTCTTAGTCCAATAACCATTTTTTATATCACATGGTAGAGCTTGTGAAACAAAAAAAATGGAAAACTAATAGAATTTCTCACTTCTGAAAAGTGTACAGAACAGACCACGGACACTGTGGTGTGGATGTTGGTCACCTGGCACAGCTCTAATACCTGCTCTATTGTGAGATTTCCAAAATCACTGAGGTAAATCCCCCACGGATTTAGTTCCCTATTTATGGCTTAAATGTCTTCAGTTATGCAAACACAAGAAGTCAACTTGCTCACACTGTGAAGCTCAGGCCTGCTCAGTGTCCCCTGTGCATGGGTGACACACGGGTTGATGTCAACTGTGTGAAGGACCTTGCTGAAGTTATTTTTCAATTGCTTTAATTGCTGTCCATGCTTTCTCAGTTTGTGGTGATGACAGATAAAGACAGAGATGACAGGAAAGAGAGTATCCACAGGTGATATATCCAGATCCCTGGATATGAAGATTGCCATGATGAAGATTGTGCTGCACACCAAATAAGAAGGAGAAAAGCTTTCTGCAGTTCTTATGGAGCTTTTCCAAGCAGTAGCAGGCATCAGCACTGCCTGGCTGATCAGAGGAGCACAACCTGCCAACCAGGCAGGCAATAGCCAAGGGAGAATTCAGAGAACTGGCTCCACCAGTGCCAGTGTCCTTCTCCAGCCGCCTCTGTAATGAGAGGATATTCCACTCTCCGGGGGACGACGGCTTCTGTTCCCTACAGCGTGGAATTTCCACTCAACTCTTACTCACAAAGCAGCCTTTGACTGGAGGACGTCCATATGTACAGGAGCAGTTGTGACAGATCCCTGTTGGCAGC
Source organism: Calcarius lapponicus (assembly GCA_039654755.1). Lineage (NCBI taxonomy): Eukaryota > Metazoa > Chordata > Aves > Passeriformes > Fringillidae > Calcarius > Calcarius lapponicus. The sequence continues at coordinate 4,175,077 of JBBFKN010000011.1, read as the reverse complement.
GAGGGTGACACTGCAGGAGCTCTGAGAGCAGCATCACCTCTGGGAGGAAGAGCGGAGAAAACCAACGTTTATACCCTCAGCCACTTTTACTGGTGAGAAGTTGGTGACTGCTGTCACCATGGTAGGAGGGTGTCCCCAAGCACATTTAGATAGGATCATCTTCACACCAGCATGAGTTAAAGCTTTCCACTCTTCAGTGGGATAATTTATTTCTTTACTTAGATCAAAAATGATAAAAAGCCGCCTACCCAAGGCTGGCGGCATCCAGGAATATTCATTATTCATATGGTGCAGGGAAATAACTTGCTTAAGGACAGAGCTGAAGTCTGTCAGAGCTTGGATTCCTTGCAGAGACGGCAGTGCCTGAAATACAAGTCCATCCTCCCTCAAGACACAGCCCCTGTGCTCCCCACACAGCCTAGACTCACAGTCGGGAAAATCATGAACAAAAAGGAGGAGAGGGAGCAAATCTGGCTTTCATCCGTCATTTTGAGGAATATAATTGAAGACAGGGTGTGGCTGTTGGAGCCAAGAGAAATTAATATAATGCTTGCTTGGAGCTTTGCTTCTGCTGGAGAGGTTTTCAGCAGTTACCCAAGAGCAACCTGCAGAGACGGGGCTGGGGGTGCCTTTCTTTCCCTTGCAGAGTGTTGGGTTCAGGAGGAGACCCTGCAGATGTTGGGCATTTCTCTACAGGGTGGGCATGGAGCACCCACCTCTGCTTCCTTCAGCAGTTCTCTGATGGGAAGAAGGAGCAGTTCTTGCTCCACAAAACAAACAGCAGCAGCACTGTACAACCTTTCACTCATGTCCTGGCGGAATGGTCCACAGACTCTCAAATCCCAGTTTACCAGTGAAGATTAGACATGAGCATACAGTTCTTCTCAAGAACTCATATTTGGGATGCAGTTGCAGTCTTTGGAGTTTTTCTGGGCTTCTGCTAATCTCACTGGGGCATGGAACGTGTTTGATACAGCAAATGCACCCAGGAGCTGGTCCCTGGCTAACCTGGTTGTATTTTAAACACAAACTGTGGTGTTGTCTCTGTCCTCATGGCCATGTCAGAGCTCCAGGGCTCGGCACCAAGACAGACAGGTCTGTGTTCCCAAGTACTGGCTTTTCCCCCCACTAAACTGATTTCTTTACCTCCACTTTTGTTATTACTCTATTCCTGTAGCCTTGGGACACAGCCTTGGGGCAGAACACAGGGAAGGGACTGTGTGTGTCTAAGACATAAACGTGTCCCTAAAGGATTTACAAGCTCACTGTAGGACTGGAGGAGACAATTGGTTTCAGGTGCAGGAAGCCACAAGAGGCCCTTGGCCAGGACAATGAGCAGTGGTCACACAAAATGTCAATGCCAGTGCTGCTGAGTCTTGTGTGCTTGATGGATGAGAAGAGAGAGTGAAAGAGGGGATAAAGGTGAAGATTGGTGCCCAGGCATGGAGGAGGCAGGAGGATGCCACGTTCCCAAGGGGTGCTGTGGGCAGGACAGTCTGGTCCTGTGGCTGTCGCTGTGCCCAGCCCGGCTCCACACGCTCACCTCGCTTTGCTTATCAAAGCTGATAATGTTTTCTTGTGTCAACTACAAGAAAGGTGTGTCTGGTTCAACAGAACTTTGCTTTCATAAGCATTGCCTCAGTGATGTTTGTGCAACCACACTGGAATATGATTTTATCTTGTCACTTGTAATTACCATTAATCATTTGCATAATGGCCATTAGGCATCACTTATTAAACTCTTTGATGTGATACTGAGCCGGCTCCAGGCCCCATACTCCCATCTTTCAAATGCAGACCACGACTTTTCCCTGGCTAGTGACTCACTGGTTTATACCACCATGATTAGCCAAATCCTGTAAGGCAACTGAAATAATTACCACAGTGGGTTTGGTAACAGCACAGGCTTAAATACACCTTGGAGACTGACTCTGTTTCAGCTTCTTTCTTGCTGAGTGTTCACATCTGCACACTCTGAGCATTTGCAGTGCTGAAGGAGAAGTTCAGCAGGACATGGAGGTGGACACAACCAGGTTTCTTCCTACCAAAGTTCAGTCTCCCCTGATTCACTTGATGAAGAGTATTAGATCCTTCCAGAGCCTGCCAGGTGCTGACAGTGCAGTCAGGCCTCCAGCAGGTGCATCTCTGGTGGCACTGCAGGTTATCACAGCAGAGGAGAGACTGGAGAATTTCTTAGGATATATGGGAATGGTGATGGGTGATGAAACTGCAGCAATTCCATGGAGAGCTGAGCACAGTGCAGGATGGGAGGGAAACCAAGGCTTCAGCCTGTGGTCTCTGCTGCAGAGCCACAGGATCAGGTCACAGCTTGACAGCCTGGAGTGTTCAGATGCTTCCTGCACTCAGACATTGTCCAGAGGTGCAGCAGAGCCAGGCAGGCAAAGGTGAAGGGCAGCCAGAACTCCCCAGACTGTCTTCTCTTGTCTTCAGATCATGCTTGTGCTAAAAACTCTCTTAATTTCAATACACTCCCACTATGTGGCTCATACTGGCAGTTTAGATTATATTATTCAGTGTACTGAACGGAGAAATCTCCTGTCGGGTTACAGCAGCAGTTTGCTCATCTCTTGTAATTCTTTACAAATGTTACATAGCCAATAAAAAAAAAATCTAAACCCCACAAAGAGTTACTGTGGGTGTAGGTCTGTACCTGTCTGCATACTCTATGAAACAGACTTTTGTAGAGAAATTACAGTTTATTTATCACACCAGAATATGGCCTGCTTTTCCAAGTGCACTGTAATCAGAGATAATTGTCTGTGCCATGCAGTCTGGAACTCGTGGCTGATTTCCAGCATTAGTAATTTACAAAACTATTTGTTTTCTTCCCATTTCTTCACTGATCCCTTAAAGCTCTGGTGTGTTAATTCCTCAGGGGTTTTTCCTGATGGTGGTGTAATTCCCATGTTCCTACTCTCTTACAACACAGACACATCTGCTGAGCTGTCACAGTGTATTTCATTGTCTGCTTCCCAGCCCCAGTGCTGCTATCACCCCTGCCTCTCCCAGGGGCATCCCCCCTTGCTCTTTGTATCCTTGGGTTCCTCTCTCTGCCCTGTACCTTCAGCCCAAGTCTCTCTGTCTTGGAGTTACTTGTTTGTTCTTGCTTTTAAGATTTGCATGTTACAAGAGGACAGAAGGAGCTGCTACGAGCTGCACAACCCGTGAGCTGCTGTGCAGTGCAGGTCCCAGGTCACTCCTGTTCTGCTGCTCCATGCATTTTGTCCTCCCCATTTCATTTCTTTTCCCTTCCCTGTCCCTTCCTGTGCTGTCTCCACAGCTGTCACCATTTCCCATCACTGTCCAGGTTATAAACACTGGCCAGGGAAGGCAGAGTTGTATTTCTGCCCAGATGCAATGCAATGACCTCAGAGGTGCTGTGTCAGCAGTGAGGTGGGTTAAATCACCCCAAAATGCTCAGCATAATTAGTGCTGCAGGAATGGGAGATGCAGAACTGAGCAGGGAAAGTAACACAGAACTTGTCCAGGAGCTCATTAGGGCAATTACTCCACAGGGCTAACGAGTGTCCTGGACAGAGCCCAGGAAGAGGCCATTCCAGAGCTGTCTGAGCTGCTTCTCTCTTTAGAAACAGGCCCTAATTCAGACTCATTGCATTCCCCAAAGCCTTCTTGTTAGAAATCTTCATGTCTAAGGTCAGCCATCAAACCCCATCCAACGTTTCATGAGAGAAAGGCTGCCAGACCCCACAGTGAGGAGCAAGGGTTGTGCCACCACTCCCAGCCCATCCAACCCATGGCTGGGACGCTGCTGCCAGCGAGGAGGGACAGGCTGGATCCTGAGCCTGGGCTTGCACACACAGCAAAATGCAGTCGTGTTCCTAAATGTGTTTGCCATTCCTTTCTCTGGGCTAATAAAATGCCAGCAGCTTTTTTTTTTTTTTTTTTCCTTTCTGTTTATTGTGTCTCACTTTTAAAAAAATTCTCTCCCACATATTAATTTGTCTCACCCTTTTATCTTCCTACATGTTGCCAGCTGGTTCTTCCTGTTTGCCTTTTTTACAAATCCATTTAGAGGTTCTTTATTTAGTGTTTTCTCTGGGAATTGTTTTCCTCCACCAGAAAGTTGTGGAGAGTCCAGCAGAGCCTGGCTTTCAAAATTCCTGCTTTGGTATTATTTGAGAAGACTTGTTGTTCTTGATTTTATCCTGTTAGTGTGCATCTGTAATAACTCAAAGGTGTTGTGTATTACATTATACTGTGTGATATTATGTATTATATTATATTATATTATATTATATTATATTATATTATATTAGCATATGTCTGCTTAAGTGAAGACTCCCTTTTCTTTGCCAGGTCTCTCTCAGTAGCAGACTGAGAGACTCCCTCCCTGCCCTCTGCTCAGCCTCCCTGGGTGTTTCTTTCCTCGCCACCTTCTGCTTCATGTCTTGGCTCCTGCTTCCTGCTCTGGTAGCAAATATCCTTTTCCACAACATTGTCTGGTCTTTCTCCTCCACCCTCCATCCCCATCCTCAGCCTCTGAGTTCAGCTGGAGCAGTGATGGCTGGTTTTCCTTTTTCCCTGTAGTGATTGCTGTGTGGTTGGAAACTGAAGGTGGATTTATAATATATTTTTCTTAAATACTTGTATATTGATTTACTTGTAGAAATTATTTCTCAGGTTCAAGGCTGTATCAGCAGGAGCAAAGTTTTATTGGAGACAAGTCTTGGTCTCTGTTAGAGAATGGCCACAACCCATGGGAGCCAGGAGGTGCTGTCCTGCAGAGTCCCTTTGACTGCTGCTGGAGCACAAGTGAGAACTCCCAGGTTATTTTTGCCTTGATTTTCCAAAAGACTTTTTCTTCAAAGAGCTCCTCAGGGGATGTGCAGTGGGGCTGGCAGGGACTCTCTGGTCTGCAGTAACCTGAAGGAGAGTGGGAAGAATAATTTTTTCAGCATCCTGTGCCTTTCTCTTACACCCCTTTGCCTTTGTACTGACTTTTCTCTTTCCCTCTACTCCCCAGCTTCGCTAAATTTTATCCTTTTTGAAAGACTTGTGACTGACTGATTCCCCTGCCAGCTCCTCCTTCCCATATTGTGCTGAAAGCCTTGTTTAAACACACATTAACTGCTGGGCAAACCCCCAGTGTCAAACACAATTTATGTGCAGAGGTTTATAAATAAATATCCCTTATCACTGCTTCCCACAGCCCAGTTAATCCCAGTTCCCTACCACCAACAGTCACAGCTGGGATCCCGAGTGTCTGACTCCAGCCCAGCCTCCCTCCAGGGAAAACCCTCTCCAGCCTCCCTTCATCACCCAGAAAAGCCTGGAGACCTCTTTCCTCCTGTTCTGCAGGTACCCAGCACTAAAGAAGCCATTCATGCTCCCACTTCTCTGGAGACCCCCTCACCTGACAGCCCCTGGGCCGTGCAGGGCTCAGGGCAGGCAGGGCTGGCACAGGCTGCCTTTCAGCCCCGTGCTTCTCCCAGCTGCTGTGGCACCAACTCCTCTTCCTGCCGACCCTCTGTGGAAAAAGACAGCTCGGGACACCCAGACCCCAGCACCGCCACCCTGGAGACCTCCCCCTGCCCTCCTCACTGCTTTAGCTCTGTCTCTTTAGTCACAGCTCCCCCTCCCAGCCCTGAGGTCAGCTGCAGCCACCATCCACCTCTGTCCCCCCTGTCTTTTGGCAGATGTAGCTTTTCCATCTGGCCCTCAGGATTACCCTGGGCAAGCACTAACAGTGCCACTTCAGCTCTTGCAATAGGCATTTTGGAACAAAAACTGACTTTTCTTGTAAATAATTTAGGGCTGGAGAGTCCAGAGGAGCCCACATCAGGGCACCACCATTCCAAAGGCTCCTCTCCCAACAAACCAAAAGGAGTAGGTGGGTGCTCAGGGCAGTTTTGTGTGTGTGCAGCCGTGTCTGGAATTAACAGCCTGGCTGTTTCAAAACCTCAGTCAATGGAAGGCAGGGCAGAGCCAACTGCTTTGCATACAAATTAAACTTCCAAAACTTTAATTAAACTTGTTGTGCGAAACTGAAAATGTTTAGATAATTCATCGTTTCAGTTAATTTAGCTGCTAGTCCCTAATCCTGTCTCATTCTGGCAAGCCAATAAAACTCAGTTACATGACTCTGTCCAGCTCCTGGTGAAGCTGCCCTTAAAGAGCTGCTGAACTGTGCCAGGGGCTGGGACAGCTCTGGGGGCTCTCCCAGCCCATTCCCTTGCCCAGGAATGGTCTTTGGTGTGCTCCCTGGACATTTATCAGAGCCAAATCCTCAGATGCCTCATGGTTTTCTAATCAGCCCTGTCTGGAAACAGGTCAGCACTGGTTCCTCACCACAGTGTTGCTTTTCCTACCAGGATAACAAATTTTCATATCCCTGCAAGGCAAAGCACAGAGATTTTAGGGTGCCCAGCTCTGTTTGCATACATGATGTCGTGTTGGCCACCCTCCAGCAGGCAGTGGTAGGTCTGGATCTCCTGCTCCAAGCGACACTTGACGTCCAGAAGGGTCTTGTACTCCTGGTTCTGGCACTCCATTTCCGCTCGGATCTCAGCCAGCCGCTGCTCCACACAGGAGATCTGGTTCTGCAGCTCAGCCAGGTATTTGTTGTAGCGACACTCGGTCTCCGTCAAAGAGGATTCCAGGTTTTCTTTCTGAGGATAGAACAAACACACAGGTACCTGGTTTGGACACAGGTACAGCCCTGCTCATGAGAGCTGGAGCTGTGAATCCTTGTGGCATCACCTACCATAGTGAGCTGGGCTTGTACATTGATTTCCAGGGCCTGCAGCTGACGTCTCAGCTCAGTCACCTGCTTGTTGCTCGACTCGATCTCCTGGCTGCTTGTGACAACCTCCAGATTCACCTCCTCCACCTGCAAGGTCAGAAAAGAACAGCCCTTTCCTCACCTCCCCGCTGCATCTCATGGTGTCCAGTACCTCCCCACACCCTGCAGTGCCCTGAGCCCTTCCAAGGCTGACACCCTGTTCATTCCATTCTGACCCAGTGACACCATGTGGTGGCCCCTTTGCCATGGATGGAGCACAGAAATGGGGCAGTACAGTTAGATCTGAGCACATCTGTGACACTTGTTGTTATTAGGACGCCTCCTAATCCCTCATTTTTCCCTTTCCCCCTTGGGGCAGAGCTGGCTGCAGCTCTGAGGACACGAGGTACCTTGCAGGCGTACCACTGCTCCGTCTCTTTGCGGTTGCGCTCCATCAGCGTCTCGTACTGGCACCTCAGATCCTCCAGGATCTTCCTCAGGTCTGGGCCAGGGCAGGCATTGACCTCCACGCTCACATCCCCAGTGGCCTGTTTCCTCAGACAGCTCATTTCCTGCAGGAAATACGTGGCTGTATCAGTAATATCCATCCACCTTTGGGGAGATTTTCCTTCTTCTCAATTCCCTGAGAGAGCTGACCTCCTCGTGGTTGGTCTTTAGGCAGCACATCTCCTCTGTCAGAGCCTCACACTGCAGCTGCAGGTCGGTCTTGCAGCTGGCCAGCTGGTCCAGGACGGGCCGGAGGTTGCAAATGTCGGCATCCACGTTCTGCCGGAGACCACACTCGGTCTCATACCTTAAACCAAGGTCAGCATGTCAGCAAAGCAGGGCAAGGCCTTCCGTTGAGGTTGGGGGGAAAAAAATGAGGATCAAGTTCTTTCCCTTCAGACATGCAGTGCTATGAATGTTGCCAGTGGTATCAGAGATCTGTTTTACTATGCAGTGTGACAGGCAGAGGGTTGGGATGTCCCCATCACCACCCTTCACAGGGGACTATACTCACTTCACTCTGAAGTCATCAGCAGTCATCCTGTTGTTATCAATGTTCAGAAGGATTTTGTTAGTCTCCATGGCTGCACACAGGATCTGCAAAATAAATCATGAGAGGAATATGTGGGCTTGCAGCTTCCTCTGCCTCCAGAAGCCCCCGGAGGAAACACCTACCTGGGGTATTTCATGATAATTCCATATATTGGGGTTATTAATCAGTTATGAGGCATCACAGCAAGGAAACCCATGTGCCAGCTGGGTGGACCCAGCCTTGCTGAAGCATCAGTGCTCAGTAAATGCAGAATCCCCCTCCCACAGAGCATCATTTCATATAAACCACTGCTTCACCTGCCCCTCCAGAGCCAATCCCTCTGCCCTTTGACAGGGCTCTGTGCACATATGAAAGTAAAGCCCGAAGAAATAGCAGGATTTTCTTGACAAACAAGGGTTTTACCTGGTTCTGAAGGTCTTCAATTTCCTTGTGGTAGCAGCTGTAGTCCCGTGGCTCACAGATGGGCCCCACCTTGGCGTACCACTCCCTGATCTTGCACTCCAGGTCGGCGTTGTCCCCCTCCAGGAGCCGCACCTTGTCCAGGTACGAGGCCAAGCGGTCGTTGAGGTTCTGCATGGTCGCCTTCTCGTTGTTAGCAAACAGGATCCCATCCCCACAGCCAGCCCCAGCCCTGGGGAAGCCACCTCGAGTGCAGACTCCTCCTGTGCTGAATCCCAGGGCAGAACAAGCCCTCTGGGTGGCTCCGAAGCTGCCACCAGCCGCGCTGCCGGCGCTCAGCTGCTTCCCGAGCAATCCCTCGCTCACGCTGCCACCAGAGAAGCTGCCAACCACAGCACCCAAGTCATAGGCGGCGTGTCTGCCCGAGGAGGCAGAGGAGACCCTCCTGGCAGTGCCAGCTGCATTGCTGCCTGTGCTGCCCCTGCCCTGGGTGCAGGTGGTGACGACCTGCCTGACAGTGCAGCTCATGGTGTGGGTGTGGAGCCAACAGAGCCCAAGGCAAGTGCTCAGGTGGCTGCAGGATCCAACTGTGATACCTCTGTCCCCTGGTCCTCTATTTATACCAGTCCCTGTGGATCGTGCCACTGGAGAAGGGCTGTTTATTCTTCCTCCTTGTGACCTGGCTAGGAGGTGTTTTCTTTTTTTTTCAGCCGGAAATAATTCCCCAAAGGCGTTTGTCTCCAGAAATCCCACAACAGAAAGATGCTTTGGTTAACAGAAGCGTGTTTCAAAACTACATCAAAAATGTTACTTCCTGAATCATCAGGTCTGACTTGTGATGACAACTCAACAACAGTGACACAAAAACCCGACGATACCCAAGAGTGCCCGGGGAGTGAAGCACCACAGCAATTATCCATCCCCAGCGTGGGCGAGTCTACCCGGAAAGTGAAAGCTGTGGGAAAGGCATCCTATCTGACAGAGCCTGTTCGACCCCTTTGTGACCAGAAATGAGGTGTCCCCTCACTCAGCTGGCCTCAGTCCCTGGGATCAGGGCCAGGAGACCACCCTGGGCCTGCAGCAAGGTCTGTTCCATTCCACGTGGCTGTTGGTGGAGTGAGCCCCTGGTCTGCGTCTTCAGACCTCAAATGCTCCAGGAGTGCACAGAGGAATATTGCACTGGAATGTACCAGGGCTGGTTTATCCTTTCTCTTTATTCCACATCCATCAAAACATCCCCTTGAAGAGGTCTGGGTTGTTTTGCTGCTTTCAAGGGGAGACAAAATAGTCAAGTATTTATCTAAGATATGAAAGGATATTTCCTGGACACCAAACATGCAGTCCACTGAATATTCACTGCCACAAAGGATGTTTCATAAGATTTCTGAAACAGTAATGTGGAGAATTTCAGGAGATGCATGACTCTACAGAAGTCTGATCCAGTTCTAACCATCACCATGAAAACTCTCCAATACAAGCTAGGTGTTAAATTTAGAAAGGACAATAGAAAAGATCTTTTAAAAAGTTTATTAAATTAATTTTTTAGTTCTGGAATGCTAAATTGAGGAAGAAAGGAAATAATTAAAATGTTTTGTCATCTGAATCTTTCATTTTATTAATAACATTAATATAGCAATGCTAATATTGGCTGGCTCTCACCCACGTGTGGTTCAGCTTTGGGTTTGGCATCCAGGTCACCTGGACACGTGGCATAAAGAATGTGTCAGGTGCAGCCTGGCTCACAAATATTGCTTCTGCCATTTGGGCAAGTTCATTAAGCTCAATTTTATCTTGACACTGCAAATCCAGCACTCCTGAACTCTGGGGTGGTTCTGTGGGTGCCCATCCTTTGTTAGAGGCATCATGAGGAAGGGAAGCCAGGGTGCTCTGGTGCCACAGTGCTGGCCAGACCCTGCCTGGACCCCATCTGCAGCCTGGTCACAACTGGTCTTTTTTCTACCAAATAATTATAAAATGACTGCTGAGTAAACATTTAATTTCATTTATTCAAGATTTATATGGTTCTTCATTTTTCAAGGCCAGGTTGGATGGGGCTTGGAGCAACCTGGTCCAGTGGGATGTGGTAGGGGGTAGAATGAGATGGTCTTTAAGGTTCCTCCCAACCCAAACCATCCTGTGGCTGTGGGACTTCTTAATGAGGAAAACACCCACAATGAGTAGAGGGTTTTTTTCAATTACTGCAAACTAAGCAGAGATGTCCATGTTCTTGTCTTTTTCTTTCTTTCTTTCTTTCTTTCTTTCTTTCTTTCTTTCTTTCTTTCTTTCTTTCTTTCTTTCTTTCTTTCTTTCTTTTTCTCTCTTTCTCCTTCCTTCCTTCCTTCCTTCCTTCCTTCCTTCCTTCCTTCCTTCCTTCCTTCCTTCCTTCCTTCCTTCCTTCCTTCCTTCCTTCCTTCCTTCCTTCCTTCCTTCCTTCCTTCCTTCCTTCCTTCCTTCCTTCCTTCCTTCCTTCCTTCCTTCCTTCCTTCCTTCCTTCCTTCCTTCCTTCCTTCCTTCCTTCCTTCCTTCCTTCCTTCCTTCCTTCCTTCCTTCCTTCCTTCCTTCCTTCCTTCCTTCCTTCCTTCCTTCCTTCCTTCCTTCCTTCCTTCCTTCCTTCCTTCCTTCCTTCCTTCCTTCCTTCCTTCCTTTCTTCCTCTCTCTCTCTTTTCTCTCATTCTCTCATTCTCTCTTTCCTTCAGACTTTACCAAAGATGATTAGAATTCCTACAACTTTTGTAAAGGAGAACAGTAATTTATGATTATTTTCTTGGAATTGTGCATTCTTCATGCCAGCTTTATTCCTTTCCAAAATTCAAAATTTTCTTTAAAACCAGCTCTTGCTTTTCCATGAGAACAAACCTCAAGCCCTGCCAGCAGTCACAGCCCTCATTTTATTAAAGCCATTTTTACTTTGTGATGAGGAGATCTGCTAATGATGGCATCTCCATGCCTAATGGAAGGCTCCTGCCAGAATTAGCTTTGATTGACTTCCTGGCTGGAGTCTGCAGACGGAAATTTGCTCCCCACATCCCTGCAGGCAGCCAGGGGCAATGCCCTGATGAGCTGTCCTTGGCTGACTTGGGAGCCCCTTGCAGGCAACCCTGCACCCCAAGGGAGGAAGAGGAGCAGAGGAATGACAGGGGAGCAGAGGAATGAAGGCTCATGAGGATCTCCCGTGGGCATTTCAGGAACAGCAGCACAGGTCTGACCAGGAAAAATTACTACTTCAAGTAACAAATGAGCAGAAGAGCCTCCCCCAGGCAAAGGTGTTGCTCGCACGTAATGAGCTTTGTCAAAAACAGAAAGGAAGGGATTATATTTCAGCTTTCCATCAGCGTCCTGGGCTGTGTGACAGAGAGTGGGGTGGTGGCAGAGGATGGACATGCTGGAGTTATTCCCAAGAGTGCTCTACAGCAGAATTATCAGACTCAACGGGGCAATGGAAATGGGAAAGATTAGATTTCCCCAGAGGGAAATTCTTTGGGAGTCTCAGGATATCTTTTAAGGTTTAAGACTGTTTCTTAGGCTAATGCAGATGAGGTTTAATGTGCCCCTAAGAAGGAGATCCAGCATTTCATGTTACTACAAACACCCAAATCACCAGGTGTTTTCACATCCAAGAGGACTTCCTTGGGCACTCAATGACAGACACAGCACCAAACCCCAAATCCCTGCTGGAGCCCAGGCACAGGAGGGCCAGGAGAGGAGCTGGAGCCAGGCACTGCCAGCACCCAGCAGCCTGGCCAGGGAGAGGCTCCTCCTCCAGAGGCACCCTGAGCTCCTCTCTCTCATGGTCAGCTGAATTTCCATGTTAACCTATGGAAAATCCTGGTGTTCTCAATTTACAAAATATTTGCTTATCTGGCTGGTGATGTACCTGTCATGCCACTTTCTGTCAGCCTTTTATTGGCTGTACTGGGGCTGATCTCCATCTTCTGGTGACACCAGGTGCTCCAGGGTCTGATCCCAGCTTTGCAAGTCACTCCAGGCAAATCATTCAGCTCCTCCAAGTCTCAATTTCATGCTTTGTAGGATGGAAACAACAATAACAACTGTCCTCCTCCTTGAGGGCATGGTAAAAACAACTGTCTGAGGAGCACATGGGGCTTTAGAGATTGGAAAGATGACATTTAATTCAGCATTATTCATTCAGTGTTCTTGCTATTTTATATTACTCTTGACAGAGGCACATCCCATTGATTTCTCTCTATATCTCCATCATGAAATACCTTTAAAGGATGTTCCCAGTTTCCATCTTTTGTTTTGTTGTCCATAAAGTTTCACCACCATTCACCGAGTTCTTGCCTCTGTAACTCCCAAGTGAATCCTAAAAAGACTTTTCTTCTTGTATACTTGCAGCTTGCAGCAAATCTGTAAAATGCTCTCCAAAACCAGTGGTTGTCCATGTCTTGGAGAGACAATTTATCCCTGTTTCACAGGCACAAATGTGTGTAGCAAAGGGTAAATAACAAGCAATAAGTTACCTTACAGTTCTGTGGTGCTTTCCTTCTTCAGAGCACTCTAATGTCACACAGAGATCATTTGTGCTGAGCTTGGACTTTGCTCTTGCCTGTGATAACAGGGTTCCACTGAGCTGTATGCAGAATTAAAGCCTTTTTCATTGATGCAAATATATGTTGATGAATATCCCCTGATAAGGTCCTCCCAGAGGAACTGAATCCACTGATTACAAACCAAGCTCTTCCATCAGCTGCTCTCTCAGCTCTCCTCAGGATTTCATCTCAGGCTGCTCCTGCTGACTGATGTAAATATCTCAGATCCCAGAGGTGACTGAGTGTTCTGCTGGATCAATCTCTCCCCTGTGCCCTTTTGGCTGTAGAAGGGGCCACGTCTCTCTGTGCTGCCAGCACAGAAATTACTCTTGGACTGACGTCTTCTTTTAGCCTCCTACGTATATTTAATCAGTTATATTTGTGGTTTGCAGAAGGCTTTTCATTGTTCATACACTTGGGGCATTCTGCAAATGGTTCAAGACTTAAAAAGCCATTTATAGCTGAAGTATAACAACACTCTTCTGATGCCAAAAAAAAAAAAAAAAAGGCAGCACATTAGCAGTTTGCTCAGAATTTCCAGCCTGCAGCTTTGCCTGCTGCCAGAGAGTCTGAGACAACTTGAGGCTCAGGTACATTTTTCCTTGATCTGGTTTTCATTTTTTGAGATAGCTCTGGTTTGTTTGGCCTGGAAGACTTTCCCCAAAGAAGGTCTGTCATTCCAGCAAAGGGGAGAAGCACAATACAGTCCGTGAACTCTGCACTCTGCTGTGTCTCGTTTCCTGCCCTTTTCTGTAATTGCTGAATGATGATACACAATGATAAAAATCTCACACTCCCTTCTCTGGAAAGACCTGGCAGGTTCCCCACTTCTTCGATCTCCTTTCCTCTCCTTTGCCTGTCCTGTCATGCCCAGTGTGACATCATCAGCTCCTTCCAAACCTGCTGGGCTCAGGGAGCACCCTGGGGACTGCAATGCTGTGGGGGAGACTCAGGGAGGATGAATGAACCACTGATCACCCAAAGGATGAGCAAGCTGAGCCTCAGCTGCAGGAGCCTCTTGTCCATTGTTATAAGGGAAGCTGATTTAATGCAAACTGTTCCCTCTCACTTTGGTCTGAGCCCCAGATCTGTATCCTCCAGGTGTGGGATGGACATAAGCTGATGCACAGCTACCACAGACTAGAAAGCACAAAGTTGGATCAAAGTGATTCTGTCAGACTTTTGGCTCTAAAACAATTTCCTCTCCTCTCTGGCCCTCCCTTGGTCGCTCTCCAGCAGGCGAGTGGGCACAGGCACAGCCAGAACCTGCTGCTGCCCAGCTGAGTCACTAATCCTGAGCAGCAGCTCAGCCTCAGGCATCATTTCTACCTCTCAGGTAGTTTCAGGAAGAGTTTTAGCAGTGATCTGTTACACACGACAGTGATTGAAATTATTGCTACTCATCCCTGTACAGATTAAGCAATGGTTACTTTAGTTCCTCAAGTGCAGCCCTGGGGCAGCATGAATAGCCCTGTAAAAGTTTTTGTGCCTGACAGTGTGATTTAAAGATGCTCAAAAGAGACAGCAGGGCTTGTAGGGATGAGGTTTGCCAACCAGCTGGATGCTGGGCTCATGTCTTAGAGAGAAACACCTGATAGCAGCAGTCTTGCTGAAGCCATCTAAGTTCAGCTTACAGGAGAAAGTGACTTTTTATGATCCTAAGAGTTATACAACTGAGCTTTATTTTGTTGGCTTTAATTACCCAGTTGTGTGGCACACTGACCTCAAACCTCATCATTCCATAATTGCCTTCATTTTGTATCACACAGTTTATGTCTTAGCCAGTCCCATGTATTTACAAGCACCAAGATCATTAGAAAAAAAGCTGTCCCAGGCAGAGTCCCTGTACCTCCAGGTGGAACCATGTCCCTCCATTCCCCTCCTCTCACTGGCTTCTTGTGGTTTCTTAGGACTTTCCCTGGCATGAACATAGAACCCAGAGGCTTGAGGGATCACGTGTCAGTGACAGACAAGTCTGCAGTTGCACGAGCGAGAAGAAAAAGCTTTAATAAATGTGTCCAGAGACACCTGCATGGAATGAGGGCAACACATGAAGAAGAGCAGGTGAAGGGAGCACACATGGCCTTAGGCACTCCTTGGCTCAGTCTGATGCTCTCCTGAGCCAGGGGCTGTCCTAGCGAGTGGTGAGTGCCACCTGCTCCCGGGAGGACACCACCTTCCCGTCCTGCACCTCCTCCACGATCGTGCGCACCTGGCGGGACGATGTCACCACTGCAAAGGAAAGGGCAACAATTATTCACGGCAGGAAGGAGAGAAATTGCTTAAAACATTATCAGACAGTGCACATTCTTCAAGAGCTGGTGGGAATTCCGCAAGGGAGTGGAAAATGCTGCTTTAAACAGCCCTGCTTTAACTGGGAAGGGGAAAGAACCAGGCTGAGCGGAAAGGTGGGTTCTTACCGTCTCTGCCAGAGTGTGAGGACATGGCCGAGGAGTACGGGGAGGAGATGCTACAAGAGAAGCACAAAACCAAAGAGATGTTAGGGACCAGCGCTGATTGTTGCTGCTATACAGGCTCTGTGTTCAGGTGGGAGAAAAACAGAGAAGGCTCGTGGAGATAAAAGTGTTGCTCCACTTGGCCTCTCCTGAGGGACAGAGGAACCACAGCAACACCCCACTACAGCCAGACACCAGGGACAGAGCACTGCGCATCCACAGGTGGTGTGAACAGAGAAACCAGCCCCGAAAGCTCTGGCTGGGCTGACACCCTGGGCACTTGGTGTCTGTGACCCATCTCCTCCCAGCCACCCTCCCAGCCAAGCCCCTCACGCACTGGGCGTCCTCTCCCTCCAGCAGCCGGCGGTACGTGGCGATCTCCTGCTCCAGGCGGCACTTGACGTCCAGCAGGACCCTGTACTCGTGGTTCTGGCGCTCCATGTCGCAGCGCAGCTCGCCCAGCTGCTCCTCCACGCCCGTGATCAGCATCTGCAGCTGGGGCCAGCTGGGTGCCGTAGCGCGCCTCGGTGTCGGCCAGGGTGCCCTCCAGCGCCGCTTTCTGCGGGATGGCCACGGGGATGGGCTCAGGGGCTGGCCAGGGTGGGCACAGCCCTGCATCCCCCTCCCTGCATGCCCGGCCCTGGTACCGTGCTCAGCTGCGACTGCAGGTCGATCTCCAGGCTCTGGATCGTGCGCCGCAGCTCCGTGATCTCCGTCTTGCCGCTCTGCAGCTGCTCCGTGTTGATGGCCACCTCCCGGTTCAGCTCTTCTGTCTGCAGCGAGGCAAAGCCCTCAGAGCCCTGGCAGCAGCCCCAGCCCCAGCCCTGTGATCACTGCTCAGCACAGCTCCTCACCTTGCTGAAGAACCACTGCTCGGCATCCCTGCGGTTCTTCTCCGCCAGGCTCTCGTACTGCTCCCGCATCTCCGCCAGGATCTTGGTGAGGTCGATGCCAGGGGCAGCGTCCATCTCCACGCTGATCTCCCCACCCACCTGCCCACGCAGGGCAGTCATTTCCTGACACAAAAAAGACATAACACGTCAGAGTGACATGGCATCTTCCCGTGGTGAGAAATTTCTTATTTGCACCCAGCGCAGGAACCCCACAGAGTTCCTGGAGGTCGTGCCTGAAGGATTATTTCTCTCCCCTTTCCTGCTCAAGTGTCTCCCTGACAGCCCTAATTCCAGAGACCCCTGTGTGTTTGGCATGTTTCCCTGATGCACAAGGAATGTTTGTAGGCCCTAATTTGAGCCCTACTCCTTGCTCACCTCCTCATGGTTCTTCTTCAGATAAGCCAGCTCCTCCTTCAGGTTCTCAATCTGCATCTCCAGGTCAGCTCTGGACAGGGTCAGCTCGTCCAGGACGCGGCGCAGGCCGTTGATGTCGGCCTCAACACTCATGCGCAGAGCCTGCTCCGACTCAAACCTGGGGACAACACACACACAGCTGCACATACCCACCTGAACAGAGCATCTTTCTTGTCTTTTCCTTCCCCAACTCAGTGTATTTTTGCCAAGAATTTTTAATTCAATGTGTGTGCACAGCTCTCACAGCGTAGAAATAGCAGTGCTGTGCCCAGGAAGAGATGAAATATTCCCAAATGTCCCACTCCAGTGGAGCAACCCCAGGTGCAGGTAAAAAGCACCTTGAACAGCCAGGATTTCCCCCCTTTTTTCACAAAAGCTCTTGGAGGTGTAGGACTCACTTGGTTCGGAAGTCGTCTGCTGCCAGCCTGGCATTGTCGATCTGCAGGACGATGTTGGCATTTTCAACAGTTGCAGACAGAATCTGATGGGGGATAAGGAAAAGAGTTAAAAAGTAATTTCAAACGCTGAGTGATCCCATCCAGAGAAGGACTGGAGCAGCACTGGGCCATGGGGCTGGACTTCCATGGGGGCTCTGCAAAGGAGGAGATGGGGTGCTCGTTTCCATCTCCCATCAGCACAGGCTCAGTCCCCCTGGGAACACTGCCATGGGCATGTCACCCTGCCCAGGTGAGCCCTGGCAGCACTCCAGGCGCCTTGTGCCTACCTCATTTGGCTTTCATAATTACACCTGAGGTGCAAGTATTTGCTCTGACATTATGAAAATGATTGGCCATTTAGTGAGCAGGAATTTGTGTAGCCACGAGCTAATGAAGAGCTGTAAATTCTCCTGCTTCAGGGGGTATCCAAGGAATAATCCAGGAATATTGAGGTGGTCATTTCCCAGCTGAGGGAGGAGAGGGAGGCAAGGATCTGCCTTCCCTTGGATCAGGAGCAGAAGGTTTCTGTGAGACCCAGAACTTCATCACTCAAATCCAGAGACAGCTCCTGGAATCTGTAGAGGAGCTTCCTGCATCAAAGCAAGCCCTTTCCCCCAGAGTGAAGACCAAGAAATTTTAGGAATGTGAGTTCCCCCCAGGGGCTGACCCTGCCCCATTTCCCAGGAATTTATTCTTACAGAGCAGGTATGACATTGCCCAACCGCCCACACCTCATTCCCTCGGTGAACCTGAGCTCACTCAGGATGAGTGATAAGGGCTGAGGGGGGCAAGCAATGGCAGGCTAGGGAGGGATGGGCAGATTCTGGTCTTTTGGCTGAAGGACTTTTGTTTAAAATCATCCAGGGAGCTGCTAAGAATAAAGAAACTACCTCGGCCATGACTTCATCTGCTGCATTTTACAGCAGGGCACACTCCTGATTTCAGCACCTTCCATAGCCCAGTGTGTTCCAATCCTGGACTGGACTCTGTCTGCAACTCCCAAAGAACAACATCCCATAGGACAGTTTCTTTCTATTTTAACCTCTACCTTTACCCTCCTCAAAGGATACGGGGGGAAAACTGATTTGTAGGATATTTGTGAGAATGACTATTCATCTCCATCTGCATATCACTCAGCAGTGAGCAGGGACAGGAGATAACAAGTCCCTGCCTGCTGAGAGCTCCATCAGGAGCCTAACAGGCAGCAGCTATGGGGCACAAGTAGTAAAAAGGAAGGCAGGAGGTGACAGTGTGGCAGCAAATATCATCAGGTAACCTGAATCTGACTCTTTTCCTGCCCCATCTTTCTCCCTACACCAGAACAGTCAACAGAAACCCCACTCTGGTGTCTGGTGATCTGCTGTTCATAGTGACTGTTATTCCAAGGCTCTGCTTTTCATTTCACACTAATTACCTGCGACAAGAGATAAACCTCTCCCCTCCAGCTGTTACGAGCAAGGTCATCTCTTCACAAGTGACTTTGCTGAAGATGTCCCGTTAGTCCCAGCATCCTACCTTGTTCCTGAGCTCCTCGATAGTCCTGTAGTAGGGGCTGTAGTCACGGTCAGGACCAGGTGCTTGCTTCTTGTACCACTACCCTGATCTTCACCTCCAGGTCGGTGTTGGCCTCCTCCAGGGCTCGCACCTTGTCCAGGTAGGCGGCCAGGCGGTCGTTGAGGTTCTGCATGGTCTCCTTCTCCCCCGCCGGCAGGATGCCATCGCCGCCTCCAAAGCCTCCAAAGCCCCCTCCAAAGCCGGCCCCAAAGGCGGCCCCATAGGTGCCCCCAAAGCCCCCGCCCAGGGCCCCTCCTGCGCTGCTGCAGTAGCTGCCCCCAAAGCCGCTGCCGAGCCCCGAGACCACGCGCGACGAGACGGAGTAGCTGCCGGAGCCGCCGTGCACGCTGGGGGCCCGGTACCCTCCGCCCCCGACTCGCACCGAGGAGACCCTGCTGGAGCCTCCGCCCAGGCTGCCGAAGCCCTTGAGCGAGGTGGAGGACGAGTATTGCCGGACAGTGGTGCTCATGCTGGAGGCTGGAGGTGCGCACAGAGGCGGCTCGGCAGCAGAGCAGCAGCAGCAGCGAGTGCTCGCTCCCCTGCCTCGGGGCCCTTTATAGCCCGGCCAGGAGGCGTTGCCACACTTTTTTTTTTCCCTTTCTTTTTTTTTTTTTTTTTTTCCCCTTGCATTCCCGACGATTTTCATCACTCATAAACCTGAGCCAACTTCCAGAATCGTCATTTTTGCCTTTGTTCTATTCACGCTTTTTGTCGTATTGCACTTGAAGCTTTTTCTCTTACAAAGGGCATCTTTATGCTTCTTCCGTTTCCAAGTAAATTGTCAGGTGTGATTAAAAGGAGGAGGCTCCTTGCTCAGGGCTATGATTTAATTCCCTCGGCACGGTGAGCTTTGAAACAGAGCGGTGCAGGATTTGAGGGAACAGCTCAGCATCTCTTTTACTATGCCTTTTTGTCCCAGCTACAATTTCCTGTGCCTGCTTGGGCTGCACACACAGACCTGCAGGGACAGCAGCCGTGTTGTGAGACCCTGAATGCACCTCCAAAGTCCTTGAGTACAATGGTGCTGGAAGGAACTTGGCTGCCAATCCTGGAAATACAAGTCCGCTCTTTTATCTGCAGGGAGAGGGATGAGCAGTCGTGAAAAAGCAATGAAAAGGGAATTTGTGCTCCAGGGCTCACTGGAGTCTTCCCTTCAGAGACCACCCAAGAGTGGAGGACTGTGGAAAGGTGATAGGATGGGTTGTTTTCTTTGTGAACTTAGCCAACCATCCCAAAAGGACAGTGGATGGACACTAGCTAGAAATTATGAGATCTCCATGGAAAATGTGGAATAGCAGAAAGTAGATGAAGGACATAAGGAAAAAGCTCCTGGTGTATAAACCCTATGAACAGGAGCACAAAGCTGACAGGAGCACAGCTCAGCAGCTGATGCCAGTGGTGTTTGCTGTGATGTTTTTTTGTCAGTTGTGAGCAGGCAGGACAGCTTCACTGTGAGTTTGGAGTTTACAGCTCCCACCTAAATGAAGCTTCAGGAGAGGCAGAGATCATCTCTGGCAAGCACAAAAGGCTCCAGAACCGAGCACAGTGGTGTGGCCAGGCCCTGCTGACCCACAGCACAGGCAGAAGCCACCAATCTGAGTGTGCCTGGCTCATCCTGCAGGGTGTGGAGGGGAAGGGATTGCTCATGTGTGTGCACACGGTGGATTGTTGGGCTGTCTCTGCAGACAGGCCCCAACAGCCCCTTCCCAACAGCCAAGTTCTTCCTTAGATCATTTGCCAAAGGAGGGGAGAAAGGGTATGGAAGGAAGAACAAAGGTACATTGCTGAGGAGCTCAAAGGGCACAACTCCCTCCCCTCCATCTGGAGACAGTACAGGAGTGGGATGTGTCCTTGGAATATCAGGATTGGCTGCTGTGGAGGTTCCCTATCTTCACTGGTGGATGGAGACAAGTCCGTGCAGCTCGGAGAGCTGGAGGATGGGAGAGCTGCAGGATCGGAGCCTCTGCTGGCTCTGGCTGTCTCTGTCCCCTCTGTTCCTGTCGTGTGAGCGCCGGGCACAGCGCCAGGGGACGCCCACTCGCTGCTCGTCCTGCCCAGGTGCGGATGGAAAAGGTGCAGCAGCAGGCGGGGGGCGGCCGGGACGTGGCGCTGCCAGGAATGTGCTTCGTCCCCATCTTCATTTCCTCACCCCTGCCCGGGCAATGCCGCGGTTTGTCCTCTCTGATTGCAGCGGTGATGTGGGGAAAGGGGAATGTCAGAGAAAAAGCCAGTACAGAGCCCGTGCGAGTCCAAACGCTCAGCCTTGCCCTGAGCAAAGCCCCTCAGAGTGGCACAGTGTCGCACTGTCACACAGTCACTCATGTGTCGCAAAGGTGATTCACGGTTCTTCCTCTACGGGGAATTGCCTTTTCTCTCATCTTTTGTTTGCCATTGATCTGCTATGCCATAAAAACACACGTTGCCCAGAATATCTGTGATACTTTGGTAATGCCACAGGGCAGCAATTAAAATCATGAGCATTAATTAAGACTTAAAACTACATTAACCACTCAAGGACGTTATTTCCATGACCTCCCATTGAACGCAACCACAAGGACTGCGTGTTGTTTCTATCACACCCTTTGAAGTAAAAGGCTGAGTATGAAACCAGATCCTGCCTCTCCTCTTGAGCACGTGCACACTGGGAGCCCATTTTTAATATTATTCAAAAGCAGGATTCCAGTCCTACGGCATAACAGCAGCTTCATGGTAGCACAGTGGTGTTCAAACATACAATTGGTCTTACTTTGGGGGAAAATGGAGGTGAAGTTCTGGCTCCAAAATTTCATATCAGCAGATGCAGATTCTACCTGGATAAAACCATTTCCCTCTTTTTATATGTTTATAAAGTTTGCCCTGGAATCAAATTATCATCAAAAGGTTTCCTAAAATAAGCTGAAAAACATGCATTAACGTATGTTTCTAAAGTGGTCTTTTCTGTCAGAGGAATTCAGTGTTGCCTGAGAAGTCAAACCATCTTTCTGGACTAAATTCCCACTTTCTGAGACCTGCCTCAAGCTGCTGCTGCCTGTCAGTGTAAGCCACTCTGCAGCTCCCTCCTCCATAGGGTTTCCTAAGGTCAGGACTAATTATTAATGCTCAAGGCAGGAGAAAATTGACATCTGTTTTCCACACCTCCCTCACACTGTGCAGGAGTAATTAAAGCAGGGGATTTCATTAGCAAAGTGTTATTTGTTGTTTCTATAGGAACACAGGTGTGCCAAGACTTTTACCAGAGGAAAATAAAAAGCAAGGGTGAATTCCAGCGAGGCACCTCAGCATCCCTGCACTGGGTGTTGCAACAGCCAGAGGGGCGTGGCAGGGGACTCAGAGGAGCTGCAAGACCTGTTGGTGGTCCCTGCACCAACCATGGGGACAACAGGGTCCCTAAGAGGTGACCTGGAATGGGGTGTGGCTGTGCAAGCTGTGTCTGTCCCGACCCTTCTCAGGTATCTGATCTTGAGTGATTCAACCCTGTCTTTACCCAGCTCGGGGACATGAATCCCCCCAGGGAGAGTCCCTGGGCTGCTCTGGGCTCCCTCCTCAAGGCTGTGGGAGTGGAGGGAGCAAAGTCTGCAGGACCATGGAGTACCTCAGGTTGGGAGAGTTGGGAATTGTGCTGCTGCTGACCCATGGATCAGCCAAGGATGTGCAGCAAGGACGTGCAGCAGCCTTTATCCCAACCCACTGATGAGCTCACTGATCATCAGCGTCAAACTTCAAACCAGAACTGTGTCTCCTCAGGCCAGTGGATGCTGGGGATGCTCAGGGCAGCCAACGCCAACAAGGGTCACAGGGGTCTGCTCCAAGGGGACAGAATCCCAGAATCCCAGAATCCCAGAATCACAGAATCACAGAATCCCAGAATAATGAGGTTGGAAGAGACCTCATAAGATCATCGAGTCCAACCTGTGCCCTAACACCTCAACTATAGCACCAAGTGCCATGTCCATTTTTTTTTAAACACATCCAGAGTTGGTGATTCTACCACCTCCCTGGGAAGAGCATTCCAATACTTTATTATTCTTGGAGTGAAAAAATTTTTCCTAATATCCAACCTGTATATTTCGTGATGTAGCTTGGGACAGGGGGGCACAGCCCAGGCACTGGGCAGAGCTGCAGGGCAGGGGGTTGGGGGCCTCAAAACCATGGAGCCCTGCCAACCTGGCTGCAGAGCAGATGATGCACTGCAGGCATCATTCCAATGTTTGGGGGAAAAGAAAGAATTCGCTCTTATCTCCTCCTACATTCCAGACAGATTTCTGGAGAAGGCTTTTAAAGCTGTGTGGCCAGCTCTTTTCTCACTCTCACTCAGTTGCTCTGCTCTGATTCATTTCATTGAGTTAGAAGTTGGATTTACAAAGTAATAAATGTGTCAGAATGCAGCCAAGAATGTGTCTGGACTGGCTTTCCAGGAACGCTGGGCTGGCTGACTGCAGTGGGAACTGCTGTGTCAGGAGCAGCCACCGGCAGCCGGGGAGTGCCACAAGAGCTCCCAGAAGAATTTTAATCCTTTTTCTTGCACAGACCATACCCTCCTCTTCCCATCACTGTTTCCCTCACCCTTCAGTGGCGCCCTTGGAAGCAGGAGCCCAACTGAGCTGAGTTTGCCTGTCTGGAGGGACAGCAGCCCTCCTGACAGATCGCTGTCCTGCCTGCAGCTTCAGACCATTTCACCCCAAAGTTTGGGATCCAGAATGAGGAGCAGCTGCTGGGGCAGAGCTGGGGCGTGGTATTTGCAGGGTCCTGTCTGCACCACTTGGGCTTTGTTCATTTGCTTGGCCTCGCTGGGTTAAAGCTTCAGCCCTGCTGTTGCTTGGCATTGCAGTGGGGGAGCAGTGCTTTGGCCAATCTGTGAAACACAGGGGTTCTCACAGGCTTCACCTCCCACCACCTTGAGATCAGCTCTTTTTTAGGCTCCCCTCACACCCTCTCCCCTGAAGCTGCCAGGTCTCAGGAGTTACACAGGTGTGGGTGTGCAGGCCCCCCCATCAGGGTACCAAGGATGGAGAATGTTGCTCCTCCCAGCTTTGTCCCACAGCTGCAGGGGTGGGACAGCCCAAGAGCATCGAGACCAGACCTGGGTTTGCAGGACTGCAAAGAGAAGCTTTATTTGATTCCTGTGTGTGGCACAGAGCTGAGAGAAGGGTGAGAGAGGGTAAGGAGGGGGTGATAGTGGGAGAAGGTGCTTTTGATGATCCATATGGCAAGAACACATCAGCTGGGATCTGCTTTGCTGTGCTGGGCAGGGTTTGCAGCAAAACAGGCAGTGCCTCAGTGGGCAGCCTGGGTGATCTGCTCCCGGGAGGAGATCACCTTCCCATCCTGGACCTCCTCGAAGATGGTGCGGATCTGGCGGGTGGTTACTGGTCCTGCAATGGGGAAAGAAGGAGCTGTTACTGCCAGGGCACAAGGAGGGAATGTCTTAAAGATCTTAGAGATTTTTTACTATGGTCATCACATCAGAAACCCAATATAGCAGCACATTCCCACTGCTGAATTGCACAGATTCGGTTTTCAGAAATTGTACAGATTCAGCGTGTTCAGAAAATTTCTGACATGTTTTGGTATATAATAAATTTGCTGTATCGTAATATTTTGTATATAAGTTCAAATTTTGGAAATATAATCAAATAGTAACTTTAGTAGAAAAGTAAAAGGAGTCTGTGCTAAGAAGGTGGGTGAGGGTATGAGAGCTGTGTATGATCAGAGCTTCAGCCAAGACCTGTCCTTACCTTCTTTCACAGGCGAGATGTAGTGGGAAGACATGCTGTGGGAGGAGAACAAGGAAAAGGAGGTGAGAAACAGGAAAAAAGTGAGTAATGTCCAAGATGAGATCATTATTTAAACCCTGCCTTTATAGTGTGTACCAATACATGAGTCAAATGCTTCTGGAAACCACCAGTGTCCCAGCTGAAGGAAGAAACTGTTAAGGGTGGGTGTGTGACACAGGAATTCAGACACCCGTGCAGCACCTGCTCCCTGCCTGGGATCACACAGACATGGAAGGATGGCAGCTGGAACCCAGGGATGCTGCAGGGCTGTTACAACCACTGGGCTGTTGTGGACTGCTGGGACTGAAAAGAGAGCCCCTGTTGCATGCAATGGGTCAGGGACTGGGCTGACAGAACCCTCCAGGGGATGCAGGTGGTTCAATTTCTATTTCCTTTGCTATGACCCATCTCCTCCCAGCCACCCTCTGTCCCTGTCATATTTTCTGTAAAATCCCCTCGCCAGCATTTCTTCTCCTGGGGAGCTGAGAAACCTCAAAAAAGAAATCCTGGCGAAGGGATTCTTCAGAAAACACGACAGTGACAGCCCTCCCAGCCAAGCCCCTCACGCACTGGGCGTCCTCTCCCTCCAGCAGCCGGCGGTACGTGGCGATCTCCTGCTCCAGGCGGCACTTGACGTCCAGCAGGACCCTGTACTCGTGGTTCTGGCGCTCCATGTCGCAGCGCAGCTCGCCCAGCTGCTCCTCCACGCCCGTGATCAGCATCTGCAGCTGGGCCAGCTGGGTGCCGTAGCGCGCCTCGGTGTCGGCCAGGGTGCCCTCCAGCGCCGCTTTCTGCGGGATGGCCACGGGGATGGGCTCAGGGGCTGGCCAGGGTGGGCACAGCCCTGCATCCCCCTCCCTGCATGCCCGGCCCTGGTACCGTGCTCAGCTGCGACTGCAGGTCGATCTCCAGGCTCTGGATCGTGCGCCGCAGCTCCGTGATCTCCGTCTTGCCGCTCTGCAGCTGCTCCGTGTTGATGGCCACCTCCCGGTTCAGCTCTTCTGTCTGCAGCAAGGCAAAGCCCTCAGAGCCCTGGCTTTCCCACTATGACTAGCCACCCTCCTAAGAGGACTGTGAAACCAACCCTCCTCCTCACTAGGCCACCTCCTGCCAGAAGGCACCCTTACTCCACTAATCCCAGCCCTAATCCTACTTGAAACAACAAGCCTGCTCGTCCACCCACTGGCCCTAGGAGTACGCCTAACAGCCAACCTCAGAGCAGTCCACCTTCTCATCCAGCTCATCTCTACAGCCACAACAGCCTTGTTTTCCACTATACCAGCAGTTTTGCTTCTAACTCTACTAATTCTCTTCTTACTAACCATCCTAGAGGTAGCACAAGTGATAATCCAAGCCTATGTCTTCATGCTCCTGCTGAGCCTTTACCTACAAGAAAATATCTAACTCTCAATGGCACACATTCTTATAACCTAGTAGACCCTAGCCCCTGACCCATCCTAGGAGCAGCCACTGCTCTCCTAACCACCTCAGGACTAACAATATGATTCCACTACAACTCCCCTCGACTCCTTATTCTAGGCCTACTCTCCACTATTCCCGTCATGTTCCAATGGTGATGCGACATTGTAAGAGAAAGCACATTCCAAAGCCACCACACTCCCACTGTACAGCAGCCCCAGCCCTGTGCTCACTGCTCAGCACAGCTCCTCACCTTGCTGAAGAACCACTGCTCGGCATCCCTGCGGTTCTTCTCCGCCAGGCTCTCGTACTGCTCCCGCATCTCCGCCAGGATCTTGGTGAGGTCGATGCCAGGGGCAGCGTCCATCTCCACGCTGATCTCCCCACCCACCTGCCCACGCAGGGCAGTCATTTCCTGACACAAAAAGAGAAGCACATCATCATGCAATTCAAGAAACAGCATATAAAATGTTCCTCTTGAGACAGAGCTCTGCAGGAAAGTGAGCATTTGGGGGCTGATCAAAAGGGAGCAAATTGGGGTATTTGCTCCATGACCACAAATAAAATAAATTCTTGTGAAATCCCTGCTGGAGTTAATTCTCCAGAGAATAAAGCAGTGCCTGTAGGTGGTTCATTTCTCAGGGAACAAACCTTCCCAGCCGGAAGATGCAAGGATTGTTAATAAACCTCTAACAGCCACAATGGGTATTACTGATGTGGCAAATGGTGAATGGGATTTCCACAGGCTCCAGGGAGGATGTGCTGCTGTCCAGAGTGCATCCCCTCTGCTGCCTCACCAGCACTTCTCACCTCCTGCCCAGCAGTTCAGAACCCAGCACAGCCTTTCAGGCTGGACCAAAACTCAAATTTCAGTGCCTGGGGTGGCCTTTTTAGAGCCCAACTCTGTGCTCACCTCCTCATGGTTCTTCTTCAGATAAGCCAGCTCCTCCTTCAGGTTCTCAATCTGCATCTCCAGGTCAGCTCTGGACAGGGTCAGCTCGTCCAGGACGCGGCGCAGGCCGTTGATGTCGGACTCCACGCTCATGCGCAGAGCCTGCTCCGACTCAAACCTGGGGACACAAACACGCTCAGCAAAGCTGCACCAGCCCCTGCCAGCTGGACACACAGCCCCTGTCTGTGCCTCCACACTGCTGCTGGCATCGTGGCAATACTACATGGCCCCACTGACGATTTTCCATGGGGAAATTCTGAGCAAAGTGGGGGGAAATGGATAAAAAGTGTCCACCTGAGTCCATAACATCACCCTGCTCCTGGCACCTCCAGGGCTTGGTACTGGCCCTGGGCTCTGTGGAGTTGCACACACGCATTAAGGGCACAGTGAGGCACAGGGCAAGGTCTCTGTACCAGAGATAAATCAGCAACAGAAATAAAATAGTGGGTTTGGAAGGAACCAACATAATCCCTGTGTGCCTGCAAGGTTGGGAGAACCATCTGCTTTGGAAATTGCACCCTCATTTTGAAGGCTTTGCTTCCACATTGCTTTTCTGGGGTTTGGATGGGACTTTCTCCTAATTTCATCAAACTTCCCTGCACATTTTGCTCCATTTTTTTCCAGAAATGTGTCTTACTTAGTCCTGAAGTCATCTGCTGTCAGCCTGGCATTGTCAATCTGCAGCAGGAGGTTGGAATTGTCCACTGTGGCCGCCAACACCTGGGCAGTGAAAGATAAAAGAGTGTCAGGAATTCCTCCTGGCTGGGTGTTGGGACAGGAACAACACTTTTGGGGAAGTTTGGCATTTCCTTAGCAGAAGTCTGGAATCAGGACAAGTGAGATGCAGCTGAGACTGACTGCTGGTTACTCCATAACCTCTCTTTCCAAAAACCCCCCAGTAAGTGTTTCAAAAGGCAGAATGAGGCCACGTAAGATGTGTGAGATCTGATGGTGGCCTTTGTTCCTATCCTCCAGGGCAGGTGCTGTTTGTGGAAAGGTCAGAGGGACCAGTGGGGTGTCTGTGCTTGTTACACTTTATTCTGGGATGGATTTAATTGGTTGGCAGCAGAAACGGAGCAAAAGGCAGTGAGCAGGTGCCTACAGATTCTGATTTTCATATTACCAAAGCAGGAGCAAATAACCCACACTGGGAGGAGAACTCTGTTGAGAGGGGGGGGAACGAGCTCCCTGCATCCTTTGCCAGCACTCCTGCAGATCCAGCTGTCCACACCTTCTGGAATCCCGGGGGGCAATTCATACATGGGAAGTAACAGAGAACAATGTAAACTCCAAAATGGCATGCTGGGATTCAAATCAAACAGAGAGGAATCCCCTCTGAGCTGCCTGGGCTGGGGACTTGGTACCAATTCCAGCCCTCTGGCAGTAATTGCCAAAAGAGGCAAAAAAACTCGTTATTGGTCAGTTCCATCTTTTTATCATCTAAATCTCCTCCACGGGAGGAGCTGAAACAAGTTTGCAAATTCTTTGCCTGAATGTTTCCAAATATGACATCAGTGTTTCATAGTTTGCCCACAGTTGTAAATTTTTCTGCACCTTAATTTTAAACTCCCAAGAACTCACAAGATCAGTGCAGACTTGTCTGTTTTCCTCACTTTTGTCTTACATCCTCTTAGATCTGTTCCTGCCAGTGAAAGCTGCCACTTGTCCCACTCAGAAGGATGTAACCAAAAGCTGCCATTGAGACATCTCTAATTTCCAGCCGGGAACTTCACACATGCCACTGGGACGCTTTTTACGACATAATTAGTAATGACTAATTACAGAAGTAACAGTCATTGTCTCTGCTTCCTCTCTGACACATCCCACTGTGATAATCCCAGCATCCTACCTTGTTCCTGAGCTCCTCGATAGTCCTGTAGTAAAAAGGAAGGCAGGAGGTGACAGTGTGGCAGCAAATATCATCAGGTAACCTGAATCTATCTGCCTCCTTTCCTGCCCCATCTTTCTCCCTACACCAGAACAGTCAACAGAAACCCCACTCTGGTGTCTGGTGATCTGCTGTTCATAGTGACTGTTATTCCAAGGCTCTGCTTTTCATTTCACACTAATTACCTGCTATTTGATAAGCCTCGCCTCTCCAGCTGCAACATGAAAAAGGTCATTTCTTCACAAGTGACTTTGCTGAAGATGTCCCGTTAGTCCCAGCATCCTACCTTGTTCCTGAGCTCCTCGATAGTCCTGTAGTAGGGGCTGTAGTCACGGTCAGGACCAGGTGCTTGCTTCTTGTACCACTCCCTGATCTTCACCTCCAGGTCGGTGTTGGCCTCCTCCAGGGCTCGCACCTTGTCCAGGTAGGCGGCCAGGCGGTCGTTGAGGTTCTGCATGGTCTCCTTCTCCCCCGCCGGCAGGATGCCATCGCCGCCTCCAAAGCCTCCGAAGCCCCCTCCAAAGCCGGCCCCAAAGCCGGCCCCATAGGTGCCCCCAAAGCCCCCGCCCAGGGCCCCTCCTGCGCTGCTGCAGTAGCTGCCCCCAAAGCCGCTGCCGAGCCCCGAGACCACGCGCGACGAGACGGAGTAGCTGCCGGAGCCGCCGTGCACGCTGGGGGCCCGGTACCCTCCGCCCCCGACTCGCACCGAGGAGACCCTGCTGGAGCCTCCGCCCAGGCTGCCGAAGCCCTTGAGCGAGGTGGAGGACGAGTATTGCCGGACAGTGGTGCTCATGCTGGAGGCTGGAGGTGCGCACAGAGGCGGCTCGGCAGCAGAGCAGCAGCAGCAACAGCAGCGAGTGCTCGCTCCCCTGCCTCGGGGCCCTTTATAGCCCGGCCAGGAGGCGTTGCCGGCGCCTTTCGACACCCCTGACAGCCAAAGCCAAATTCCAGAATCATCATTTTCCTCTCCTTGGTTTCACATCTTTTGTCACATCCACCGGGCAACACTGTGGCTCACATGGGACTTTTTTCCTCTTTGATTCCCAGCACCCGGCGTGATGCAGGTCCCTGCCCCGGGCTATGTTTTGGCATTCCCAGTGTCCATTCCTGCTCCACCCGCTGTTCCCTCATGGAGTAACACAAGTGAATCCTTTGTTATCCGCCAAGTCACCTGCAAGTGTCATTGCAAAAATCCACAAATCTGTTTATTTGTTTTTTAAAGAGTCTAAAGCCAAGGAAAGCTTTTTTAAAGAGTCTAAAGCCAAATGCACACAAGAGCTCTGTGCATCCATAATCTTTATATGGGCCAAGACAAAGCTTGGAAACTTTGGATGGAAACTTTCCTGTCAGGACCTTTATTGCAGGACAAGCACAGACCTGGCAGGATTTGTGTACTGATACAGGATTTGGCAGAAATCTTATAGCTTAAAAGAGAATAAACTCCAGCAATTTCTGCTGGGCTGAATCTCCCTACAGAGACTGGAAAGTCCCTACATTGGTGGGTTTTCAGTCAGTTTAAAGGGTAGATGAGTAATGTTTCCCTGCAGTACCTGCTTTGCTCCACCACCTTTCCCAAATCCCACAGGAACTGCCTGTAACTTCTAAAAAATGTGTAGAAGCTAAAACATCCTGTGCTCTCTCAACACCAAGGCAGGGTTTAATGCTTAAACATTCTAAATCAGAGGAGAGGGACTGAAACTCTACCAGACACCCACAGCCAGGGCAGGTTACTTGCAATTCCTGATGAGAAGAGAAGGATCAATCCTTATCAATGGGAAGAGCAGGAGAAATCCTTATCAGTAGGAACAGTATGATCAATCCTTATCAGTGTTTGTGCTCTAGGCTTTTTCCTACAGATTTGCAGCTGAAGACAGCGATGCCAATGGTAGCAGGGGCAGCATCACCTCTATCAAAAGTGGTGATGGGCAAAGCCGAACTCACCCCAACCCTGCAAACACCAAGGTTTGACCACTCTGGCACAGAGGGCAGGGACAGTGCTGGCCACACCTGCCCCAGGCTACTGAAGGAGCAGAACGATTACAGTAACATAGCTGGACAGGTATTGGCATGAAAAAAAAAGCAGGAAAGAAGCAGGAAATGTGGGACTGCTCTGTTTTATTCTTTCTTGGGGGAAAAAGCCCTTTGCTGATGTGACGCCAGCTCTTGTTGTGTGCAGTGGAGAATCGCACACCCAGCCCGGCCTGCCTGGCTCCAGCCATGGCATTCTCAATAAAAGAAGTTATTTTAGCTTTTCTCAGAGGTGCCTGTGAGGTAGTGAAGGAGTTATAGGGATTAGGAACCCTTTTGTGTTCTCGCTCATGTTGTGAGCTCCTTCCTTCCCAGCCCCCTCCGGCTGTTTTCACATTATAACGCATTAACTGATTTTGGAGGTGCTCAGATGTTCCCAGAGCCTCACCCTCGGTAATTCATGGTGCCTCCTTTCTTTCATGTTCCCCGAAGGACACAGTAACAACAAGGCTTTATCTGCCTCCTGTTAGGGCTTCACAGCAGTCACGCTCCCTTTAGCAGCTCCAGGGCGGTGGGGTGACTTTCTGGGCAGCCACCAAGCCACAAGAGAGAGAATCTGGATCCTCTCATTCAAGGGCTCTGCTCTCTGGGCAGCACTGCCTCACACCCATGACCTTCAGATTTGGAATTCTGACTCCCCAAGCTGCAGAAACAGAGGTTGGAATGGCCACGTTCCCCATGCCTCAGAGAGCTGGGGAAGGACCAGGGCACAACCCAGCGCTGGCAAAGAGCAGAGCGAGCAGAGGACAGTGCTCAGCTCCCAGCACCATCCTGGTGCAACCTGGCAGGGCCAAGATCAGCTGTTGCTGGCTCCTTTCCCTCTGCACTGGGGGGTACAGCATTACCCAACACCCATCGTGTGAGAGCTGTGCTCCAGAGCCATCCCGGGCCACCCCTGCTCCCAGCTCTTCCAAATGCGCTCACTTTGCTCATGTTTGCTCCAGCAAACACCCTCCTGCTCCAGGCAATTCCCTCCTTGGCCCTGAGCCTCCCACATGGGCTAAAAGCTGTGCTGTGAGGTCTGACCCCCCCTCAGGTCACCCTCACATTTTAGGCCAAGTTCCAAGTCAGCCTGAAGGTGCCAACTGCCCTAACACTAGGCAAAGCCCACAGGAAGGGGACACCTGGCCTTTTTACAGCTTTTCTTGTACATTATCACAACCTCAGCCCAGGTTTCAGTTCTTTTACCTGCAGGTGTGGCAGATGTCACGCAGACAATCTGGAAATTGTCCTGCAATATCAGCTTTTCCCTGGTCTTTTCTGACCAATGCTCTTGCTGCTCAGCTGCTGCCTTGGCCCCTGACTGAGCTCCTGGAACAACAATCCTACACCTCGAACAACAATCCTACACCTGGAACAACAATCCCGTACCTGGAACAACAATCCCACCCTGTTCTGACACCAGGAACCCTCAGCACAGAGCTCCCCTGTGCTGGCTGTTGACATCAGGGTACAGAGGAGCAGCTCTGCCTCAGCTATTTCATGCTACCAGAAGAATTCAATCTCCCGGGCTTTCCTGACTCACTCACCCACAACAAATTCCCTTGAGATAAAAGACAAAAAGAACATCATAATGCTCAGGAGATGGTATCAGTCTGTTCCAGCAAGAAGCACGCTGGAGATGCAATCTGTGCGGGAGGAAAGGACTGAACTCCTCGGTGTGCATTGGAGGCGAGGTGACATTTCCTGCAGGGAAACGGCCACGGTCAGCGTGTGGCATTTACCTCAAACAATAACAGCTAATTGTGCTTTTAATGTCATGAATAAGAGTTAATTAGGAGTCATTGCGTTTCCCCCGTGGGCCAGCTTCTCCCCAGTGCCTTCCACAGCAATTCCCAGCTCAGCCGGAGCTCACTGAGGGTTGCAGAGCTGGGAAAGGAGCGCTCCTGAGTGTGAGAAATGGCAGGCACAGGCTCTACCCTTGCTGATGGGTTTGCTCTGTAAGTCTCAACAACAGAAAACAGGGAACAAATATATCAAGGTGTGGAGTGACACATGATGTCTTTGTTTGTATCTCAGCTGTCGATTCTTTGCCATCTGCCAGGACGTGTCCTGACGGCCCCCCCACATTAGCTGGAAAAAGCCATCGCAGCTCCTATTACCATGAAAGGAAATGGTGTTTGTGTGTGCAATGGAAACTCCCTCTGGGCTGCCCGGGGCACTCTGCCATCAGCCAGCCTGCCCAGCCTCGGCTGCCCGGGCTGCAGGGCGGGGGTGATGCCACCCCCTGTAATCCCCTCCTTCCACACCAAGGGACTGAGAGGTGGACGGCACAGCCCGGCCCGGCGGCTGCAGAGGGGAAAAGATGGCAAAGGAGGCAGTGGGGAGAAGGGAAGGACAAGGAGTGACTCTGGATTGTCCCTCTCCAGGCTCCAAACTGGAGCAACGAAGTCAGATATTCCTGTGCCACTGCCCTCCAGCTGCCCCACTGGCAGCCCCATATCAGCGCCACTCCTCTGGGCTACTGATGAGCCCTCTCCTCTCCTCTCCTCTCCTCTCCTCTCCTCTCCTCTCCTCTCCTCTCCTCTCCTCTCCTCTCCTCTCCTCTCCTCTCCTCTCCTCTCCTCTCCTCTCCTCTCCTCTCCTCTCCTCTCCTCTCCTCTCCTCTCCTCTCCTCTCCTCGTGGAACAGGGTGATGTTCCTGCATTTGGCCCAGGTCCTGAGTGGTTTGCAGAGCACCAGGTGAGGTCCCAGCCCTGTGTCATTGATGCTTCATGAGCCGCCTCCCCCAGTGAGGGCCACCAGAGCGCAGACCAGCTCCCCAGCAGAGCCCCACTCTGCCTGTTTGGCACGGGGTGTGCCAAGGAGATCCCTCCCAGAGCGATCCCCAGGGAATCAGCCCTGCTGACACAGCCAGTGCACACTCTGCTGCTCATCCAAGGCAGTGTGGGGTTCTCCCCGCTGCATTCAGGGATCATGGGCCCATCTGGCACAAGATGATCTTTCCACACTTGTGGAAGCTCTTCCCCCTCAGTCCCACTGCAGCTGTTCCTCCTCATGGGCACCCAGACACTGTGACAGCCCCACTGTGGCACTGTGACAGCCCCAGGCACTGTGACAGCCCCACTGTGACACTGTGACACTGTGACAGCCCCACTGTGACACTGTGGCACTGTGACAGCCCCACTGTGACAGCCCCAGGCACTGTGACAGCCCCAGGCACTGTGACAGCCCCACTGTGACACTGTAACAGCCCCACTGTGACACTGTGGCACTGTGACAGCCCCACTGTGGCACTGTGACACTGTGAGAGCCCCAGGCACTGTGACAGCCCCACTGTGACTCTGTGACACTGTGACAGCCCCACTGTGACACTGTGACAGCCCCAGGCACTGTGACAGCCCCACTGTGACACTGTGACACTGTGACACTGTGACAGCCCCAGGCACTGTGACAGCCCCACTGTGACACTGTGACAGCCCCAGGCACTGCCAGCCCACCCCAGGCTGGGCACAGCCTCTCTGCTGGCACCTCTTAGCCAGGAGGATCCTGAACAAATTGTGGTCACCCCTCCAGTCTCCAAGGACTGGCTCAGCCTTCCTGCCTCTGCCTGGGGTGAGGGACTCTCTCCTCACGCCAGCAAGCTCAGGGCTGAGCGCTCTGGCTCCCTGGGACATCCTCAGCCACACAGTGACATTGTGCAGAGCCAAGAGCAGATCTGGGCATTCCCAGAGCCCAAGGCACAAGCTGCTCTGATGCTGGGTGGGACCAAGGCTCTTCTGTGAATCTCTCCAAACTGCAGAGGTGTGACCAGAGCAAGAAGGACAGATAGACAGATCTCAGGGCTTGTTTTACTCAGACAGAGGAATATTTTTATGTCCTAAAAGAGCCAAAATCTCCAACCACCAGGAATTGCTTGAGCTCCATCTCCATGACAAACTCCAGCCGCTGGAGTTTCCCACGTTAGCTTTTCAGCATCTGTCTTCCAGGCAGCAGCAGCTCTTGCAGTTTCTCATGTCTCGTTCTTCGGTGTGGCAATGCAATCACACCCTGTCTGCTCATTCTTCTCCCCTCACTGGGCATGGCAGGGAGCCACATGAGCATTCTGCTGACTGTGGGCAACAAACAGCAGCTCCCACACTCATCCTGCACCCACACCACCCTCAGGGCAAGGTCTTCAGCCAGATGGGAATCCCAGCTTGGGACACCCGTGACGTTGGTGGTGGGGTGAGGCAGGAACCAGCACTGGCCTGGGGACACTCGTGCTCACAGAAGGGAATCGTGATTTAAACCCCACTCTGGGGCGAGGCCAGGCACGCCAAAGGACCCCAGGGGGATGTGACAAACCTGCTGGTGGTGACAGGGACTCCACCAGCCCTGTGACTCCTCCACAGGAGCCTCTGCTGGCATTCAGTGCCCTCCTGCATCCAGGCCTTGTCCTGGCTCCATGCAGACCCTTCCCAGCAGCACAGCCCTGATGACCAGGAGGATGGGCAGGAGCAATGGGAACTGCCCCTACAGACTCTGATTTCCAGCCCCCCCAGACTGTGATTTCCAGTTCCCACAGACTGTGATTTCCAGCCCCCCAGACTGTGATTTCCAACCCCCCAGACTGTGATTTCCAGTTCCCACAGACTGTGATTTCCAGCTCCATCAGACTCTGATTTCCAGCTCCATCAGACTGTGATTTCCAGCCCCCACAGACTGTGATTTCCAGCCACACAGACTGTGATTTCCAGCTCCATCAGACTCTGATTTCCAGCCCCACAGACTGTGATTTCCAGCCCCCCAGACTGTGATTTCCAGCTGCCCCAGACTGTGATTTCCAGCCCCACAGACTGTGATTTCCAGCTCCATCAGACTGTGATTTCCAGCTCCATCAGACTGTGATTTCCAACCCCCCAGACTGTGATTTCCAGTTCCCACAGACTGTGATTTCCAGCCCCTCCAGACTGTGATTTCCAGCCCCTCCAGACTGTGATTTCCAACCCCCCAGACTGTGATTTCCAGCCCCACAGACTGTGATTTCCAGCCCCACAGACTGTGATTTCCAGCCCCAGACTGTGATTTCCAGCCCCTACAGATTGTGATTTCCAGCTCCATCAGACTGTGATTTCCAACCCCCCAGACTGTGATTTCCAGTTCCCCCAGACTCTGATTTCCAGCCCCCCAGACTGTGATTTCCAGCCCCCCAGACTGTGATTTCCAGCCCCACAGACTGTGATTTCCAACCCCACAGACTGTGATTTCCAGTTCCCCCAGACTGTGATTTCCAGCCCCTACAGACTGTGATTTCCAGCTCCATCAGACTCTGATTTCCAGCCCCCCAGACTGTGATTTCCAGCCACACAGACTGTGATTTCCAGCTGCCCCAGACTGTGATTTCCAGCCCCTGTAGACTGTGATTTCCAGCTCCATCAGACTCTGATTTCCAGCCCCACAGACTGTGATTTCCAGTTCCCACAGACTGTGATTTCCAGCCCCCCCAGACTCTGATTTCCAGCTGCCCCAGACTGTGATTTCCAGCCCCAAAAACTGTGATTTCCAGCCCCTACAGACTGTGATTTCCAGCCACACAGACTATGATTTCCAGCTCCATCAGACTGTGATTTCCAGCTCCATCAGACTGATTTCCAGCCCCCACAGACTGTGATTTCAAGCCCCACAGACTGTGATTTCCCAACCCTATAGACTGTGATTTCCAGCCCCCACAGACTGTGATTTCCAGCCCCTACAGACTGTGATTTCCCACCCCCCAGACTGTGATTTCCAGCCCCTACAGACTGTGATTTCCAGCCCCTACAGACTGTGATTTCCAGCTGCCCCAGACTGTGATTTCCAGCCCCTACAGATTGTGATTTCAAGCCCCACAGACTGTGATTTCCAGCAGACTGTGATTTCCAGCCCCTACAGATTGTGATTTCCGGCAGACTGTGATTTCCAGCCCCTACAGATTGTGATTTCCAGCAGACTGTGATTTCCAGCCCCTACAGATTGTGATTTCCGGCAGACTGTGATTTCCAGCCCCCACAGACTGTGATTTCCAGCAGACTGTGATTTCCAGCTGCCCCAGGAACGCCCCTCTCCTCGTGGGACCCCAGCTCTGCTCTCAGTCCCCTCTGGCAGAGGGCTGTGGCCTGGCCCCTCAGGCAGGACGTGCTGTGTGTGCTGGATCCCTCCTGCTCTCCCTCTCCCTTCTCCTCAAGGGCTGATGGTTGTGGCAGGTGTTTCCTGTGGGGCTGCACCATGGCCTTGCTGCAGCAGGGCCTTGTTACCTTGTCACCTTGAGGGGACAATGGGCCACCAGAGCTGCTGGGAGGGGAAGGGGCTGCCCAGCCCTTGTGCTCAGGGGATGTACCCCAGAGCAGTCCCTGTAACCAGGCTGTGCTGTCGCTTCCCACATGATGGTAATGACTTGGCTGCTCATTAATCTGTACTTGGCAGGGAGTTTTATATGAAGTCATTAACAAGACTGAAACAGTCGGTGCCTACCAGAGGCCCCTGGCAATAAACCTGCCCCATCCCTCCCTGGCTCGCCCCGGGACCTGAGCCCCCACCCCCAGCCGTGCTAAAGCCCCTGTTGGGACCCCAGCCCTGCTCCCTCACCATGCCCAGGCACTCCTGGCCAAGGAGCACTGCTCCACCCTGGAGCTCTAATGACACTAATGATTTTCTGAACACGGGTTGGGAGTGCAGAGCCAAGGCCCATCAGGCTGGCAGGAGGTGATGGCTCGCCTGGGCCTGGCACATGCTGGCCCCGCTCTCGCCCGGAGCGCGGCGGATTCTCTGATACGTAACAGTAATTAATGCTGCACTCATTAAGAGATTTGCCTCTGTTATTATTCTGTTAATCCGAACCCTTGGCTCAGCCCAGTGCTGCAGGACCAGAGGGTGCTTGGGATAAACTCTGCACCCTGCATGGATGTGATTCTGCACCTCCAGGGCTGGGCTGAGGCTCTGGGGCAGAACCAAATGCTGGGAGCCCCCGTGGTGCCAATGGTCCCGCTGGTCCTTGTGTCCCACTGATCCTGGTGGTGCCAATGGTCCCACTGGTCCTTGTGTCCCACTGATCCTGGTGGTGCCAATGGTCCCGCTGGTCCTTGTGCCCCACTGATCCTGGTGGTGCCAATGGTCCCGCTGGTCCTTGTGTCCCACTGATCCCAGTGGTGCCAATGGTCCTGCTGGTCCTTGTGTCCCACTGATCCCAGTGGTGCCAATGGTCCTGCTGGTCCTTGTGTCCCACTGATCCCAGTGGTGCCAATGGTCCTGCTGGTCCTTGTGTCCCACTGATCCCAGTGGTGCCAATGGTCCCACTGGTCCTTGTGCCCCACTGATCCCGGTGGTGCCAATGGTCCTGCTGGTCCTTGTGTCCCACTGATCCCAGTGGTGCCAATGGTCCCGCTGCTCCTCGTGTCCCACTGATCCTGGTGGTGCCAATGGTCCTGCTGCTCCTCGTGTCCCACTGATCTCGGTGG
The DNA here is from genome assembly GCA_039654755.1 of Calcarius lapponicus. NCBI lineage: Eukaryota > Metazoa > Chordata > Aves > Passeriformes > Fringillidae > Calcarius > Calcarius lapponicus. The sequence continues at coordinate 4,137,075 of JBBFKN010000011.1, read as the reverse complement.
TGCCAATGAAGTTCCCATATCTCAGTGTCCTGGTGGTGCTGTTGTCCTGGTGGTTCTGGTGGTACCTATGGTCCCAGTGGTTCCCATGCCCTGGTGGCTCAGTGGTCTCGGTGTCCCGGTGCTGCTGGCAATCCCAATGCCCCAGTGATGCCGGTGCCCCCACGCCGCGGGAGTCACGGGTGTGATCAGACTGCAGCTGGGCATCTGGGCTGGGCAACGGCGATGGGATCCCGCTCTGGGCTGTGGGCCAGAGCACAGGGACCCGGTGGGATCCCTGGGGAGCAGAAGATCTGAGGGGACCTGGTGAGACCGGGGAACCGGTGGGGCCGGGAGGATCCGGGGGTGCCGGGGGTACCCAGTGGGACAAGGCTGGGATCGGGGGTACCGGTGGGGCCGGGAGGACCCGGGGGTGCCGGTGGGAGCGGGCGGGACAGCAGCAAACAGCGCCGGTAGTGCCGGGCCGTGCCCGGGGGCGCGATCGCTGCGCACGGGCGCCCCCTGCTGGCAACGGCGGGGACGGGCACGGGGCGGAGCGCGGCGGGGACGGGAACGGGAACGGGGATGGGAACGGGGATGGGAACGGAGATAGGGACGGGAACGGGAACGGGGAAGGGGAAGGGGATGGGGACGGGGATGGGGACAGGAACGAGAACGGGAACGGGGATGGGGACAAGGACAGGGCAGTTCTGGGGTGCTCAGGGGGGTCCCAATGTGTGCAGGCGTGTGCGGGGGGTACTGGGCTGTGCACAGGTGCCCTGTGGGCAGCCGGTCCCTGCCTGCATCCTGCCCGCGCTGCCCCCGCGCCCCAGCCGTGCCCCCCTCAGCCCCCGGGGCCGCAGAGCCGGGGCGGGTGCTGAGCCAGCACCTGAGTCCGGCCGGGCAGAGCCGGGCGGAGAGGGGAGGAGAAGAGCGTGAGCAGGTGTGTGAGGTGTGCGAGGTGTGTAAGGTGAGGTGTGTAAGGTGTGTACGGTGAGGTGTGTAAGGTGTGTGAGGTGTGTGAGGTGAGGTGTGTGAGGTGTGTAAGGTGTGTGAGATGTGTGAGGTGTGTAAGGTGAGGTGTGTAAGGTGTGTGAGGTGTGTAAGGTGTGTAAGGTGAGGTGTGCGAGGTGTGTGAGGCGTGTAAGGTGTGTAAGGTGTGTGAGGTGTCTAAGGTGTGTAAGGTGTGTGAGGTGTGTGAGGTGTCTAAGGTGTGTAAGGTGTGCGAGGTGTGCAAGGTGTGTAAAGTGAGGTGTGTGAGGTGTGTGAGGTGTGTAAGTGTATAAGGTGTGTAAGGTGTGTAAAGTGAGATGTGTGAGGTGTGTGAGGTGTGCAAGGTGTGTAAGGTGAGGTGTGTGAGATGTGTGAGGTGTGTGAGGTGTGTAAGGTGAGGTGTGTGAGGTGTGTGAGATGTGTGAGGTATGCAAAGTGTGTGAGGTGAGCACACTCGTGCAGTTCTGACGCGCACCCGAGGCTGCTGGGCACACACGGGCTATGGGGAGAGCCCCTCTGGCAGCGGGCACTGCCAGGGAACCCGGGCCTTGGCAGTGTGGCCTCTGCTCTGCCCCAGCCCCGGGCCTGTGGCCGACCCCAGGAGCACAGGCAGGGGTGAGAGCCCAGCCTGAGGGAGCTGTGCAGGGCTCCTTCCCGAGTGATGCCCCTGGGATGCCCCCAGCAGGCTCACCCCGAGCCCCTGGCCCCGAGATGCCACTGAGCACTGCTCCATGTCCAGCTCCAGCAGCACAGGCTCCCCTAAGATGGGTCACACCCTGTCAGTCCTGTGCCATGGCCCTCAGTTCTGATAGCCCCATGAGCCAGGACCCTCCAGAATCCACTGGCCCACAGCTGCCAGGAATATGTGCACTGGCCCAGTGACAATGTCCCAGGGATGATGCCAGTGGAATTGGTCAGGGTGAGGGACACCCTGAGGGGGCACAGACCAGACCAGCAGTGCCCTGCATGCTCAGACCCCTCACAGAGCCAGGGAGGCACCTTTCTCCTGGGACTGGGACGCTGCTGGGATGAAGGCCAGGCTGTGTCCCATGGGGGAGAGCAGTGTCTGGCCGTTCAGCCACCCCGTGGCATGTCCAGGCTGGAGAACACGGGGTCCCACAGCTGCCTGAGCCCCCACCCAGCGCCTGGCTGGTCCCTGTGAGTCACGGATGCATTCCTGGGGCAGGAGGGGACATGTGAGCTGCAGGGACAGGCCGGCTGCGTCACCCCGCGCTCCCACGCCCGGGGCCGGGGCGGCCCAGCTCCAAGCTGAAACTTGTCTGACAGTAATTACAGGGGAGATGAGGACTTCAGAGGATTTACATTCCTGTTGGGCCACACCTGGGAAAGAACTTTCACCATCAGCCAGTTCCTGAGAAATAATTTTCCACCCGCGTGGCCCAGCCACAGCCCTGCCCAGGGAGCCCAGTGGGACTGGGGGGGCTCCTGCCAGCCCCATTTTTGGCTCTGTCTCTCTGCAGAGAGCCCCAAACCCTCTCCTGCTGTCCCCAGAGCTCCTGCAGGATGGGGTGCTGGTGCCTTCTTTCCCAGAGTGGGGTCGGTGCAGCTCAGTGCCCAGCATGGCTGGGGTCTGACCACCCTTCCCTGGCGGTCAGAGTGGATGGTTGTGCTGACTGGAAGCTGGGGAGGGATTTCACCAGTGTCCCCAAAAGATTGGAGCCACATGGGTGTCCAGTCAGGCCCTTCAGCTGGAGCCTTGTCACCCTTCACCTTTGCTTTGGCTAAGGACAGCTCCCCAGTGACTGCCTGGCACCCAGGGCATTGTGAGGAACTGGGGGACTCGGGGGACACATGAGACTCACTGGGTGAGGGGCCATATCTGCTCAGGGCATTTCTGTCACCCCCAGCCAACACACACCCCAAATTACAGACAGGGCTGGACCTGCTGAGCCCCTTGGACACACTCTGTTCATCCCAGATGCTTAACCAGACCTGAGATCCCCCATTCCTGAGCCTCTCCCTGTTCCCCATGAGCATGGAGAGACACAGGCAGCCAGCTGCTGAACCAGCTCCGCCAGAGCCTCCTCCTCCAGCCCCCTCTGTGTTTCCCACCCTGTGCTGGTGACCCCTGTGGGATCCTGGGGAGGCTGGAACTGCTCCTTGCCCCTGGCCCAGCTGTGGCAGGGCCGTGCCCACTGCAGCTCTGTGCCCGCTGCTGTGAGTCGTTGGCATCACCAGGGACACGGGTGAGCCCAGCCAGGCCCGTGTGGCACAGGGCACAGGGTGGCACTGCCACGCTCCATGTCCAGGGCCTGGGAGTCCCATGGCCAGGGCTGCCCCACCTTCCCCCCGTGGGTCCCTGCCTGTGTCCCCTCCCCGTGTCCCTCGCCCTGCTGACAGGGCACTGCCACAGCAGCCCCGTGGGGGTTCAGGGCATTGTCTTTGCAGGGTCCCGGGGCTCTCAGCCGCAGCCCAGCAGGGCAAGAGGGGCCATTTCAGCCTCCAGCACACCCAGGCGCTGCTGGGAACTGGCGGCGTCAGCACCGCGCCGAGTCCAAAGTGTTTTGCAAGCAGAAGGGCGCGGGTGGTTTCCTTATTTGGCACACCTGGCTGGGGCACACCTGGCTGGGGCACACCTGGCTGCGGGCAGCGCCTGGCAGCGCCAGCGAGGGCGGCGGCGCTGACGCGGGGCTGGGAACGCGGGCAGGACCCGCCTCGCTAATCACAGCCCGGCGCTGGGCGTGGGGACAAGCCGCGGCAGGGACGCGGCCCCGGCAGCCAAAACAACGCCGGTGACACAGAACAACGCCGGCAGCTCGGGCAGCACCCCCGGCCCGGGGGGCTCCTGCTCTGGGGCCGCTGGGCAGCCCCCGGTCCCTGTGCTGGGTTTGTTCCCAGCGAGGCTGGCAGGCTCAGGGAGAGCCCCTTGGAAGGGGAGGCTGTGGAGGGGAGTTTATTCCTGCTCCTGGTTCAGAAAAAAGAGAAATGCAACCAGAGTCTGCCCTGGAGCAGGGGGACAGCTGGGGAGCCAGGCAGTGCCCACTTCTGATCTCAATCCTACAGGGTCTGAGCGCCTGGCCCAGCCTGGCAAGAACCTGCTGTAGGCTTGGGAGGTTCAGGGCCAATATTAGCCTTGGCACCCCAAGCCTGGCCTTCCCTGGGCCCCCAACATCCATCTGATCTGCCAGCCCTTCCTGCCCCACGCTAGTTCAGCCGCTGTGGCTCTGCCCCTGGCGGGTGCAGGGCTGAGCCTGTGGCACAAGCAGAATCTGGAGCAGGCTGCAAGGCTCCATCTTGACCTGGTTTTCCCAGGAAGCTCCATGCCAGGGGGTGAGTGCAGTGGCTGCCAGGAAGGCCACAAACACAGCAGCTGAGCAGTGCTGTTGCATGGAAATGCCTCTGCTGTGGGGTCCCTGCCATCTCACAACCAAAAGAAGGGGCTGTCACCAAGTGGTTTTAAGCTGCAGCCCCAAGGCAGTGCCTGCTGAGGTTTCCCTGTCCCCCTGCCAGGCTGGCACTTGCTGGTGACAGAGATAAGGTGACCAGGGAGCTCTGGGATAAACACACTGCTCCTGCACCTTCGGGGTGCCAGGGGAGCCCCAGGAGCGTGCGCAGGCACAGCATGGCAGCAAACAGAGCTGTGGCTGCTGATGTCCCCTCGAGTGTCCCCTGCCACTGCTACCTGTGCCCTTCCCGGGCCAGCCTGTCCCAGTGCCAGCCTGAGCCTTGGGAATGAGGCCACTGGGACCCCAGAGTGTGGCCATCCCACCCCTCCCCTGCTCCCAGCTCCACTCCACCTGGCAAGGGAGTGCCAGGGCCGGCTGTTTTGTAAGAGGCAAATCCCTGCGGTGCCAGCATCGTGCTGGGGCTGGCAGCAGGGCAGGGCTGGGGCTGGCAGCGAGGCAAGGAGCGCAGTGTTTGGCCCTGGGGGGGTTGGTGTAGGCGGGGTGGGGATGAGTGTGCCTGCCCCGGGGCAGGGAAGGGGCCGGGCTGCGGCGGGAGCTGCGTGGGGATGGGATGTGCTCACACCCCGCGCAGGTTTTGCCTCGTAAGTGAAATCCGAACTGGAGCAGGGCAGGTGCTGACCAAGGTGTTTGGCCTGACCTGCCCCTCTCTCTGCTCGAGTCAGCAGAGTGGGGCCAGCTCTGCCCTGTGCTCATCATTCCTGCTGCTGTTCCCCCAAAAACCTCCTGGCCAGAGCTGGGTTCAGCCTGGTGTCCATCCCCTGTCCCAGCAGGGCAGGATCAAACTCCTGAGCTGTGCTGGTTCCTCCCTTGAGGGGCACAGTGGGCACTGGTTCTCCAGGGAGGGCAGGGGCTGCTCCTCTCGTGGCCTCACAGCCCCCAGGCATGGAGAGCTGCTCACAGAGGTTTGTCCCCTCTGTCCTGTGCCAGTACAGGGGACTCTGCTGTGATCCTCACTGTGCCAGGCAGCATTGGCAGCACAGGCTGGGTGTCAGGGTCTCCCAGTGCTTCCCAGTGCATGCAGGTTGTTCCCATTGCTGGGCACCCACCATGGCAGGAAAGGGCCCAGTGCACCCATCCTGTGCCAGTGCTGGTGCTGGTGATGAGCTGGCACACACCAGGAGCCCAGCTCAGGAGGGCCCTGCCTGGCACACAAGATTCCAGCAAAGGTTCATCCCAGGGTCTCTTCATGGCCCAAATTCTCTCCCTGGCATGGAGCAGGGAATTCCCTCCAGACTGGAGGGGACCTGCCTGGCTCAGGCAGAGTGGAAGGGCAGGAGGAAAGGAGGGGGCATGGGGCAGGACAGCTGCATTGCCCTGCCCAGATGGATCATGGAATCATGGAATCCCAGAGGGGGTTTGGTTGGAAGGGAAGCTCATCCACTTCCACCCCTTGCCATGGGCAGGGACACCTTCCTCTAGATGAAGTTTCTCTAAGGGCCCATTCAACCTGGCCTTGAACATTTCCAGGGATGGGGTACTGAGGATGGGTGGAGCAGGGCTGGAGCTGTGCAGGGCAGCACTGGGAGCTCAGTTCTGTCTCCACTGGACCCCGTGTCCCAGCCTGCTCCTTGGCTGTGCTGGCCAGCGAGGGAGCTGTGGGAGCTGAGCCTGGTACCTCTGCCCCTTTCTGTGTCCCATGGCCCAGGTGTGACCAAGTGCAGCAAAGCAGGAGGTGCCTGGCGTGTGCAAACAAGCAGTGTGGGGCTGCCAGCAGAGCTGCTGTGCAGGGATGATCCCTGCTCCCAGCACAGCCCCGTGCCGAGGCTCTGAGTCAGCCCTGGCTGTGCCTGCTGCCAACAGCTCCTGAATCCATCAGGAGAGGGAATGAAAGTCCTGCCATGGCTGTGCCTGTCCCTCTGCCAGCTGCTGAGGCTGCCCTCAGTGCCTGCTGCAGAAAACCCTCTGGACCTGTCAGGAGGCAGGGGCCAGTGCTCCCAGTGGTTCTGAGGGTGTCTGATGGAGAGCAGAGCTGCTGCCCTGAGCTGTTCCCACCCTTCCTGGTCTTTGTGATCCCTGTTCCCATTTCAGGTTTGCTCCAGGCTGATGCCAAGGCCCCAGCTTTTGGAACCCCAGTGATCCCCACCAGGTGGATGTTTATTTGATACATTGCTGGGGTGTGAGCACGGAGTGATGTCTGCACAGGGCATCGAGCCTGGCCAGGGGGAGCCCCATGGGTGGAGGAGAGAGTCCATTGGAACAGCCCAGGAACAGGCAGGGGCTGCAGCAGGGGGAAACCTGTGACCGTGTCCACAGGGGTCTTAGGGTGAGGGAAGAGATGAGGATCTGACTCCATGTTTCAGAAGGCTTGGTTTATTATTTTATTATATATATTATATTAAAACTATACTAAAAGAATAGAAGAAAGGATTTAGTCAGAAGTCTGGCTAAGAATAGAAAAAGAAGGAACTAATAACAAAGGGTTGTGTCTCAGACAGAGAGTCTGAGCCAGCTGGACTGCGATTGGCCATTAATTAGAAACAACCACATGAGACCAATCCCAGATCCTGTTGCATTCCACAGCAGCAGATAACCATTGGTTACATTTTGTCCCTGAGGCCTGTCAGCTTCTCCGGAGAAAAAAAAAAATCCTAAGGAAAGGATTTTTCATAAAACGTGTCTGTGACAGAAACCCACGGCATCTCCAAGATCCTGGAGAAGCTCCCTGGGAGAATTCCCCAGCAGCGGCCTGGAGGGACAGAGCCGAGCCGCTCACCTGCCCCAGGTGTGCTCCTGCTCACCCGCAGCAGCAGCACGGGAGGCTCAGCCCGTGCTTGGAGCTCTCCTGGCACCTCGCGGAGAGCAGCGGTGGCACAGCAGGGAGGGAGGGTGAATAAATTCCCTTAAACGCAGCGGTTGTAACACACCCGGGGCCACCTCGGCGCCTGGACTGGGATGACAGGGATCAGGATGTGCCCACGGCCGTGCCCTTGCTGTCCCTCTGGATGTGTCACAGCACATCCAGTGCCTCCATCCCGAGCACCCCGCAGGTCCCGACTGTGGCTGGGAACGGCCAATTCAACACCCCAGGCTCTGCAAATCTGGGCTGGGAATGCCAGGAATAGCTGTGTAAAGAAAGGGAATGTAGGGCTTGATCAGGGAATCCCTGCACTGCCTCTGGCCCCGTGACAGCCGGGCTCACCCTGCTGCTCTTTCCAGGAGCAGCTTAATCACCAGGGCTGACGCTGCCCGCACTGATTAATGGGATCAAACATCCAGCTCATCCCGAATCCCCGTCCTGCAGTCACACAGAGGCTGCAGGAAGGATGTTGGAGAAGAAAAGCTGGTTTCTAGGAATGTCCCAACCCGGAGGGCATCGCTGAGCTGCGGGAGAAGCAGTGAAGCCCAAAGCCAGCACGATTCCTTCCATTCTGCCGCACTCCCCAGCTGGGCTGGGGGCGGCACCGAGACCTCCCGAACTCAGAGCACAGGGTGAAAAGGCTCTGCAGGACCCGACAGGGAGAGATTCCTGCTGTAAGCACAGGCTGCTCACCCACCAAGAGCCCCAGGAGCCCCAGGGCTGCTGCTGCAGGACCCCCACACAGCCTTGAGCTGCATCTCCCCTGCTCTGCACACACACAGGGGGACCAGGGAGCTTGAGATCCCCGGGACTGGCAGGGCCACCACTGCTGGCAGGACCCTGCCTGTAGGAATGTGCCCCCTGTGGATGGAGTGACAAAATTATCCTTTGTCCCCTGAAAAAGGAAATAAGCCCAGCAGTTTCTCTCCTCAATTAGGTGAAAAGGCATTTTATAGGACTTGGGGGACTTCACCTCAAATTTAAGGATGGCCAATTGGACAGGAGCCAAAAAGTCCCACCTGAGCAATTTACTGGAAAAAGAAGAGAACAAAGAAACCAATGGCTTTTGTGAGGTGTTGGACCAGGAGCAAGAACCTCTTGCACCTGGCTTGGTTTTCCTCTGTAAAGAGTTTTGTTATTTTGCCTTTTATTAAAACCTTTTTGTTTCCAACACTACCCACAGAAACCATCCTGCTGATTTTATGCCCCTTCTAAGGCAGCTGAGCTATCTTGGGTGTGAAATAAATCTCCAAGAGCTTATGAGACCTGGCTCGAGGAGACCCCATATTTCACCTGCCCTCACCCCCAGGACGTTTCCTTGCTGCCGAGGAGCACAATGGTCCCCAGGAGCACCCCCAGATGCCTTCAGTGAGCAGTGACAGCACAGTGACACAGCACACAGGTGTCACAGGTGTCACAGCACACAGGTGTTACAGGACACAGGTGTCACAGGTGTCACAGGTCACAGGTGTTACAGGACACAGGTGTCACACGTGTCTCAGAACACAGGTGTCACAGCACACAGGTGTTACAGGTCACAGGTGTCACAGCACACAGGTGTTACAGGTGTCACAGCACACAGGTGTTACAGGTCACAGGTGTCACAGCACACAGGTGTTACAGGTGTCACAGCACACAGGTGTTACAGGTGTCACAGCACACAGGTGTCACAGGTCACAGGTGTCACATCACACAGGTGTCACAGGTGTCACAGCACACAGGTGTCACAGGTGTCACAGGTCACAGGTGTCACAGCACACAGGTGTCACAGGTGTCACAGCACACAGGTGTCACAGGTCACAGATGTCACAGCACACAGGTGTCACAGGTGTCACAGCACACAGGTGTTACAGGTGTCACAGCACACAGGTGTCACAGGTGTCACAGGTGTCACAGCACACAGGTGTCACAGGTCACAGGTGGCTCTGGGCTCTCTCTGCTCCTCCCGCTGCCCCTGAGCAGCCCCTGGCAGCTCTCCTGGCCCGGCCCCGGCCCCAGCACCGGGGTTGGGGTGCCCGGGGGACAGGCTGGGCTGTCCCTGCCAGCGCTGGGTACCAGGAGATGGCAGCAGCTCGGAGCTCCTGGCGAGCTGCTCCTGCAGGAGACCGGCATTGCCACCTCGTGGGGAGCCGGGAGCAGCACCAGGTCGGGAGATGAGCAGGAGGGTGCAGGGGCTCAGCCCAAGCCACTCATGACTGCAGTGCCAGCTCTGAATCCTGCTCACAGCATAAATCAGATGTTAACTCTCCCCTGACCTCAGCAGGGATGGGTCTGACACACACTCACCTCTTCTGGTGTTGGACCAAAGGCTCTGGGGACCCGGTGGTGAGGACACAATGAGGATGTGTCGTGTGGATGTGCAAATCAGAAGTGACACTGATAAATCGACCCCCTGGCTCAGCAGCAGGGCCAGTCTGCCCAGAGCTGAGCTCAGGCTGATGGCTCTGCTCGGGTGTTTGGTGTTGAGAATGAAGAGCAGCTCCTTGGACTTGGAAATGCCTCCAGCAGGAAGATGGAGTGCAAACCTCTAATTGCTTCTCCTGTCTGGCTACTCCACCGTGTGGCTGCTGGAGACAGCTCCTTCTCTGGGAGAGGAGGAAACTCTCATCAGAAAAAGAGGAGAGAGAAGAACCATCTGCTCGTTCATGGCGGTCATGGAGCAAATTCATATTCTTAGGAAAATTTCAGCCAGTTCTCCAGCTGATCTGTCACAAACAGAAGAGACAGATGCTTCAGGAACACCAGGGAGACACAAATACAGCAACGCAAACAATTCCCTCTGCCCGGTGCAAGAGAAATCATTTGCCTTTATCTCAAATAAACCCCCAAGGATGATGCAACACCCGACCCACGTGTGCCAGAGCTGCAGATGGCAGCAGAGCCAGCTGCCAATAACCTGTCAAGCCCACAGAGATGGCTCCAGAGCAGGGCAGGAGCACCCACACAGGGAGCTGGGGCTGCAGGGGATCCAAGGGAGCTCCAGACACAGATCCTCAGCCCAGCACGCCCAGGCCTCCCCAGGGTGATGCTCCTGCTCCATGAGCAGCTCTGACCCTCTCCCAGAGGACAGCTCAGGCTCTGGCTGGATTTAGGTGCCTTTGACCCCATTAATTGTCAGGGATTTGCTGTTTCTTGTATCTGGACTGTCCGGGGGTATTTTTAGTGCCTGGATTCAGGATGTGATGTTGCTGTGGCAGCAGCCCCCGTGCTGGCTGAGCCATGGCAGGGACACAGCCTCCAGCTTGGGGTTTATCCAGTGGGAGAACCATGGAAGGGATGTGTTTAGCATCTCATCCCAACTCTGGGAGCCAGGCTGCAGGCCCTGAAATCAGGAGTCAGGAACAGGATTAAAGCCATGGAAGGGCCGTGGCTTTAATCAGGAGTCAGAAACAGGAACAAATCCATGGAATGGCCATGTTTAGCAGCTCATTCCCAACTCTTCAAGCCAGGCTGGAGGCCCTAAAATCAGGAGTCGGGAACAGGATTAAAGCCATGGAAGGGCCGTGTTTAGCAGCTCGGTCCCAGCTTTGTGAGCCAGGCTGCAAATCAGGAGCCCTAAAATCAGGAGTCAGGAACAGGAATAAATCCATGGAATGGCCCTAAAATCAGGAGTCAGGAACAGGATTAAAGCTGAGATCAGCAGCTCCCCCTGACCCTGGTTTGGGCCCCTTTGGGCTCACTGCCCTCCTGACTCCCAAGAACACAGGGAGTGCCCCTTCCCAGCACCATGACTGGGATGTGACTGGGTTTACTGGGATGTGCTGACCCAGCCAGGCCTTTGGGACCCGTCAGGAGCCAGGGTGGGATCCTGGGTCAGTGCTCAGGACAGGCAGCAAGAGGAGCTGAGCTCACCCTGCCCAGGCTGAGCTTTGCCAAGGCCTGCCAGGCTGAGCTGGGCTGCACCAAGTGCCAGGGGATTCATTTCACTCGTTTAAAGAGAAAAATTTTCCTTTCCTGTCAGATTCTGGCCTGCTCCAGAGCTGGGTGAGCACCTCCCTTTGTGCCAGGAGGGGACAGCTGGTGACAAACCCCAGGGACAAACCCATGTGGGGGTCCCAGTCAGTGTTTCTGGGTCTGGATTGAAGGCACTTGAGATGATAGTTCATGTTCAAACTCAGGTGTTTATTATTTCTTATCAGTAAAACAGTCTCACCAATGGGAGTTGGGCAGCTTTTCATTAGAAGGCACAAAATGGCCAACAATCTCTTGGTACAAGGGCTTTCAAGACTAAACTGTCCAATTCACAACTGACAGCTGGATTATTTTCCCTTTTAACCCAATAACTGATCCCAATGTGGACTTTTCTGCCCAATTACAAAATGCCACCCAAACCCATGGAGAAGAAACCCAGGACAACACCCTGTGCCCTCCATCTTGCTTCCATCCACAACACACTAAAAATCCCAAAACCTCAATTTCCCACCAAAGTGATACACCTACACTGCTCTCTATAATCCATTCCACACTTTTGTGGGTTCCAGTCTATGTTAAAGTCTGGGAAACTTTCTCCATGAATGAGGGTCAGAGCTCCTCTGGGAGTCAGGGCACCCCAGAGCAGACACAGAAATAGTCCCTGGGTTTGCACAAACCCACAGGTGAGCTCTTGCTCTTCTTCACCTTCTTCTTCCTCTTCTGAGCATTCCCAGGCTGCAGCTCCAGCACGAGGGGACCCAAAATTGGAGCTCAGGGTGGTGACCAGGCTGTGCCAGGCTCAGCAAGGCCCACCCAGGCCAGGGCACGGGATCGCTGCGTGGAAAACGCCAATCGCTTGTTTTTAGAATTTTTGAAGTTTATTAGTAATAAAATGGTTATAAAAATATAAATATAGTTAGAGTAGTAAAAATTTGGACAATTAGGATTTAGGACACTATGAGACAATAAGAACAGAGAGTTACAGATGGTCTGGGTACCTTTTTCTGGGCTAAATAAGCCCGAAAAAGGACCCACGTTAACAGAGGATTAACCCTTAAAAGCAACAGCCTGTTGCATATTCATACATCTCATATATGATGCTTTAATCCCATTCAAACACAGGATTCTGTCTGGTCAGTGTCAGCTTCTTCCTCTGAATCCTAAGGTGCCTTCAGGGCTGAGCGAGGTGAGAAGAACTCGATAATGGAGCAATAAATTCTTTTCCTCTGAAAGATTCTGGTGTCCTGTGGCTGCTGTCTCGCTGTGAGTCCTCTCTTTAAAAAAAGTATCTTACATAGCATAGTTTCTATTTTAGCATTATGTTATAACCTAAAACTGTATTTAACACGCTACTGTGTCAAACTTAAGAAAATTAATACAGCATAACTTTTAAACATATCTAATATTTGCCAAAAGCCAATCATAAAATACGCATTTTTCACGCGTAGAGAGGTTTTGGGGGGCATAACAGGAGTGTTTTGCGGAGGGCTGGAGGATCCAAATAAAATTTGCGAGGGCTGGAGGGGATTTTGAGGCCCCCGTGAGGGTTTCGGGGCGCACCGCGTCCTTTGGAAGGGAGGCCTGAGGGGACCTGGAGGTGTTTGAGCGCTCCCGGGGAGTGTTCTGTGGTTCATGGGGGTATTTTGTGGCTCTCGGGGAGGATTTTGGGGGTCCCGGGAGGATTTTGGGGGTCTCGGGGCGGGCGGAGCGGAGCCTGAGGGGGATCGGGGGGTCCCGGGGGTCCCGGCCCGGCCCGAGATCGCACTGCGCACGCGCCGCCCCGCGCGCTGCCGGGCCCTCCCCCCGCGCATGCGCCCCTCTCCCCCCGCGCCAGCCAGGGCGCGGCCGCGTTCGCACGATGCGTCCTGACGCCCCCGAGCAGCGGCCAATCACCGGCCTCGTTGGCCGTGCGTGATGACGCCACGGAGGGGCGGTATATAAGCGGTCGGCGGCAGTCCCGCCCCCCTGACACTGCCTCGAGCCGCCGCCGCGAGAGCATCCTCCGCCCAGAGCCGCTCCCGCCGCCAGAGCCGCCCCCGCCGCCGCCGCCGCCGCCTCCGCCGAGGGAAGGGAAGCGTATCGTATGTCCGCTATCCAGAACCTCCAGCCCTTCGGTGAGGCCCTTTGTGCGGTGGGGCCGGGGGAGCGCGCGGGCCCCGCCCCGGCCCCGCCCCGTGGCGCAGTTGCTATTCCGGGCCCGGTTGCGTCAGCCGCGGGGGGGGGGTGGGGGCGGAGCCCAAACCTGACGGGCGGGCGCGGCGTCCAATGGGGTGGGGGCGTGGGTGGGATCTACGCGTGACTGACAGGCGCGCGGGGGCGGGGCTGAGGTGTGACGGGCGGGCGCGGCGGCCAATAGGGCGGGTTGTACGCGTGATGGGCGGGTGGGGCGGCCAATGGGGCGGGGCGGGGGCGGGGCCTGACGGCGCTCCCCGCAGACCCCTTTGCGGATGCAAGTAAGGGTGATGACCTGCTCCCGGCCGGCACTGAGGACTACATCCATATAAGGATCCAGCAGCGAAACGGCAGGAAGACCCTCACCACAGTCCAGGGCATCGCGGATGACTACGATAAAAAGAAACTGGTGAAGGCCTTCAAGAAGGTGGGGCTTAGGGGCTCGGGGGTGGGGCAGCAGCCACGCCCAGCAGGGATGTTTGTGGTGTTAATGAGGTTTTTTTTGTCTCTGCTGCAGAAATTTGCCTGCAATGGTACTGTAATTGAGCACCCCGAGTATGGAGAAGTGATTCAGTTGCAGGGTGACCAGCGCAAGAACATCTGCCAGTTCCTTGTGGAGGTAGGACAGCTCGTGTAGGAATGTGCCCCCTGTTGATGGAGTGACAAAACTATCCTTTGTCACCTTAAAAAGGAGGGAAGCCCAGCAGTTTCTCTTCTTAGTTCGGTGAAAAGAAACCTTATAAGACTTGGGGGACTTCACCTCAAACTTAAGGGTAGCTAATTGGACAGGAGCCAAAAAGTCCTGCCCGAGCAATTTACTAGAAAAAGAAGAGAACAAAGAAACCAATGGCTTTTGTGAGCTGTTTGACCAGGAGCAAGAACCTCTTGCACCTGGCTTGGGTTTTCCTCTGTAAAGACTTCTGTTATTTTGCCTTTTATTAAACCCTTTTTGTTTCCAACACTACCCCAGAAGCCATCCTGCTGATTTTATGCCCCTTCTAAGGCAGCTGAGCTATCTTGGGTGTGAAATAATCTCCAAGACCTTATGAGACCTATATTTTACTACCTAAAATCAGCACAAATTTGTTAAATGCCCAGGGATCCCTGGGTGTGGGCGGCATTTGGACGTGCACAGGCATCACCCCATGCTGTGAATGTGTTTTTCTGTCTTGCAGATTGGACTGGCTAAAGACGACCAGCTGAAGGTCCACGGGTTTTAAGTGCCTGTGGGCCACTGGAGCTTTATGCAAGAAGATATCCTTACCATGAAATTCCCACCTGTCCCTTGTCATAAGTTTAAAACCAGCCGGTTTGTGTAATGTAACGATCTTGGGTCCACTGTTGAGTCTGGACTGTTGTAATTGGTGATGTAATAAACTGACACGAGCCCATGCTATCTCGTCTGGCTGTCCCTCATTTCCCAGAGCTAACCCAAGGGCTGGCACCAGCCAGCATCCATCATGAAGCCACAAGGTCCAGCTGTGCTCCCATCCTGGCCTGCCTGGTGCCACCTGCTCCCTCTGGGCAGTGCTGGCTCCTGGAGGCAGAGCAGTGACCCAGGAGTGACCTGGAGGCACCGTGGCTGCAGCTCAGGTGTTGGTACCTGCGAGCCCTGAGGTGCCAGGTGCTGTCCCATGGGTTAAACTCGTGACAAGGACTAACATCAGGAGCGTCCCTGGAGCTGCAGAGCTCGCACCCTGTGCGGTAACACGGCTTTGGTTTCATTTCTAATGTTTTATTGTAATGTATTTAAAGTTATTTAAATAAAACTGGTTTTCAAAAGCCTGTGTGTGGTGGGTTCCATCGCTCCCAGGGGCCAAAGCACCTTCTCCTCTTGCCAGCAGTGCTGCTCTGGTGGCGTTCCCTGCCCTGGGGGGCCTGGGGGTTGCCCCCCACTGCAGGAAGAGGGGGTTCCCTTGGTGCTGTGTGTGCTGCTCCTGCTGGGAGCTGGGGGCAAGCCGAGGGGTGGGTGGCTGCTGAGTCATCCCCTCGTTGTGTTCCTGGCAGTCCCGGGGGCAGGGTCACTTCTGCTTCCCAGAAACTGCTCTGAGGAGGAGGAGGAGGCGCTGCCATAGCTCAGGGGCTGAGTGCTCTATTTTGTGAGCTCAAGCTCGGCAAGCAAGAATGAAATCTCTGTAAGAGGCACTGGCTGAGAGCAGTGGTGGTTCTGGGGGCTGGCAGGTGCCTCTGCACTGAAATGCTGAAATTCAAACCTGGATTTCTCTGCCATTGCCCCCAGCCCATCTGCCCTGCAGCAGGGAGGGCTGGGGTGTCCTGGGGTGCTGCTCCCACCCCGGTCGCTGCTGCTGCTCCTGCAGCCCCCCAGAGCAGGCCCTGGCTCTTCACCCACTGCCACAATGTCCCCATCTGCCGTGTGTGCTCCGAGCACTGAGGTCGCTGCCGCTTTCCTGGGAGACTTTGCTCTTGGAAACAGAATTGCTGCAATTACGGAAAGCAGCTGTGAGTGCACCGAGGGTGACCTGCAGCCCTGCCTGTGCCTCAGAGTGACCTCCAGCCCTGTCCATCCCTTGGTGACCTCCAGCCCTGCCTGTGCCTCAGAGTGACCTCCAGCCCTGCCATGCCTTGGAATGACCTCCAGCCCTGTCCATCCCTTGGTGACCTCCAGCCCTGCCATGCCTTGGAATGACCTCCAGCCCTGTCCATCCCTTGGTGACCTCCAGCCCTGCCATGCCTTGGAATGACCTCCAGCCCTGTCCATCCCTTGGTGACCTCCAGCCCTGCCATGCCTTGGAATGACCTCCAGCCCTGTCCATCCCTTGGTGACCTCCAGCCCTGCCATGCCTTGGAATGACCTCCAGCCTTGCCTGTACTTGAAAGTCTCCTCCAGCCCTGCCCTTCCCTTGGAGTGACCTCCAGCCCTGCCTGTGCCTCAGAGTGACCTCCAGCCCTGCCTGTGCCTCAGAGTGACCTCCAGCCCTGTCCATCCCTTGGTGACCTCCAGCCCCGCCATGCCTTGGAGTGCCCTCCTGCCCTGTCCATGCCTTGGAATGACCTCCAGCCTTGCCTGTACTTGAAAGTCTCCTCCAGCCCTGCCCTTCCCTTGGAGTGACCTCCAGTCCTGCCCATCTTGGAGTGCCCTCCTGCCCTGCCCATCCCTTGGTGCCCTCCAGCCCTGCCCGTGCCTCAGGTGAGAGAGGTGACCAGCCCTGCAGTGCTGACAGCACCAAGGCCAGCATCCACACCAGGGTGTGCTTTTGTGCCCACAACCTGACCCAGCCCAATCTCTGCTCTGCTGCTGCTGCTGTGCCAAGAATTCCTGTGCCCCTCATGTGTCAGAGCATTTCCAGCCTGGATTTCTCCCCGCTGGACTTGCCAGGCTGCCAACAGATTTGGCCACTGCCAGGACAGCAGACCCCAGGGGCAAGGGGAGCTTGGTGCATCCTCTCCAGCCCCAATGCCCACAGGCCTGGTAACAAACCTGTGTCAGGGTGATGCCAAGCCCGTGAGTCACCGTGTCCCCATCACCCTGACGGCTCATTGGGTCCAGATTGAGCCATTAAAAGGCAGAAATTGGAAAACAATTTGTTTGTTCCTTGTGCAAGGTGCTCGTTGGAGCGAGCGATCGATGGCTGAGGGGTGCTGGGCGCTGCTGCCTCCTGCCATCCAAAGCCCATTTGTTTTTGGGGTGTTTGAGGAGCTGACACAGCTCCTTGGGGACAGGGGACAGTGACGTGCCCCAGCCCAGGATGTCACTCACAGGGTTTATTGAAGGAGGGAGACAAATGGGCTCTGCAAATACACTGATGGGGGTCAATAGAGGCAGCAGGAACCGTCAATATCCAATGGGGGTGGGTGGGCACAGAGGATCTTCAGGGGGCTCTGGCAGGGAGTGGGACCCACAGCACCCCAAAGCTCCTCGGGGTGCAGGGAGAGGTTCAGAGCTGCAGAATGGGCAGCTCTGGGGTCTGTGTCCTGCTGAGGGGCCTCACAGACACAGCTCCCCAAGCCCAGGGACACAAAGCCCTTGGCAGCCTTGGCACAACAGGGTGCACACACCTGGGTGTGAGGGTGTGGGTACGTCCATGTGTGTGTGTACAGACACACAGACACACAGACACACATGTAAGAATACACATATGTACACACACATCCTTCTGTACATACATGTATACACGTGCACGTGTGTTTATACAGATATTTGCATATATATTGCTATTTATAAACATATATATGTATATGAATGTCGGTATAAATGTGTACAGATTTAGATATATGCGTACAAATATTCATATATATTTATATATATGAATTCTGGGATTATGTGTGTAAATTCATATATATTTACACATAATCCCAGAATTATTTAGGTTAGGGACTCAGAAAATCATGGAGTCCAACATGTGTGTGTGGATATATATTTGTTGAATACTTGTGTGTACACATGTATGTAGACATGTACATATAAATATATGTATATATATATATTAGTATTTATGTAAGCATTCCTATATATACATATATCTGTTTCCCTACATACATATCTGCATATATATACATATACATACATACATATATAAATACATATATAAAAATACATATATAATATAATATAATATAATAAATAGAATAGAATAGAATAGAATAGAATAGAATAGAATTAATATAATTAATATATGTGTGTATATATATAATATTTTAATACATATATTTTTTATATATATGTATGTATGTATGTATGTATGTACATATATATATATCTATATATATATATCTCCCTGTGTGTCTGTCTGGGTCTGTCTGTGTGGCTCTGTGTGTCTGTGTGTCTGTCTGTGTGTCTGTGAGCCTGAGGGCCCCCCCGGGGGTGGGTGGATGTGGTTGGAGCCGCCCTGGGGTGTGGCAGCCCTGGCAGTGCCTTTAAAAGCAGGACTGAGCTGGGGTGATCCTGGAGACAGACACCCCCTGAGACCCACCAGGAGACCCTGCTGAGCCTCAGAACCCACAGGTGAGTCTCAGAGTCTCTCAGGGCTCTGGCACTGACTGCAGGTGACTTGGGGAGAGGGAAAGATGGAGAAAACCTGAGGAGCAGATGGGAGGGACAAAGCAACTGAGAGTCCCACGGAGAGGAACAGAGGGGATCTGGGGCCTGGCCATGCCCTGGGCAGGGGAAGCTCCCCAGCTGTTTGAGTTCCAGGAGGAGCTGGATGATGCTCTTGGCCATGGGCTTTAGTTTCCAGCACCCTTGCACGGAGCCACGAGTGGGACTTGATCCTTATGGATCCCTCTGCCTTCACTCTGATTCCAGGGGAGTTGGGAACCAGCCAGGGGAGAGGGATGGAAAAGGCCTGGGGAGAAGCTGAAAGGGATGGAGGGGACTTGGGGACACAAAGGGAGGGACTGTGAACTGTCCATGGGCTGGGGCTGAGCTGTCCCAGTTCAGGGGCTGCAGCTGCCCCATTTCCCCCCCGTTCAGTGTCCCCACAGCCATGAAGGTGTCCCTGTGCCTCGTCCTGGCCCTGGCGGTGGCTCCCAGCCTGTGCCGGCCCCCGGCTGCCTTGGGGGACCCCCAGGAGGCCCCCCCCAGCCTGGCCCGCCGGGACTGGCCCCAGCACCTGTCCCCGGAGCAGCAGCACCTCCTGTCCCAGTTCCTGCCCCACGTCCTCACAGGTACTGGGAGCCTCGGGTGGGTGGGCAGCCCTGGGGGCACATCCCCTCCCCAATTCCAGCAATTCCCAGCTCTAACTGCTGCCTTTGCCCTGGCAGAGCTGAACAAGCACAAGGCCTTTGTGCATGAGGACGAGGGGATGGAGGCTCTGCACGACCACTTCTACCCCGACTGGATGGACTTTGGCCGCCGCAGCGCTGAGGATGAGGATGGTGCTGTGTAGCTGCTGGGCTGGGCTGGGCACTGCCACACTCAGGGCCTGCCCTTTCCCTCAATAAAACCCTGGCACCACGGCCTCTGCACTCCTGGATGTGCTGGGGAGAGCCTGGGAAGATGGGCAGGGGGATTTGCCCCCAGTCCCAGAGGGCAGAAGGGATTTGCCCCCAGCTCCAAAGGGGATTTGCCCCCAGCCCCAGAGGAGATTTGCCCCCAGCTCCAAAGGGGATTTGCCCCCAGCCCCAGAGGAGATTTGCCCCCAGCTCCAAAGGGGATTTGGCCCCAGCCCCAGAGGGATGCAAGGGGCAGAGACTGAACTGGGCACAGCAGCACACACAGAACATGGCAGCACACACAGCACACACAGCAGCTGCTTTGTGAATTCACATTTATTTGCCAGGGGTTTGGGCACAGCTTGGAGGGAGGGACACGGCTGGGGGGAGCAACAGAAGCACCCCCAGAAACATCCCAAGCTGTGGGTGCTGCTACTATTGCTACTCAGTGAGCAGGAAAGAGCTAAACCACCATTCCCTTTGAAGGCCAGTCCAGCCCAGGTGCTGGCCAGGGCCCAGCCCAGGGTGCAGGGGTGTCCCCCTGGCCCCCGTGGGTTGCCCCAGGACAGACCTGAGCCCAGACTGAGTGTTCTCCATCCCTGCAGCATCTGGCCAGCCCCAAACGGGCCGAGCTGCCCCTCGCTCCGCAGACAGGCTCAGCAGAAGCAGGAACAGTTTTTATTGCCAGAACCTGGCTCCTGTGCAGGGTCCACACTCCCCCAGCAGGGCCAGGGTCAGCCAGCACCCCCTGTACCCCCCGTCCATGGGGAGCAGTGCCAGGTTCTGTCCCTGCAGCCAGGGCAAAGCCCCCCACGCTGGTGCCAGGAGCACTGATGGACCTGGGGCAGCGCCAGGAGCTGAGGCTGAAGCTTGTCCTGTCTCCATTTCCCCGTGCAAGGGTGAGGAGGAGGAGGATGTGTCTCACCCTGAGCCTGGGGGCTCTGCAGCAGTGTCACTTCTGGCCCCCTCTGGGCCCTGGCTGGGCACAGGAGCTCTCCCCTCTGGCCACCACCTTGTCCAGCCCCAGGCGCTGCAGCTTCTCCACCAGGTTCCAGCTGAAGGTGCTGCTCCTGCCCGGGGGTCCGTGCTGACCCCTGGCCACGGGGGGCTCACAGTGCTGGGGCTCCCGGCAGCGCAGTGAGGGGCCCCACCACGATCCAGTCCCCGCTGCCAGGTGGGAATCTCGGCCCAGCAGGAGCCTGAAGAGTCCCCTGGGGGCGCTGGGGGGTCCAGGGCCCAGCGCCAGCATGGGGGGAGTCAGTTCTGGTGGGGGGCTGCAGAGGCTCAGCCCCTCAGAGGGCCCACAAGAAGGCACGACGGCATGATACAGACTGGAGGGGAAGAGAGAGCAGAAAGGGGATCAGCTGGGGGTGGTCTGTGCTGGGGGGGCCAGGCAGGACCCCCTGTCCTTCCCCTAAAGAGCCCTGGGCTGTAGGAGACCCCAGAGCTCCCAGAGGGGTGCTGGGGGCTGCCAGGACACGCTGGGGCACAGGCACTGCTCCAGGAGCAATTTCCAGACCCCAGGGTTTTGTCCAGCAGCGAACTGCAGCTCGAACCAACCCCCAACGAGCCTTAGGGGGGCTCATTAGGGCTAATCACCGGTGCTCATTAATGAAGGGACAGCCCAGCAGCCGGCTGAGGAAAGTTCCTTGGGCTGCTGCCCAAGTGTGGAGGGAGGAAAAAAAAGCTGTGTCGGGTCCCCAGAGTGCCAGGAGCATTCACTGCTCCCTTGGGCAAGCCCAGCCGAGGAGAGCTGTCCGTCCATCCGTCCGTCCATCCATCCATTGACACACAGACACCCCAGCAGCCACATTTGGGGAGATTTCTGGTGCTGGCACCTCTCAGAGCATGAGGAGGAGGAGGAGTAGGAGGAGGAGGAGGAGGAGGAGGGCCGGGGCCGGGTCCGGGGCAGGCAGCGCAGGCGGCGGGGGCCCCGCGCCTTACCTGGGAGTCACCGTGGTGATCGCTGTGGTGGGGTGGAGGATGTGGCAGGTGGTGATGGTGAAGGTAGACGGGGTCTGGGGGAGGTTGTTAACAGAGAGGAACACTGGAAGGGACAGGAGACACGGGGTCAGGACGCGGGCGGAGGGCACGGGGGGCGGGCGGGACAGCCTGGGCTGGGCTGGAAGCTCCTTGCCCGGGGCACAGATTCAGCACCAGCTGCGTCGGGTGCCCGCTCAGAGGGGGGAGCATCCCCCCGGGGAGCGGGGGCCGGCAGGGACAGGCTGCTGCAGGAGGAGAAAGCACGGGGGGGAGGCGGGGGCCAGCCGGGACAGGAGGGCAGGGGCACCCCGGGGGCTGCGTCCCCTCCGCCCCCCTCGCTCCCCGCTCACCCCGCGGGCGCTCCTTGGCTTTGGCGGGGGTGGAGGTCGGGAGCAGCTGGAAGGAGCTGGCGTCCACGTCATCCTCCTCCAGGTCGTTGAGGCTGTAGACCTCCTCCAGGTCGATGTCCAGCTGCCTGAAGTCTTTGGTGAGCACCCCGGGACGGGGCACCAGGATCCCACCCAGGTTGGGCTGTGCCAGCTGCTGCCAGTGGTGGAGCGTCACAGAGCCTGGGGTGGGGGAAAACAGCCGTGGGGAGCTCAGGAGGGGCTGTTGGAGCCTCAGAGCACCTGCAGCTCCTCGCCCCCTCTGCCCCTCACCTTCCAGCGGCTTCACAATCTGCAGCTTGTCGGGGAAGCAGGTGAGGGAGCCCAGGGAGAAGCCGGAGCCAGCCGTGAGCTCCGAGCCCCCGGAATAGTTTGTCCCGGTGGAGACGACGCTGCCCTCGGGGGTGAGGGAGCCGCTGGAGCTCTCCCCATCTCTCAGCCTCCAGAGCTTGCGTTCCCGCTCGGCCTCGAAGATGGAGCGCTCCGAGAGCCGCTGCACCGCCGCCTCCAGGTCCTGCCGGCCCGGGGCTGCCCGGGGCTCCCCGCCGGCCCCATCGGCCCTGCTGGGGGCACAGCGTTAGGGCTGCAGTCCTGCCCTGCACCTCAGGCTGTGCTGGGGGCCCCCCAGACCCTGCCCTCCCTGCCCCAGGCTGCTTCAGCATCCCAGCTCCTGTGCAGGACCATCCCGCCCGGCCCCGTTCTCCCCCAGCCCAGCACTCACCGAGCATCCTCCGAGCCGGAGCAGTTGGTGTGGGGGGTGCTGGCCCCCCCAGAGTGGGCTGTGGAGAGCTGCTTGGAGCCTGGGACGTGCTGGGGGGACTCGGAGCAGGACTTGGCTTTGGCTGCCTGGTTCACGGCCTTCACGGTCTCAAAGACGCGCTGGCAGCTCCTGCGGGCAGGAGGCGGCTCGGGGTGAGCCGGAGCCCGTCCCGTGGCACGGCACCAGCCCTCAGTGACAGCACCCACCGATAGTCTGAGGAGGAGCTGTCCGTCCTCTTCCTCATCATCCCCTTGATCTCAGCCGCCAGCGAGTCCTGGGCACGGGAGAAGCGGGGTCAGTGTTGGGGGGCAGTGTCGGTATTGGGGGGCAGTGTCGGTATTGGGGTGCACAGTGTCGGTATTGGGAGGCAGTGTCGGTACTGGGGGGCAGTGTCGGTATTGGGGGGCAGTGTCGGTACTGGGGGGCAGTGTCGGTATTGGGGCGCAGTGTCGGTACTGGGGTGCACAGTGTCGGTATTGGGGGGCAGTGTCGGTACTGGGGGCGCAGCAGGGACCCCCCTCCCGTGCCACCCGGCCCCGCTCACCACGGGCAGCAGGCTGGCAGCGCTGTAGCGGCTCACGGTGCTGTTGGGCAGGCTGCGGCTCCGCAGGCTCTTCACCTCCTCCCGCGCCTCCTGCAGCATCCCGCCGCACTCCGCGTACTTCTCCTGCAGATCCCGCAGCTGCGGGGACACCGGCACGGCTGGAGCACGGCCCCGGGGCAGGAGCCCCGAGCAGGGGGGCACCCACGGCTCCCCCCGGGCTCACCTCCATCCGCAGCTGCTGCTGCACCTCCTTGGCCGCCGTCAGGTGCTGCTGGAGCTCCTCCACCTCGGAGCCGTACTGCGGGCAGGAGCGGCGGGGTCAGGGCGCTGTGCCCGCGCCCCCCGTCCCCCCGGCACGGGCAGGGGACCCTCACCGTGCGACACTTGCGCTGCAGGTCCGCCACCTGCGCCAGCAGCTGGCTGATCTCCTCCTGCTGCCGCGCCGCGTCCTCCGCCCTGTGCGCCAGCTCCTCCGACAGGTGAACGACCTGCTGGCTCGCCTCGGCTGCGGGAGGGCCGGGCTCGGTCACCGCCGGGCACCACCCCCGGCCCCAGCCCACCCAGCCGGGCAGAGCCCCGAGCCCCGCTTACAGAACTGCTCCACGCAGTCAATCATCAGCTGCTGCTCCTGCTGCTCGTACTGACAGGTCTCGGTGGCGATGTTGGTGGCCTGGGGGAGAGGGTTGGAGGGGCTGAGCGGGACAGGCAGGGCCTCCCGTGTCCCTCATGGGGCAGCTCGGGTTCCCCCAGAGAGAGCAGGGCATAGGTGGGCACTGAGGGGCATCCTCCAGCTGGCTGTGCCCACCTCCATGCGGAGCTTCTGGTTCTCCTCCTCCAGGCTCCTGAGTTTCTGCTGCAGGGTGTCGTACTGGAAGTACTGCTGCAAGGACAGTGAGGACTCGTGCCTGCGCAGCCTGGGGACAGCAGGGACGGCCTGAGCAGTGCAGGCAGGGTGGGAATGCCCACTCTGAGCCCTGCCCGCTCCCCCCAGCGCCCAGGCATCCAGAGCTCTGTGGGGTTGGACCCACCGCCACCAAGGGAGGGCAGGGACGTGGCCAGTGCTACCCCAGGGATGTGATGGCTCCTGGCCAAGCCACAGGAGCAGCTGTGCCCCAGGGGAGCGGCAGGACCGGGGGTCCCACTCACGGTGTGGAGGTGGTGGTGGTGGGCTCGCTCTCCTCTGTGGTGGTGGTGTAGAAGTGCAGGAGGTCATCCCGCATGGACACCTCGTGGCGCAGCTGCGCAATCTGGAGAGACAAAAGCGCTTCAGGACACGGCCAAAGGGACCACGGCGGCCCCCAGGGGGGCACAGAGGGGGCCAAAGCCCAGACCCGTGCCCAGGAGCTGTTACCTCCTCTTTGGCCAATTCCAGCTGCTCCTCCAGGAGCTCATTGCGCTCGGTCAGGCTCCGGTTCTGCTTCAGCAGGGACTGCCCGATGCGTGCTGCTAGCTCCAGGTCCCGCTCTTTCTGCAGGGGGCAGCTCGGCCTCAGCTGGGACTCATCCCTTCCCTGCTGCTCACCCAGCCCTGTGTCCCCAGGGTGCCACCAGCCCTCACACAGGTGGCATCTCCAACATACCTCATCCAGCAGGTTGGTGACAGCGTCGATATCGTGGTAGGTCTTCGTGATCCTGGCCACCCGCTCAGCACACAGGACTGGGGGGAGAGGGCCACAAGGTGAACCCCCATACTGTGGGAGCACTGACCCAGGAGCTCAGCACTGTCCCCCAAGCTGGTCTCCAAAAAGGACCTTTTATCTGCTGGGTGGCAGCTCACGCGGTGCCAGGGAGGGATCCCCACAGCTGGGACAGCATCGTGGGAAACGGGGGGCTCACACCTCGCCCCCAACACTGCCCACACCTTGGGGTGGCGAGAAAAATGCTGGGTCCCCTTGCTGACCCCACAGCGCAGGCACAGTGCCAGCCCCGCTGCAGGACTCACGGCCAGAACGGGGGGAAACAAGGAAGGGCAGCAGCCGAGACAGGATCGGAGGTGACATCTCCGGCAGAAAGCAGGCTGGAGCTCCAGAATAAACAGCCGTGGGTGGCACCGTGCCGAGCCGGGCTCACAGGCGGCGTCCCCTCCAGTCTGCCCCCAGCCCCCTCCCCCAGATCCCCCTGCCCTAGTTTCGTTTCTCTCCGGGGGAGGGGACGCTGCGCCCGCGCCCCACCCGATGCCCCCGCAGCTGCAGAGCCCCGAGGCAGCTGCGGGACCGGCTCTGCCTCCCCGCTGCTCCCGGTCCGGCGGGGACAGGAGGTGCCGGCACCGAGACCCGGTGCCCCCGCTGCGGATCCCGCCGGGCAGCGCCGGGGCGCGCACCCAGGCGGCGGCGCTGGAGCCGGGGGCAGAGCCCCGAGCCCTGCCCGCACCCCAGAGCCTTCTACAGCCGGGAGCTGCCTGCAGCCCGCACCCTGCCCACGGCACGCAGCGCTGCCGGTGCCCTTTCTGACGCTCTGCTGCGTGCCTCAGTTTCCCCTGGCTGCGCTCAGGGCCCCCAGTCGGAGCCACCCCCCGGTCGTGCAGACGAAGTGGGTTAACGGGGAGGCTCAGCCACACAAATCCCATTAGGCCTCCCCAGCTGGGGTTGTGTAATGATGAGTGTGTTGTCATGGCAATGCCCCCACTCGCCACCCCGGGCCCGTCCGGCCCTCGCTGCCCCGGGCGCTGCCCCACGCCCCAGAAGGCACGGACCCCAAAGACGGCCATGGGGACAAGGGCCACCCCATTCCCAGCCTCACCCCCCTCTCTGCACCCCGACAGGACCCGCTCTCCGCGGGGGTCCCCAACTGCACCTCGTCGGGCCCCTGAGCCATTAATTGGAAGTAATTAGAGCATGAGCATCGTTACGCTTGGAGCGAGCGGCTGGCCCTGGCAGACGGGGGCTGCAGCGCTGGCGAAGATGTAAACATCCATCCAGGGCCCGACGCGGGGGGTGACGCGGGGAGAGGACCCCGTTCCCACGGCAGGAGGGGCTCCCTTCCCCACGGGCACACCTGGCACACCTGGCAGGGCCCCTCTCCCCGCCGCTCCCGCCGTGGGGACAGCTCTCATGGGGTTGGGGTGACCCTGGGGGTCCCCAAGGGACCGGGCGGCGGCAACCCCGGGCCAGAGTGCGGCGAGGGAGCCCGGGATTGAGGGAAGGCACAGGTGGGGAGCAGAGGGCACCTCCCGAGGGAAGACCCCGGCCCCGAGCGCTCCAGACCGACCCCGGCCCCGGTGAGACCCCGGCCCCGGTGAGACCCCGGCCCCCGCCGCTCCGGACCAGCCCCGGCCTCGGTGAGACCCCGGCCCCCGCCGCTCCGGACCAGCCCCGGGGGGAGCCCAGCCCTGCTGCAGCCGCATCCCCATCCCCATCCCCGGGGCGGGACCACCCGCGCCGCCCTCACCTTCCTCCAGCTCCCGGGCGATGGGGTCCGCGCCGCCGCCGCGCTCCGCGTTCCCGTTCAGCTCATCGTAGGCGGCGGGGCTGCTCCAGATCTCCATCGTGCCGTGCCCAGCCCGCCGTGCCCACCCAGCCGTGCCCAGCCCAGCCCCGCCGCGCCGAGCGGAGCCGCTGCGGCCGCTCCCGCCCCTATTTATAGGATCGCCCGCTCCCCGCGCACCTGCCCGGCGCATCGGGGCCGCGACGGGGGCGGAGCAGAGCGGGGGCGATGCGGGGGTCGGGGGTGCTCATTTCCCCCGTTTTCCCCCGGCCACACCAGGGACACGATCCTCATCAGGCACTCTAGGACTGGGGTCCTCGTTGGGGAGCCCACCAAGACAACCCTGCTCAGCCCTGGGGGCTGGTGGAGGTGTCCCGCCTCTTGTCCCAGCTCATAGCCCGGGCACACAGACCCCCACGGGTGGTGATGGCTGCAGAGGGACCCCGGGGGTCCCTGAGCAACAGCTCTGCAGTGTTGATGCTGTGGGTCATGCACAGACAGCAGCTTCTGCCCCTTGGGAAGGACAGGGAGAGATTTTACGCCCTTCACACAAAGCCATGGGGTCCCCATGAGGGTCAAGGTACATTTTTCTGGCCAGCCCTGCTCTGCCAGCCCAGGGCTGGACCCCCCCATCATCACCCACGTCATAAACCCTGCACCTGCAGTGCCCATTGCAGTGCTAGGATCTGCCAGGTCCCTGATCAGGAAAGGGGCTTTTCCATCCCACCCCACCCTCCCCATTCACCACCCCTGGCTCCAAGCATGGCCTGGCATGAGCCTGGCCCCCTCTGTGCCCCACACTCCCTGGCTGGCAGCCTCTCATCCCCACAACCACACTGGTGCAGAGCAGGAAAGGTGAATAAATCATGGTGTGCTGAATTATGGAGGAGCTGGCAGGCACGTAGCACAGGCTGCGGGTGTGATGCTGGTAATGCCAACGTGCTCTGTCCTCGCCACCTGCCCCAATGCCCACCCTTGTCAGCACCCAAATAATCAGTGAAGGGAGGCAGCTGAAGCTGCCCCTCGCCATCACACACCTTTGCCTGCTCGACTCCAACTGATTGGGATCCTGACCCCAGCTACATCCTGCCATAACCCGCAGTCTCCTCTGGGGTGAGGATGGAGCCGGTGCCCTCAGTCCCATCCTCTCCTCTCCCTGGAGCTGGGTTTTCCCTTGGTAAGGCCTGGGATGACACAGCCAGCCCACCCTCCAGGGACCCCAAGGACTCAAGCACACGTCTCAGCATGGACAGGCGGGAGCTGCTTCTTCCTAATCCCCTGCCCCAGGATTTGCTGCGCTGGGCAGGTTCCCTGTGCCTGCACAAGCAGATTACAGGGGGCTATTTCTGATGGCAGCTTAAAGGTTTGACGCCATGGGCCCCCTCCAGCACATGCCAGCAGCACTGGAGGCCTGGCTGGCTGTGACCTGCAGGAGTGTGGGACTGGGAGCCACTGGCCCCATGGAGCAGGGCTGCTGGGCTCCTGTGGTGCTGCATGCTCCCTACCCCATGGCACAGAGACAGAATTTGGGGCTCAATCCCTCGTGCTGCCGCTGCAGGGGGCAGTGCTGATGGTGGCCTGCTGAACAGAGAGGAGCAGCCACGAGGGGAAGGCTGCAAGCACAGGCAAGGCGTGGTGAGCACCATGCTCAGCCTGGAGTGAGCAGCTGGGTGGAGGCCTCGGCCTCGTCTGTCTCCCACTGCCCCACATCCACCCCCCAGCCCCTCGCTCTAATCCTGTCCCCGCCACACCGCGGGCCAGAGGCGCAAACAAAGCGGAGATAATCCGTCTGTGCCCCCCGCTGAACCCCGACCTTGCCCGGCCATGGGCCACGGCACAGCGCCAAGGGCACTGCCCCTGCCTGGCCACGGGGGCTGCAGGGACCCCCCTGCCATCCCCAGGCTCTGGGGGGCTCTGCTGAGACCCCCATGGCTCTGGGGGCTCTGCTGGCACCAGGGATCTCTGCCTCGGGTCCCCACAGCTCTGGGGGCTCTGCTGGCAGCAGGGATCTCCCCCCCAGGATCCCCACAGCTCTAGGGGCTCTGCTGGGACCCCCATGGCTCTGGGGGCTCCCCTGGCATCCCCACAGCTCTGGGGGCTCTGCTGGCACCAGGGATCTCCCCCCAGGATCCCCACGGCTCTGGGGGCTCTGCTGGTAGCAGGGATCTGCCCCTGGCATCCCCACGGCTCTGGGGGTTCTGCTGGGGTCCCCACAGCTCTGGGGGCTCTGCTGGCACCAGGGATCTCCCCCTGGCATCCCCATGGCTCTGGGGGCTCTGCTGGCAGCAGGGGCCCTGAGCTCTGCTCCAGGCTGTCATGTCCGGGTGAGCAGCAGCCCTGGCATTCCCTGGCACACCTTGCTAAGCCCACCAGTGTCCCAGCCCAGCACAGGGGAGCAGGGACGTGCAGGGGGTCCCGGGCAATGCTGGGGGCTCTCTCCCAGCACCCGGCGTGGCTCAGCAGCAGCTGCTCCCAGAATTAGCCCGGGATGTTCCGGGTGAGGAAATCCAGCCCGTCCAATCCCATTAGCAGCGATTAGCGCTGTCCTGGCCGCGCCGTGCCCACCGCCCTGCCCAGGGGCACTCACGGAAATACTGCAGGGTCTCCTCGATCTGCTGGGGGGTCAGGGGGGCTACGGGCTGCGGGGGGGCGCTGGGGGCTCGCAGCCAGTCGCCGTGGTCGTAGCCGAAGGCGGTGTCAGCCCGCAGCGTGTAGCGGGGCAGCTGCTCGCCCAGCAGGCTGACGATCTCCACCTCGGGGACATCCTCGCTGCACAGCTCTGGGGACAGAGGGACACGGCGTCAGCCTGTGGCAGTGTGCTTTTAATTTTGCGGGTTGTTGTTTGGTAGTTTTTTGGGCTCTTTTTAGAGTGACACAGACTTGTCTTTGTTATTTAGTTGAGCCGGCTATCGGTTTATCTCTTTGCTACTTAGGTACTTTTCTGCCAAGTTTCAAACCCCTTCCTCCCGCAGCCAGTTGTTAACCCCTCCTGTCCCAAGCAGTTTCCCTCCCTTGTATCCCTTGTGTTCCACCCCCAGGGCTTTCGATTAGTTGAACACTGTCTCCTCCTTTGAGACCTGTCCCCTCCTTTATAAGCTGTTGTTTGCCCCCAGCTCATGGCCTGGGACCCGAGACTCGGGGAGGGTAACATCAAATAAAGGAACCCAGTGCCTCCCCAGGCCTGTGCTGCTGCTGGGGCCTTTTCGTTCCTCCGCTGGTAGCTGGGATCCTGCGGCGCCCCGAAAGAGGGGACTGTCACCCCCCCACACTGTCACCATCGAGCCGGGACGTGCGACATCAGCGCAGGGTGGGGGGGCGTGTGCGGGGGGGAGCATCCTGCACCCCTCGGGCCACTCTGTCCCCTGGGGCTTTGGGGCTGGGTCTGTCCCCAGAGCCACTGGGGTAGGCATTGGGGACAGGGTGGCACTCAGGGACAGGGTGGCACTCAGGGACAGGGGTGGCACTCAGGGACGCTTCCCCAGCTCGGTCCCGCTCCCCTCATCCCCCCGCTGCCCGCGGGCAGGGTCCTGCTGCCATCTCCTGGGGACAGCGCGCCTGGCATGCAGCGTGGGGTGAAGGATGCCGGGACGATGGCTCATCTCGGCCACAGAACGGGGACGGGATGGAGGAACAGCCCAAAGGAGACCCAGCTCCTCACCCCCCTCACCCCAGCTCCCCCGGGGCCCGCGGGCACCCTCAGCACCCACCAGTGATGGTCGCGGCATCGCGGCGTGTGCCCGGCTGGGACAGCGCGCTGCCGTGGGGACAGGCGGGTGACAGCGGAGCCCGGGCTGGGCTGGGCGTGGCAGGCAGGTGGGCTCTGGCTGGGGAGGGTCTCTCGTGGGAGCGCGGTGTCCAGTTTGGCTGGTGTTGCGTGGGGGCCTGGCTGCCATGGGGAGAGGCACCGTGCGCCCGGGCTCCCTGCAGTGGCACACCAGAGCCCCTCCTCCGGCCCCTGCCTGGGGGGAAGGAGCTGTTCAGGTGATGCTCGAGGGTTCCAGGGACACATCCTGAACCCCCATAGGACAAAACAGCTTCCTGGAGGCAGCCCGGGCGGCATAGCCAGGGCTCAGGTGTCCCTGCTCCTGCCGATGGCACGGGAGAGCTGCGGGAACGGAATCCAGCTGAGCTCCACCCTTAAATGTGGGGCAGGTTTGGCAGAGGCGAGGGGTCAGCGTACCTGCTCTGCGGTGGCTGCTGCGTTACGCGGGGGGCTCAGCACCAAAGCAGCGCCAGGACTGGGCAGGACAGGACAGGAGCCTCCCCCAACAGGGTCCCTGCCGGGTGGCTGCCTGTGGAGCGAGCAGGGAGGAGCTGTCGAGTTGCCCGGCAGTGGGCAGACACGGCAGCAGTGCCAGGAAAGCCCTGGGGAGCTCCACCTCGAAGAGCAAAGTCCACCTGTGAACCTCCGCCCTGTCGGCAGCGGGACGCAGAGCGGGGAGCTGGGCAGGGCAGGGCAGGGCTGGGCAGCATCTGCAGCTGCCTCATGCCAACCGTAAACATCATGAGACGGGCCATAAATCCAGCACATCCCTGCTCTCTGGGCACCTCCCATGGCTCCGGCTCGGGCTGCAGCCGCTGCTGGCCCTGCATGGCAGGAGTTCCCTGCCGCATCCCCAGCCCTGCTCCCACCCCCAGCACTGTGGGGCTGTGGCACAAGCAGCCCCTCGTTCCCAGCTCATGCCAGGGCATGGCTGCCCTCTCTCCTGGCAGGCGCTCGGGGTCGCTGCCACATGCACAGCACCCACACCAGGCCACCCTGCTCCCCCTGGCACACAGGGACAGCGCAAGGCAACACACCCAGATCACACCCGCAGCCTTGCCCGGTCCTGTGCCCCCTGGCACCGCCACCACCAGACCTCGGGGCCGCCCAGAAAGCAGCTCCCCAGCCCCAAACCCTCAGCCCCTGGTGTCCCCAGGGAAGGAGCGGGACCCACCGTGCGGAGGTGCCGCGCTGCCGCTGGCTCCGCGCAGGGAGCGCGGCCGGTGAGTCAGCGCAGCCGGGGCTGCCAGAGCCCTGCGTCTGCTTTTGGCCCTGCTCCTGCACGTACATTTACCCTCCCCGGGGGAAGCCTTGTTCAGACACGTGCGGAGCAGCTCCCATGGCCCCGGAGCTGCTCCCACCGAGCCCGGAGCCCACTGCCCGCCGTCCGCCAGCGTTCGATGAGCCGGGACCTGCCCCGGGAGCCGGGCGAGGGCAGGACGGGGGTCCCGGGCAGCGATGGGACACGGGCCAGGGGGAGCAAGGTCCTGGCTCAGGCCGGCCAGGTACCTGTGCAGACTCGCTCCCTGCCCTGCCCGATGCCGTCCTGCCCCTCCTGCCCGGGCACCTCCCGAGGAGCGCTGTGAGAACGGGGGAGAGATGAGGCCAATTCTCCCGGGGCTGCGGCAGCCGCCCTCAAATTCTCCGGGCAGCGGAGGGGACCGGCTGGGCACGGCCCGGGGATTTGGCGTGCCCGGAGGCAGCCTGGGGACCGCGGGACACCGTGAGAACGGGAGGCAGAGCACACCCGGTGGCAGCGGGACACCCGGGAGCCCAGGGGCACCGGGAGTGCGGGAGATGCCGGGTTTGGGTGCGGGGATTCCGAGGAGGGAGATCCGCACACACGCTGGGCGCTGCTCCCGGCGCGGCGGAGCCTGCGGAGCCATCGGAACCATCGGACACCGCTCCCGGCAGCTGCGGAGAGCAGCCGAGGATGCCGGGACCCGGAGTCCGTCCCGTCCCTCCCTGAGGACCCCGCAAGCACCTGCGGTTACTCTGGTCCAGGTGTCCTCTGGCTCCACTTTCCCCCCGCAAAATCCCGCACATGGCCCTGGCAGCTCCGCGCAGGGGAACTGGGGATCTCGGGGTGTGCATCCCTGCCCATGGCTCCAGGAGGGCTGCGGGACCCAGCCCCTCCTCGGGCAGATGTTCTGGGGCATCTCCAGGCCCGCTGGCACTTTGGGGACAGCCAGCTCGGACCGCAGGAACATCCCTGTGACCCGCAGCAGGGGCCAGGCTCAGCCCAGCCAAAGCCCCATCCCAGGCACACAGGGCTGGAGGCAAGGCCTGCCACCGATTGTCTCCTGCTCTGGCAGCAGCTGCAGGAGGCCAGGGGCTGTCTGGCCCCCATCCCATGAGCCACTCCAGCCCCACGGCCCTCGGGAAGTGCGCTGGGTTCTGCCGGGACTGCCCGGAAAGCAGCTGTTTGTTGTTTTGCTCACTGCAGGTCCTGGCACGGGCTGTGGCAGGAAGCAGCTCCATTTCCCTGAGCGCTGGGGTTGGCTGTGGCCACAGCAGCGAGCTCAGGCAGGCAGGATGTTCCCCCAGCCCCACTTCCCAGGCCAGCTCCTGCTGCTTTGTTCCCGCTTGCTCCTGTCCCGAGCACGGCACATGAACCTCGGTGTCCTGCCGTGCTCTGTGGCAGCCCGGGCCCACATCCAGCCAAAGCAGGTGCCAAGCATGGGAATGAGCTCGCCAGGATCACTCTGGCCCATGGAGGGACTCACCAGAGGGTGAGAGCTGTGCCTTCCCCTGGATTGCCCCAAGGGACCGTCCCCAGCCGACAGAAGAACAGGCTCAGCACGGGGCTGCAGGGGTTATTTTATTCTTTGCTTTGGTCTATACAAAAACAACTTACAGAAATAATAAAATCTTCCATTCCTGACCCACACTCCAGTAGCTGTCCATCCCTTTCCAGCTGGAGTGTAAAACCACCATCAGATCTAAAGCCTCTTTTAAAAAATGCGTTAGATAAGGGAGGAGGGGACGGAAACACACCACTCACCAAAGAGAAGGGAAAGGGGTTAAAATGTGCAACAAAGATCAGTACAAGGACACAGTTCCTAATGCTGGAGTCACTCCTCTATGGGGACTGGCAGGACAGGGACACAAAGTCAGCTCCCAGCGGCTGATGGGAAAGAATTAAACCTCAGACACCCCGAAGGCCCTGGGACACGGACCCTTTGCTTTCAGCAAACTGGATTGGCCTCATTCACTTGGGGTTCGCAGGAAGCAAAGGGTTTTTCCATGTCAGATTCCTCTCCTAGAACACTAACACGCAGAACAAATCGTGGGGAAGTTAGCACAAACTTAAAGACGGCAAAAGCCGTTGGCACCATATTAAAAATAAAAAAGAAATATATATTCATAGAAAAGACTATTTTGCCAATGAAAGATCACTAACGGTGCAAGGTTTGTGTTTTAAAGCTTCAGAAACAGTATCTTGGATGCTGGATGTGGCAGTAGGTGCTCGAAGCAGTCCCAGGAGGAAGGACCTTCTCCACAGACCCACAGCGAAGAAAACAAATCGAAAAATAAAACCTCTCGTGGGAATGGAAAAGTTTTGTCTTCTCAGGCACTTCTGTCTCCCAAGTCCTTCTCGCGAATGCTCAGCTCTGGGGCCACCCTCTTCTGCATGGAGAGAACACCTGCAGGGGCAGAGAACTCCTGTCACCCACCGAAGGGGGATTTGGGAGGACACCAGAGTGTGGGACCCCCTGGGCCCGCAGGTGACGGGGACATCGATCCGTGGCAGCACCAGGGACCCCGTGGTGGCACCAGGCAGTCCTGCCACAGGTGCCCGGGGGGCTGGCAGGTACCTGGTGTGGGGCTGCGGGTGGGTTAGGCGAGCATGTGGTCAGCGAAGGGCGCTCGGACGCCGTCGCTGTAGGCATCCATGGGGTAATCCCCGTCCATGTCCATGTGCATGTCCATGGGGTCCAGGGGGATGTCACCCGAGTACATGGGGCGGTAACCAGGGTCCAGCTCTGCAGGGAAACAGCGTGGCAGCCTCAGCTCCCATCAGATCTCAGCCACCTCCTTGTCCCCACCAGCCAGGCCAGCACGTGGTGCTGTAAAAGGGCCCCACCATCCCCTAGCCCAAGGGCACCAGCTGTGTGTGCTCCCTCTATGGGGACTGGCAGGACAGAGACACAAAGTCAGCTCCCAGATGGGAAAGAATTAAACCTCAGACACCCTGAAGGTCTTGGGACACGGACCCTTTGCTTTCAGCAAACTGGACTGGTCTCATTCACTTGGGGTTCACAGGAAGCAAAGGGTTTTTCCATGTCAGATTCCTCTCCTAGAACACTAACACGCAGAACAAATCGTGGGGAAGTTAGAAAGCACAAACTTTCTAAGCTGAGCATCCCACTCAATCCCCAGCAGCCTGGGCTGGCACTTGACTGACAACCACATGAGAAAGGTTTTAAAACCAGCCTGGCTCAGTGACACGAGGCAGCTGCCCCCCCAGAACCCAGCCATGGGGACCCTGCAAGGAGGGCTGCTGCCATACTCACCATCTGAGTAGGGCTCGTTGATGGGGATCATGCTCTGAGCCTAGGGAAGAAGACGGCACAATTGAAGGGATTGATGCTCAAAATGCCCCAGGGGCCATGTCCCAAGTGGTGCCATGACCCAGGAGCTGAGGCCACAGCCCATCTGCCTCCCACCTCCCACTGTCTGACAGTTCCCTCCTGTCTGAGCTCTGGCTGGAGGTGCTGCCAACAGCTTTTGGAAGGAGCACAGGGCCATCCCCTGATGCTGTGGCTTCCCCAGGGAAATCCAGATCTGCTTGGGCTGCTCACCGCTTCCCAGGCTGCCGGGTCATGCTTGAAGAGGGAGTTGGTGAGCTCCACGGAGACGCGTTTCCTGTAGTCAGGGTTCTTGTCCTCCGAGATGCGGAAGAGCACGGCGGCCGCGTAGGTGGCTGCAGGGACAGCCAGAGCCTCAGCTCCTGCTGCCACGCAGCGTCAGCACCAGGAGAGTCCCCAGCATGGCAGCACTCACCTGTGCCCTCATTCCTTGAGTGCAGCAGCTCCATCAGGGGAGCTGAGGCCCCCTCAGCATCGATGGCATCTGCTGCCTCCTTGTCCTGGGCCAGCTCGCAGAGCACGCCGGCTGCCACGCGCTGGATGTTCTCCACGGCGAGTACAGGAGCTGTCAGGAGAGATCAGCAGCCCCGTGAAGCAGCCTGCAGGGAGCCCCTGTGCTCTGGGCACATGCTGATGCACGGCCAGGACGCAGCTCCCCGTGCTGGCTGGGCAGGAGGCGTCCCCAGAGCCCTGACCTGCACGAAGAGGGGGATGGTGTTGAGGCGGAAGATCTCCATGCGGTTCATGGGGTCCCGGGCCAGGATGTGCAGTGCCCCCGTGCAACCCTCCACAATCTCCTCCATCTTCACTCCATCCTGCCAGGGAACAAGAGTTCAGACAGAGCCCTCACACCAGGGCACGGCCACAGGGTACCCCCAGGCCTGGGCTGGGTTTTGGGGTGCCAGGCTCTGCTGGCAGCAGGGCAAAGGGGTAGGGTGGTGGCTCACTGTGTAGGGCTGTTGGTGTGCCAGCAGCTGCGTGTCTCTGGGCGTCCTGGTGAGCCTTGACCAGCAGCTGGACCAGGCGGGGGATGACAGCAGCCTCCTGCAGCGGGGCGTGGTTGGCCGGACACAGGCCAGGTTGCGGATCAGGCCTATGGTAGCCTGGGGGAGAGGAGGAGGAGGAGGAGGAGGAGGAGGAAGGAGCCATTTGTCTCAACTGTGCATCAGAACAGCGTGTGTTCCCCCAGAGACACACTGGCTGCACCCCTCCCTAGGTGTCCCACCCCATCCCCCTCTGTCCTGCAGGCTGACTCAGCCTCCCCCTGCCCTGGATCCACCCTCTCCCCAAGCTGAGCTCCAGTTCCAATCAGCAGCAGGCACGAGCCACTTCCTCCATCAGGACATGACCCACCAAGAGCAAGGCTGTAGCCACAGCAGCCACCATCACTCTGTGCACAGCACCAGCTGCTGCACCCTCAGCATCCCATCCCATCCCATCCCATCCCATCCCACCCCATCCCATCCCACCAAGAACAGCAACCAGGAGCCCTCTCCAGCCCGGGCACCGGCTCCTCCTGCCCACAGCACCCCTCTGACCCCTCACCTTCACCAGTGGCCACTGGTTGGGCTGGTTGAGGAGCTTGACAATGGCGGGGATGCCGTAGTTGAGGCGCACGGAGTTCTGGGCCATCTCGGCCTCGGGGTGCCGGCTGGTGAGGTGCCTCAGGGCGCACACGGCCGGCTCGGTGATGTCCTCCTTGTCCCCCCGCCCGCAGGATGGTGTGGATCAGGGCCTCCACCCCGTTGGACTGCGTCACCAGGGTCTTGTTCTTGCTGTTGTTGCAGGTCAGGTTGGAGAGGGTGCCGGTGGCACAGGTCAGCACGTTCACATCATCAGAGCTCAGCTGGTTCACCAGGATCTTGAGGACGCCGTCCAGGCCCTCCTGCAGGGGTGGGGATGGGAGGTGGGAGCAGCACACACAGCCAGACCCAGCTCCAGCCCCACATCCAGCCCCACAGCAGGCAGTGATGGGGGGGGCACAGTGCTCCTGACTCCCACACAGCTCCTTTTCCATCCCCTCCATGGATTCTTTTCAATCCCCCACTGCTGGAGCTGCTCCTTCACAGAGCTCCAGCCACTCTAACACGTGCAGTTTCACTCAGAGTTTTAATGTCTCCTGCTGGGATTACACTTCCAATGCCCCTGCCAGAACTCCCCACACAGGGATGGAGTGACCCCAGTCCTGGCTGTGCTGGCCAGCAGCCAGCAGCAGGTCAGGAAAGAGTTAAAGAGCCATGACCACATCCTCCTCCAACCCTCCAGTCATCACAGCCAGGGATGGTTCCATGACAGCCAAAATAGTTTCCAGGCTGCATCAGAGCTAATCCACATGGAGCGGCCCCCAGCAGATGGGAAAACTCATCAGGAGGCAGCAAAGGGCTGGGAGAGCAGACCCAGAGCAGGGCTGGGGTCACCTCTGCACAGGCTGCGGGCACAACAGCCTTGGCAGCAGCTCTGCCAGCAGCTCCCACAGGAGCTGGGCAGGCAGCCAGCCCAGGACAGGCTGATGGGGCTCCCGAGCCAAAGCAAACTCTGGTGGCACTGCTGAGTGACCGTGGTGGCCTTGGCCCAACGCTGGGGACACACAGGAGCGCTGGCAGCCAGCTGGCACGGGCAAGTGAGCAGCACTGGGATGCAGGGCAACTTGGGCACAGCAGGGCATCCCCTCACCCTGCCAGCCACATGGAACAGGGAACACAAGGCTTTGGACTCAGCCTGGCACGAGCCACCCAGCACCCGGCAGGGACACGGCTCCAAAACGTGGCACTGAAGCACAGGCAGGGGTCCTGCAGCCTCACCTGCTTGGTTGCCACGTCAGAAAGGTTCCTCAGGGTCCACAGGCAGTTCTGGACCAGCCTGGGGCTGGAGCTGGTCAGGTGCTTGCCCAGGGCCTGCATGCCACCTGCAGGGAAGGGGACAGTCCTGTGAGCAGCCCTGGCCATCCCAGGGCAGGCTGGGCTGGGCTGACACTCCTGCACACAGAGCAGCCCTGTGGCACAGCAGAGGCCAAATGTGGTGTGTGAAGAGCTCCTGGACAGCCAGGATGGATCCTGCCCACACAGGAACATGCCTAAGCAGCCTTCAGAGCAGGAATCCAGGCCAGCACAGGCTGTGCAGACCCCGGCCCGTCCCACAGCCATGCGGGAGGACAACGTCCTCAGCCACATCACCCTGCCACCACCACCCACCCTCCTCCTGTGGCTGTGCCCCAGCCTCTCTTACCAGCCTCGACGATGGCAGGTTTGTTGCTGGGACACACGGACAGCACCTTGAGCACTGCGGCTCGTGGTCCAGAGCAGCTTCTCGTAGTTGTAGCTGCGCATGATCTGCACCAGGGCCTGGGGTCCTCCGTTGGCCAAAATAATCAGCTGCAAGACGCAATCCCAGAATGGTTTGGGTTGGAAGGCACCTTAAAGTTCCAGTTCCACCCTCCACCACGGGCAGCAGGACATTCTGCTAGATGAGGTGGCTCCAAGCCCTGCCCAACCCTGATCCTGAACATTTCCAGGGATGGGGCATCAAGAATGGAGAGTTGGGGTGTGGGACCCCCTTTCCAGATTCCCCAGCTCATGCCAGGACACAGGCAAGAGCTCCAGCCCCTCGGCATGCAGGAATGCCTCTGGTCACATCAGCAGGGATGCACGAGATGGTGGGGTCTCCACCACGGCCTCCTGCACATCTTTGAGGTGCAAAGCCAGGCAACCACCCCCCTCCCGCCTTCTCTGTCAGTCTGGGATGCCCAGCCCACCTTGCTCTCCTGGTTCCCATAGGCCAGGAGCTGGAGGCAGTCAGTGGTGATGGCCAGGAACTTGGGGTTGTTCTTGTTGAGCAGGGGAACCATCTTCTGCAGCCCGTCGGCCAAGCGCACGGCCATCTTGGCCCCCTCCTGGTACAGCAGCAGGTTGTGCAGGGTGGTGATGGCGTAGAAGAGAACAGACTCCACGGGCGAGCTGCGGGAGGGCAGCACACTCCACGTCAGGGCAGGAGCTACACCCACACTCACAGCAGGCTGCAGTGGAGCCCCCAGGGCTGCCCCGAGCCCAGCACCCCAGGGAATGGACACCTCAGAGCCTGAGCCCCATCTCTGTGGCCATGGTGGGTGAGGCAGCTGCTCCCCTTCTCCTGCCCCCATGCAGGCTCCATACACAGCAAACCCCAGGGGTTCTCACAGGTTCACACTCTCCCATCCCTTTGGCGAGCAGGAGGACCCACAGTGAGGGCAGCATGAGCCCCCCCTTCCTCTGCCCCCATCCCAGGAGGGGCTGCCAGGCTCTGCCATCCCCCTTGGCATCCCCACCACTGCAGCAGGCACAGGTGTGCAGAAGCCTAAGATAGGAAATGCCAAGTCATGGTGAATGGCTAGAAGCCCTTTCCTCCACCTTTTGGAACCCCTGCTTATCTCTCTGTAACCCTCTAGGTCACTTTCCTTTAACCCTTGCCATTGGACAATTTCTGATCCCCCTGTACCCTATATAAAGAACTGTTTTAGTCCAGTTTTGGTGGAAGAGCTGTCCCTGGGAAACCTTCACAGAAGAATCAATAAAGACATCGCTGTGGAACCCCACGCAGACCTCTCCTCTCTCTCCCTGTGTCTGCCTGCCATGGCACCTAGCAAGCTGAAGGGCTGAAATCACAATGAGCCTTGCTTATCTCTCTGTAACCCTTGCTTATCTCTCTGTAACCCTCTAGGTCACTTTCCTTTAACCCTTGCCACTGGACAATTTCTGATCCCCCTGTACCCTATATAAAGGGCTGTTTTAGCCCAGTTCTGGTAGAAGAGCTGTCACTGGAGCCCTCCACAGAAGAATCAATAAAGACATCACTGTGGAACCCCACATGGGCTTCTCCTCTCCCTCCCTGCCTGGGCACCTAGCAAGCTGAAGAGCTAGAAATCCCAATGAGCTGATAAACCACTAAAGAGCTGATCTCAACTTAAGCTTGCTAAGGTTGCCAGCAGCTGAGAACTGCTTGGGAGCTCGGGCAGCCTGTCCCAAACAGGACTGAGCTATCCAGGACACCCCAAAACCCAGCAAAAGCCCCCCACCGTGTACCTCAGCATCCTGACGAGGGCTGGGATGCCACCAGACTTGAAGATGGAGAGCAGGCCCTCGCGGTGGTGGGAGAGGTTGTGCAGGATGCTGGTGGTTGCATGCGGGCGGTGTCCAGGTCGCTGGTGCTCTGCATGGTGCGCACCACGGCCGCCACGATCTGCGGCGACTGCATCAGCGCGCGGCGCGACGCCTCCTTCTTGGACAGCTGGTTCACAATCATGGCTGCCTTGCTGACAACCACCTGGAGGGAGAGGGTTGAGGTGGGATGTCGTGGTTTACCTCAGATAACCCGCGTTTCTCCCTGAAGATTTCTTCCCCAGGTGTGTCAGCCACCTCTCCTTTCCCCTCCCAGCGCTGGCTGTCAGTCCTGGCATTCCAGAAGGGCATCGAGTGGTTGGCAAAATTCAAAAGATGCCCTCCACCCTGGGGGGACATTGGGCCATCCAGGTGTCCTTTGTCCCTTGAGATTTCCCCCTCCTGTCCCTCTCCCCGGGGTTCAAAGGAGCAGCAACCACAGGCTCAGGGAGTTCTGTTGGAGCTGTTGCTGCATTCAGAGGCTGTGGGCCAGAATAAAGCTCTGGATCCAAACCCTCCATCAGAACCAACTCCTTTCCTTCACCATCACCTTAAAGCTTCTCCACCAAGGTGAACCTGAGCTCCTGCATGTCTGGGTAAACAATTCTCCAAATCACTTGTCTCCAAGTGCCCAGCTGCAGCATCCAGCCAGCCAAAGATGTCTCTGAGGTGGAATCACCACAGTTGCTGCTTTTTGGTCAAGCAGCAAGGGCCAGACAAGCTCAGGCACATCCCATCCAGCTATATTGGTAATTATTCCAATAGGAGAGGAACCAGCTTGTGGGAAGGGGTCCCACAGCAAGGACAGGGTGTGAGGTGATGTGGCTGGGCAGGGTGGGCTCAGTCCTGGTGCAGGGCAGAGGCAAGCAGGAGTCTGGCCAAGAGGAAGGAGACAGACACGGCCACAGAGCCCCACAGGGACAGAAACCCATCATTGCCACAGACATATTTTATGAAAAATCCTTTTGCCAGGATCTTTTCTCCTGAGAAGCTTCAGCTTCTCCATGTTTTGCTGCTTTAGAATGTGATTTGGAGAACTGTTTACCCAGCATGTGAAATCGTTCTTACTTGGTGACCAGTGACAGCCACCTGTGTCGAGGCTGTGAGCAGTCACAAGATTTTATTATGCCAATAAAATCCCAAGATTTTATCATCATTCCATTCTTCTCCTTGCAAGCCTTCTGATGAAATCCTTTCTTCTATTCTTTAGTATAGTTTTAATATATTATTTTCTTTTAATATAATATATATCATAAAATAATAAATCAGCCTTCTGAAACATGGAACCAAGATTCCCATCTCTTCCCTCGTCCTGGGACCCCTGCTAACTCCACCACACATCAGTGCAGCAGCTGAAGAGACAAACACAGCAAACAGAGCTCCTTACCGGGTCCTCATCGTTGAGCAGCTTGGTGAGCTCAGGGATGGCACGTGTGGCCAGCTCAGCATCATCCTGGTAGTTGATAAGGTGCACGATGGCTGACTTCAGCATCTGGGAGGGCTCTGCCAGGCGCTGCACGTTGGTCTGCTGCCCCTCCAGCTGGGTGGTGATGAGGAGCGAGCGGTCCTCCACCGTCTCGGGGTACATGGCAGCCCGGACACGCTGGGCACGGGTCATGGCCAGCTGAGCCTCCATGTCTGCTGCAGGGGGGGACAGGGAGGCAGCGTGAGGCTCTCTCCAAGGAGCACTCCCAGCCCTGCTTCCCAAACCCAACGAGATGAGCAAGAGCTTAGCGCAGAGCCACCGGCCACGTCAGCAGTCCCCGCACGCTCTGCGCAGAGCTGGAGCTTCAAAGCGTAAACAGATCCGGCAGCACAGAGATAAGACAACACTCAATTAGGCAGCACGATGGGGCAGTTGTCACACAAGGCCCATTAATTAAAAAATTAAGGATATTTGCAATTTGGGACTAGCTGGCACTGGAAAAAAGGAGAACACTGAGGCCTTGCCCATCGAGGATGCTGAGGTGTGATACTGTGGTAGCCACCCATGGTC
This sequence comes from Calcarius lapponicus, assembly GCA_039654755.1. NCBI lineage: Eukaryota > Metazoa > Chordata > Aves > Passeriformes > Fringillidae > Calcarius > Calcarius lapponicus. The sequence goes on along the minus strand of JBBFKN010000011.1, from coordinate 4,095,330 downwards.
CCCACCTCTGCGCCACAAGGACTGCACGGGGTCCCATGGGGAGCTCTGATCCCCATGGGAGCTGTCAACAAACCTGCTGCTGACAGGGAACTGCAGAGGCAAGCAGAGCAAACCAGCCCCCTTTGAGGGAATCAAGCTGGGGGGAAGCATCTCCTTCACTCCAGGCTGTGGCTCCACATCGTCCTCGCCTCAGCGGGAGAAGCCGTGGCACTGGCACGGCGCTCTGGCACACGCTGGCAGCTCTGGCAGCCACACTGGGACAGGTTTCCCAGCAGGCAGACAGGCAGTGGAGCAGGTGGCAGATCCGTGGGATGGGATCAGCTGTTCCCATCTCGAGCCAACCCGCTGGCACGCTCGGATGTGCGCGCAGCTCAGCTCCAGCGCGGGCTGACCGCGCGCCGCCCCCGCGCCAGAGCCTCTCGGCGCTGGGGAGGAGGACAGGAGGAAGCATATTTTAGGCAGCAGCAACTCCCAGGGTGTGGAAGCCAGCATGGAGGAGTACCCAGCAGCAGCATGGCTGCGGGGGAGGAAGAGGAAGGCAGGAGCTGAGCAGCTGAGCCCGCGGATGTGCCGGGCCTCACAGCCCCTTACCTTGCGCTTGGCTCTGGCTCTGGCTCCCTCCCTGGCAGTAACTCGTGGTGGTTGTCTTCTTGATGGTGTACTGCTTCCCATACACCTCGTCATCGTCCCCCAGGCACTTGCTGCTGACCGAGGGCACCTGCGTGTTGACGCCGGAGTGGATTCCGGAGTCGTAGGTGTAGGTCTGCTGCCACTCTGTCACCTTGATCGGCTGCTCCATCATGTTCATCACCTCCATGGCTGCTCTGCGGGGTGGGCAGGGCAGATGTTACACCTCCAGGCAGCCTCAGGACCCTGCTGCCCCTCTCCTGGCCCCGAATGGCACGGCAGGCCCCGCGCAGCAGCCGGCCCTGCGCAGATGGAGCCGATCCCTATCTGCCCTCCTCCCCCGCTGGAGATGAAAGGCGGCACCGCGATGACGAACCCAAAGCTCAGCACTTTGCTGCTCGTGTTCAGACATGAACGGCGGCTGCGTCTCACTGAGCTGTGTCTCACCACTGCCACGGCCCAGGTGTGGGCAGGCTCTGCCCAGCGCAGTGGGACACCACAAGCTCCAGGGTCCCATGAGCTTTTCTAAGACCCTTTCCAGAGACACAACCTGCAAAGAGCTGGGGACATGCCAGGAGCTCCAAGCTCCATATGGCTGGAGCTCCAAGTATAAAATGAACTTTTTTAGAAGCTTCCTGGGACACTCCAAAAGCGCCTAAAAATAAGCAGGCAAAGCCACTGGCTCAGCTCTCCCACAGGTGCCCACGGCGTGGTCCGGGGCTGGGCACTCCCCGCTCAGTGCCAGGACAGGGCAGCCCGGCACATCCCAACACTCAGGACAAACCAGCCAAGGTTGCTGGGAGCAGGGCTGGGATTTCCTTGTCTTTAATTTGGAGATACAGGAGGAGGGAGGATGGCTCATGGATTAATGCCTGAGCTCACTCAGGGCTGTGAGTCACCAGCCCTGCATCCAGGCCCCCGGCACGACCAGGAGGGATGGAGGGTTGGAAGCAGGCAGGGAAGGAGGGATGGAGGCAGCACCCGCCCAGCCCTCCGCTGACCCATCACCCAGCATTCCTATCCCTTCCCGGCCGCGCAGGAGTGGAATGAGTCAGAGTTTCAGAGGCGATAAGCAGCGAAGGGAGCAGCAGCGGCAGCACCCATTCCAAACACCCTAATTACCACCTGCACCGGCCCCGATTCCTGCGCCGGGCTGGACCGGGGCGGCCGCGCATCCCTGGCCCCGCTCCAGCCGCCAGCACCGCGCGGGACCCGCAGGGACCGGCTGGGCTGGGGCGGCAGCCCCGGGCCCCAGAACCCTCCTGGGGGAGCGAGAACACGGAGCCGAGCCCCCCGCCAGGCCGGAGGCTGAGTCAGGGCGTCGGGTGGCGGCCGAGGACGCGGCTCCGCGGGGCACGGCGCGCTCGGGCTTGGCGCGGCTCGTCCGGCGCTGCCGGCTGTTCCCAAGGAGCTGCAAGGGAGCAATCCCAAACCCTCTGCACAGGGGAGGAACCCCAAACCCTCTGCACGGGGAGCAATCCCAAACCCTCTGCACAGGGGAGCAATCCCAAACCCTCTGCACGGGGAGCAATCCCGAGCCCTCTGCACAGGGGAGGAACCCCAAACCCTCTGCACAGGGGAGCAACCCCAAACCCTCTGCACAGGGGAGCAACCCCAAACCCTCTGCACAGGGAGCATCCTGAGCCCTCTGCACAGGGGAGGAACCCCAAACCCTCTGCACAGGGGAGGAACCCCAAACCCTCTGCACGGGGGAGGAACCCCAAACCCTCTGCACAGGGGAGGAATCCCAAACCCTCTGCACAGGGGAGGAACCCCAAACCCTCTACACGGGGGAGGAACCCCAAACCCTCTACACGGGGAGCAATCCCAAACCCTCTGCACAGGGGAGGAACCCCAAACCCTCTGCACAGGGGAGGAACCCCGAGCCCTCTGCACAGGGAGGAACCCCAAACCCTCTGCACAGGGGAGGAACCCCAAACCCTCTGCACAGGGGAGGAACCCCAAACCCTCTACACGGGGGAGGAACCCCAAACCCTCTGCACAGGGGAGGAACCCCAAACCCTCTGCACAGGGAGCAATCCCAAACCCTCTGCACAGGGGAGCAATCCCGAGCCCTTCGCACAGGGGAGGAACCCCAAACCCTCTGCACAGGGAGGAACCCCAAACCCTCTGCACAGGGGAGGAACCCCAAACCCTCTGCACGGGGAGCAATCCCAAACCCTCTGCACGGGGGAGGAACCCCAAACCCTCTGCACGGGGAGCAATCCCAAACCCTCTGCACAGAGGAGGAACCCCAAACCCTCTGCACAGGGGAGGAACCCCGAGCCCTCTGCACAGGGGAGGAACCCCAAACCCTCTGCACAGGGGAGGAACCCCGAGCTCTCACTCGCGGGAGCAGCGTTCAGATGGGAACAGAGCCCCCCACGCGTGTCCCCCCGGCAGGGGCATCCCGCAACTCCCAGCCCCGGTCCCACCGCCTGCCCGGAGCCGCGGCAGGGCGCTGCTCCTGCCAATCCGGTATTTTTTGAGCTGTCAAGCAGCGCTGGCAGGCTCAGAGCAGCTATAATGGGCTGTGCATCATGCACGGCGGTCAGGAAACGGAGCAGCCGATAATGGAGGGCGGTGGAGGCAGAGCCGGGGAGGAGCGGGGTTGTTTGGGCAGTGGGGCAGGACGGTGTGTGACACACGGTGCCAGAGGCCACAGGAGACACAGCTCTGCTCCCCACCCCGCGCGGCAGCAGGGATGGGCCGGGAGAGCCCCGGAGCGGAGCGGGGAGTGCCGCACACCCGCACCTGCGCTGGCATTTGGGAGGGCGGGTCCTTCAGCCGGGCCACCCTGGCCACGGTGGCAGGCTCTAAATTGTGTTGGGAAACTCAAGAGAAGCAATAGCTGTGCCTTATGCAGTGTGGAGGTGGTAGGCAGGAGAGGGCTCTGTGGCACTGGCAGGGCACAGCGCCGCGGTGCTGGGTGAGCTGGCACCCATCCCACCTGCACTGCAAGGCCACAGCACCCCATGCCAACACTGGAAAGCTGCCCCGGACAAGGTGGGCAGGGGGAGAGCAGAGCTGAGGGCAGTGCAGACCACAGAGCCAGGGCAGGGACCCCAGGCAGCAGCTGACATCTGGCAGGGGCTGATGCTACTGCACCACTGTCCAACAGCAACATCCACTCCACAATTTAGAGGCATCAGACAGGCACTTAATTTTCCAAACCTCCAGGAGCTGGGCTCAGACACCGTACAGAGCCCTGCATTATGCATGAGCCACCCCTTCTGTCTGCACCACAGCACCCAGGGACATCAAAAGCCAGCACAGCTCCTCGAGCTCTGACACGAGCTGCCCCAGACGAGCTCCAAGCAGGAGAGCAGGACCAGGAGCCCCACAGACGAGACACAGGCACCTGTCCTTCCCCTGAGCATCCCCCCAACAGCATTTGCTCACGGCCACAGGGGCCAGCGAGGCCAGCAGCACCCGAGGTGACAGGGCCAGTGGAGCAAATGCCAGACGCTCCTGCTGTGAGCAGTGACATTTTCTGAGCCCTGTGTCAAGCGTGCCCTGCTCATCACTCCGTGAGGGGCAGACACTGACACAAGCTTCTCCCTCATCCTCCACAGCCTGGCTCTGTCCTCAGGTGTCCTCTCCTCAGCAGGAGAGGGGCACCAGGGTGCTGGTTATCCCTGGGTTCAGGAGCCATTTCCCGGCAGTGTTTCTAGGGAGGTGCTCTAGCAGGAAAGGACCCTCGTGCAGGAGGGAGAAGCAGGGTGTTATTTGGGGCACGTTTGAAAATACCCACACTGATGGGTCAGCCATGAGCAAGGGGCATGTTTGGGTGGGCTCCAGCCCTCCCACATCAGGCCTGTGGGCAGCCCTTACCTCCCCCACCGAGCTGGGGAGAACAGTGAGGGCAGAATGAACCCACCAGGCCCCACCGGAGCCCCAGTGCACACAGATCTAGACACCAGGGAAACAGGGTTTGCTCCTGGGAACAGTGAGAAATCCCCCAGGAATCAGTGAAGCAGCTGTGGGGGACTGCTCAGAGGGGCCAGCAGGTTTGGGGAGAACCTCCAGCCTGTCCTGCACCACAACGGGGAAGGGGCCAAGACACCCGAGGGGCTTCAGCCATGGGATGCAGGACAGGCAGGGCCTTCAGCCACTCCAGCAGGGCACTGCCAGGAAGAGGTTAATCCCTCTCCCACCACTTCCCTCAGCCGGGAAGGCAGAGGAAGCTCCCGCAGGCTGTCGGGCACCGGCCAGCAGCTCATCCGCCCCCGGAGCCATTTGATCACGGTCCAAGCAGCACAGCCCCCCCGGGACACCGTCTGCAGAGCAAGTCTCTGGCAAACACGCAGCCCCAGGCCTGACTTAGCTCTTCTCACCAGCTGCTGTGAAGCCTTCAGCCTCAGCAGGCAGGACACAGCCGGCAGACAGGGCTGAGCTGCCCAGAACAGCAGCGGGAAAGCAGTGAGTGCTGCTTCATGCAGAAATACCCACTGCTCGGGGGCTTCTCGGGGAGCAGCAGTCCCTGGGGTGAGCAGCTGTGATCCCCAGTGCGGGGTCACCCCAAGGAGAGCAGGTGGGGGGCACAGGGCATCCTCACAAGCCCCTGGCACTGCGTCTCAGGGTCAGGGGCTGTGAGGAGCAGCCTGAGCTCATCACACGCAGGTCCAGCCTGCCCTCAGCCCAGCATGGAGCAGTGTGGGTGCCAGCAGAGGGGATGCCAGAGCCCCCCAGTGCAGCCCCAGCATGTGAGGGGCTGAGCTTGGTGGTGGGGAGCATGCAAGTGGCTGCAATTACAGCGGCCAAGGCTTTTAAGGGAAGGGAAGAGGCAGTTAAGGCAATTCAATAAATGCAGCACAAGAAAAGACTCTATTTTAGAAGCACTTACGCTACACACAAGCCATCTCCGGTCCCCCCCTCCCTGGAGCAGCCGGGGATTAGCAATTCCTGCTCAGACAGCCCTGGGCAGCCTCAGCACAAGGTCTTCCCACAGACAAGGACACCCAGAGCCCTGTGAGAGCCACACCTTGAAGTCCCCCAGCACCCTGCCTCTGCCCCAAGGTGCTCTGAAGTGACACCAAGGGCTGACGGAGCTGAGGCAGCCGCTAACGAAGGCCCCGCAGCCGCGGCACAAAAGCTTCAGCGGTTTTGAAGAGGATCCTCAGGAACACACAGCGGGAGCAGGCAGAGAAAGGAGCTTGTCAAGACCTCACCAGCATCAATGGGAAGCGTTGGAGTCAGATCCCAGCACCAGGAGCCCTTTCAATGGGGCTTCACAGGGAAGATGAGCGGAAGAATTCAAAGGGGAACGAGAGCAGCTTGAAGTTTAATGAGGAGGAGACAGCGGCGGGGGATCAGCCTCTCGTTAGAGCAGGCAAAACCACTGGCCTGGCCTCGCACACAAAGGAGCCCATGGCCTTTGTGTGTGGATGTACCCTGGTCCAGAACGGCTCCTGGCTGCCCCACCAGCTCTGGGCACTCCGGAAAGGCAGCAGGGTGCAGGAGCTTCAGATCCAGGCTCCAAACCTTTTCTATATTTCGGCTACTGTGATTTTGTTATATTTGAGCTGCTGAATGCCTCATGCAAAGCTCCAGCTCCTCTTGCTGGGGGTGCTGCATCCCCCTGAGCACCAGAGCAGGCTCTGGCAGCAGAGCAGCCCCAGAAGGTGGCAACTGTGCCACGACCTGCTGCGCTCAGCTGATGCTCTCCATCAACCCAGGCCGTGTCCCCGAAACGCCTCGCCTGCACCTGAATTAACAGCTCCTGACAGCTCCAGCACATGCCAGGCCCAGGCTGTGATGTTTTGGCACTTCACATCACAAACCAACACAGTATTATCCATCAAGTGCTCTCCCGCTGCAAGCGCACGCACAGCGCTGAGCGTGACACCCACACCCGGCTCCTGGGCAGGGGCAGGGCCCACAGCAGGACCCTCAGCCCAGGGAAGGCTTTCCCAGGGACATCCACCTGCCCAAGACCCACTGTAGGGGTCTCTGGCAGCGTATCCCCCTCCCCACATCGCTAGCTGTTGGCACAGACACCTCCACCTGCAAGATCAGGTAGGACCCACATGGGCTCATCTCCTCCTCATTAGAATCACGTCCAGGAAAGACAGGAATTTGCCACTTGTCCATGAAAGGGAGAACTGGCATGGTGAGATTAATCACAATTACTCCATCTGGATAAAAAAAACCCCAAAACCATTATTTTGTTTCAATGAGCACAAAGAACAAGTTGTTCTTTAAGAACACTGTAATTGCAGGCTCTGGACCTTGCTGGCTGTTCCCAGCTCCAGCCACGGTGCCCAGGACACAGGGATTGCCACCAGGCCCTGCCAGAGGAGCTGGGGCAGCGAGGAGGGGCACAGAGGTGCTGAGCCCCGGCTTAATTTCTCCATCCAGTTGCATTACAGCTGCAAAGTTCAGACGCTTCACAAGAAATTATCACCCACAGCCGTCAGCACCCGGCCTGTCGGAGCAAGTTAATGATTTGTCACCAGGGCTCTGCCCGCGCGTCACCGCGATTACAGCAGCTCTGCCAGCAGCCAAAGGTCTCTCCCCACACGCAGAGGAACGCTTTTCATCCAGCCCCCTACCCCAAAAAGCCACACGGGACCCCCAGCACACCCACCCTACGGGGTCTGTGCCCCAGCAGCAGGGCAGCCCCCCGGAGGGCACTGCCACCTGCCAGGTCTGCTCAGCCAAGCGTGGGAGATTGGGCAAACACCGAGCATTCCGTCTCCACCCCGCCAGAAGCTCCTGGTGTGGGAAGGAGGCCCGGGGACCGGCTGGGAACAGGCAGCGCGGATGTCGCAGCCGCGCTTCGAGGCTCCTGCCCCGTTCCCAAAGCGCTTCCCGAGCTCAGAGTCCAAGGCGTGCCAGGATGCCTCCGGGCCCGCCAGCAGAACCCATCGGGGATGGTTGATTTAGAAGGGTATTTCAAACCTCTGCTTAAATAGAAACATCTTCGCCTCCCACCCCGCCCCAGCCCGAGCAGCCATCGACAAACCGGGTGTGGCTGCAAAGCCAGCCCTGCTTAAGCACAGACATGGTGCTGAGGTCAAGTTTTCAGCTTTTTTGGAGCGGGAGTACCTGCACCTTCCCACGCCCTTGTCCACATCTTTGTCAAGTCTGTCCATGAGCAAAGAGGGGTAAAACCAACCCTCCCAGAGCAGAGAATGAGATTCAAGGCACCGATGCAGCCCCGGTGTCCTCCTGAGCTGCCATCCCCAGCCGTGTCCACTCACACAGACCCACCTGGGACACCCCACGGGGCTGAGACTGACCACCCACCCCCAGCTCTGGGTGCCCACACACCCTGTCTAGGCGGGGAAGCACCACCTGAACCCAGAGTTAGGCTCGTACTGCTGTAAGAGACACGACATTTCTTTTCAACTTCTGTTAATTAGAAGCCGGTCTAATTTAAACCTTCAAAACCAGCACAAGCGTCGGTACAGATGCTGCAATTAAAGTTCTGCAAGTTCTCTGCGCAGAGAGAGGCTGTGTTCCCCCAGCCTGCGGAGCAGGGCCAAGGGCAGCTCCGCTCCCAGGCTCTGCCATCTGCGAGCGGCAGCGCGCCCGGCAAAAGCGCCGTCTTAAATCCCGGAGATCTGGAAGTGTGATAAAAAGCCAAATCCCCATCAAGCGCTCCCACACCAAACCACAGCCTCGAAGGGAAGCCGTGCTCCCCGGGAACGGGCTGAGCTGCAGGAGCCGTGCAGCTGCACCGCAGCGCCTGCCCGGCTGAGCGAGGCTTTCAGGTGGGGGAAACAAAGGGGTGGGTTAATAGGATTAGGGCAGCGCCGAATGACAGACTGAAATGCGGCACCAGGAGCAGAGGGGACATCCCTCAATGCCCCTGGCTGCAGCCCGGCCACGATTCACCCGCGCTACGCCAGGCACGGAGCACAAACTCCTCGCACACCCAGCCCCGGGGGACCCCTCCCTGCAGCCCGGCTCGTCCCCCCCAGCCCCTCCCGGGGATGAACGCGCTTCCTGGAGCCGGCAAGGACACGGCACATCGCCCAGACAATAGACTGGAACGCCATTGTCTGAGAGAGGGCCCCGCACGGCCGCCCCACCTCTCCCCAGCGCCCTGAGCCCTGGGGACCCGCGTCTGTCCCCGCTCCTGCACGGAGACCACGGGGCGAGGAGGGAGAACAACCCTCAGCCACCGCTGCCAGGAGCTCTGCGCGTCCCCGTCCCGATGGCCAACTTGTTTAAGCCAAATTAGCAGTAAAAACGGGTTTTTCATGACACTTCATGGAAATCCTCCAAAACAATGAGCGATAACAGCCTTCAGACGTGCAAACGCAGTTCCAGCGGGCGCCCTGCACCCTTCCAGCCAGCTCCGACACCGACAAGGACACAGGAATGGACCCCTATAATTTTCTCATCCCTGTTTCCGGCTGGACCGGACACTCCGAGCGCGGAGCCCGGAGCAGCCCCCGCGGACACTGCACCTGCCCTGGATGCGGCTGCCAGCCCGGAGCAAACGCCCCCGGCACCGCTCCAGCCCCATCCCCGCGGCAGCTGGCGGGGAGACGCGGCGCCCCCGGCTCCCCAGCAGCCGATGGCAGACGGACAGCAGAGCCGCGAGCTGCTCGGGGCTGGCACCAGCGCCAAAACCAGCACGGCGTGGGCTGGAGCAGGAGGTGAAGCCACTGCGGGGGGCTGTGTCACGGGGCTGTGTCCCCAGCCCCCACCACCCGTCTGGTATGGGGAAGCTGACAAGGGAACGTGAAACCAGGCATGGGACTCAGCCAGGCACCCCAACAGCGTCACGGGGGTGCAGGGACTCCCAGCCTGGCCGCAGAGGGTGCAGCTGATGGTCCCACAGCCGGGTGGGCACAGTGGTGGCACAGGTCACCCTGTCCCGTCCCCTCCTGAGCGCTCACGCTGCTCTCCCAGCACACGCTGCTCGTATGACAGCCCACGTTTGCCTTCTCCGGGCAACTCCCAGCAACATTTCAGCATTATCCTTTCATCTGTGCTGTAAACCTGATTAATTAAGCTAATCACTCAGCTAACGCAATTAGAGCGCTCTCTCCCTCTCCAAACATCAGACAAACAGCCAAGTTTCGCTCCCCCCGCCGTTTCCCGGTGCGGATGTCCGCTGTCCGGGGCTCAGCTGGGATCCTCCGTGCTCTCTGTGCCCAGCACCCCTCACCCGCGGGGGGCTCTCGGGGTGATGCCAGGACCCCCCTGGACGCTCTCAGCCCCCAGACCTCACACGCCTGGCGTTCGCCGAAGGATCTCCCCGGTCCCGCGGGTAGGGACGGCGGTGTCGAGGCGATCCGAGGCGGCCTCAAGAGCAGCACGCGGTGTCCCCAGGTGTGGCCGTGGGCACGGAGCAGCCCGGTTTGCGTAAGAGCCCCAAGAGCACCGGGCGAGCGCCGTGCCAGGGCCTCGCCCGCCCGGCGGCAGCTGCGGGCGGGGCCGGGGACAGAGTCAGCGCCTCGCACCGGAGCGCGGAGCCGCGACTCGGCTCCGGGAAGGGGCCGGGACAGCCGGGCTGCCCATGGGGGAAGCCCCGGGGAGCCGCCCAGCCGGTGCCGCGCAGGACACGGGGAGCGCTGCCCCAGACGGCGGCGGCGGGGCCGAGCCGGGACTCCCGGCGCTGCCCGGCCCGGACAGCCGGGTCCTCCCCGCCCCGAGCGCGGCCGCTCCCCAGCGCCGCGCGGCGGAGTCCGGTGCAGCCCAGCCCGGAACAACCGACGGCCCCGGCCCCGTCCCGGCCGCCCCAACTCTGCTCACCGGACCACTCCCCGCCGCCAGCCCGGTCCTCCGGACCCGCCCCGCTCACCGGAGCGATTCCTGCCCGGTTCCGCCGGCCTACTGCCGTTCAGCGCCGGTCCCCCATGCCAGATACTCGCTGACTCGGCTCCACTCAGCGTCGCTCCCGGTGCCCCGCCCCACTCACCGTCGCTCCCCGTGCCCGGTGCGCCACTCCCGCTCACCGCCACCACCCGTTCCCGGTGTCCCGGCCCCGCTCACCGTCCCTCCCCGCCCGTTCCCGGTGTCCCGGCCCCGCTCACCGTCCCTCCCCGCCCGTTCCCGGTGTCCCGGCCCCGCTCACCGTCGCTCTCCGCCGCCCGCCCGCTCCTGCCCGAACAAAAGGCGAGCAGCGCCCCGCGCCCCGCCCCGCCCACCTCAGGCCACGCCCTCGGTCCGCCCCTCCTCTATTGGCTGTCCCGCACGCCCATCAAACCCTGGCCCCGCCAGGCCCCGCCCCCGCCGGACGTGTTTATCCGCTCCCCATTGGCGGGGGCGCGGCCGCCCCGCCCCCTGCCCGCAGGTGATTGGACAGCGGGGCGGGGTGGGCGGGGCTCGGCGGCGGCAGAGCAAGGGCGCGACCACGAGGGGACCACCTGGGTGACGTCAGTGGGCGCGGCCAGGTGCGGCCGGACCCGCCCACGAGCAGGGTCGGGGGCTCGGGGGGACCCCCGGGGCCTTTGGGGACCCCCGGGGCCGTGCGGGGACCCCCCGAGGCAGGAGCGCGGGGGCGGCTGGAAGCGGCCCTCGGGAAGGGCTCGGGGCTGCTGGCGCTGCGTCAACCCCGTCCCCGCCGGACCGGTCCGGCCGGGTGCTGCCGCCGCGTCCCGGGCGAAGCCGCCGTCACCCAGTGCCCGAGTCATCCATTGGATACGTCCCAGCCCACCTCAGGACCGCCCCCCCCCCCCCGGGTGTGGGGAGCGGGAGGATTGTGCCCCGGTGAGGATGAGGAGGGAGCATCCTGCGCCCCCCGCTGCCTGCACGGTTCCCTGCTACGTCTGGCAGCGAGCGCTGCCAAGCGGGGATTCGATTCTCAGCTCCGAAGGGAGGTGAGAGACAGCGCTTCCACCGCCCCTGCAAGGAAAAGGGAATTCATGGCTGTGCGCTGAGCGGGAGATCCGGAGCGCAGCCAGAGAGCTCTCGGTACGAGGAAATGGGCACACGGCATGGCACGGCACGGCACGACATGGCAGGGCAGGGCACAGCGCAGCTGAGGCGTCAGCCAGAAATCTCATTCGTGCTCCCCTCTTGGTTAAGGTCGAGGGTGTCAGGGAAGCGCCACGGTGTGACCCAGCTTCCTGCAGCTGTGCCCCTGCATCCCCTGCATCCCCTGCATCCCCTGCATCCCCTGCATCCCCTGCATGCCCTGCATCCCCTGCATGCCACCTCCATGTCCCCAGTCAGTCACGCTGCATCCCATCCTGCACGCCCTGGCACTGCCCTGCAGTTCCACTCTGTGTCCTGGGGGACAGGACGGTGGCCATGGGGGACAGGATGGTGGCCATGGGGACAGGACGGTGGCCATGAGAGACAGGAGTGGCCTTGAGGGACAGGACAGTGGGCGTGGGGGACAGCACAATGGCCATGGGGACAGGACAGTGGCCATGGGGACAGAACAGTGGCCATGGGGACAGGACAGTGGCCATGGGGGAGAGGACAATGGCCGTGGGGGACAGGACAATGGCCATGGGGACAGGACAATGGCCATGGGGACAGGGCAGTGGCCATGGGGACAGGAGTGGCCTTGAGGGACAGGACAGTGGCCGTGGGGGACAGGACGGTGGCCATGGGGGACAGGATGGTGGCCATGGGGACAGGACAGCGGCCATGAGAGACAGGAATGGCCTTGAGGGACAGGACAGTGGCCATGGGGACAGGATGGTGGCCATGGGGACAGGACGATGGCCATGGGGACAGGACAGTGGCGAGGAGCTGGCGCTGGGGAGGGGACACGGTGCCCAGGTGTGTGTCAGAGCAGGGCGGAGGCCCCGTGAGCCCAGTGCCACCCTCGCCCAGCTGTTGGGAACATCCGCGAGCCTTTGTCCCCTGGGCTGCGGTGCCAGCGCTGGGCTGTGCCCGCTGCTCATCCCCAGCTTGTGCCGCACCCCAGCGGGCTGGCACTCCCCTCCCGAGGCGGCTGTGACCCAGCGGTGACAAAGCCAGCTCCGCCCGGGTGACAGGACAGCCCCGTCCCGGCGCGGGGTGCAGTGGGTGCCCCCTGCCAGCGCTGCCTCCCCCAGCCCTGAGCTCTGCCCGCGGCTCTGGGGGCTCAGCCCCTGCCCGGTGCCCTGCAGAGCTGGAAAAGCCCCGGTGAGCAGGGGTTCCGGCAGGGCAGGGTGCGGTGCTGGCAGCCTCCTGCCACCCTCTTCCTTCCATTCCCATCCCTTCCCTCCCCCGGGGCCAACGCTGTGATTCAGCCTCTCAGTTTCAGTCCTCGTAGCCAATTTCCATGCGGAGCGGGAGGGAACGGGGCAGGGAGGAGGGAGCAGCCACACACTGCCCAGCTGGCACAGGTCTGTGGGCACCAACAGAGAGCCCCAAAACACAGGAGGTCACCCCACACTCATGGGGAGATGCAGGCTGCACCCTCTGATCCAGGAGCATCCCCAAGGAGCAGTGTCACAGTGCTGCACCCCAAAACAACCATCAGCTCATGGATATCACACCCCAAAGACCCATATGGGGTAGGACACGCTGCCCTCCAGCCCCCTGCAGCCCCTCCACTACCCCACAGCCTCAATGGGGGGGTCATGGATCCCTTTTGGGGTTTCCTCGTGGAACCCAGAGCCTCACAGGAGCCTGGCTGCTGTCATGGCCCCCATGGGTCCCCACAAGTTCCCTCAGATCATCTGTGGGGACATCCAGGCCTGAACTGATCCCTTCCTCTCTCACAGCAGAGCTTTTCCTACCCTGAGCTCCTGGATCCCAGCACATGGAAGGTGGAGGCAGCCTTGAAAAGACCAGTCTGGGTTTTATTAAAAGTTCAGCACCAGTAAATATATAAAAAGAGCAACTGTGCAAGAAGGGAAATCTTAAATTAACGGAGCTTAAGGCTACAGAGGGCTGGTGTGGCAAAATTTCAAGGCACAGGCAAGGCATGGGCACCTCAGCCTCACCCACCCTGTGGTGACACAGGAAGGTGACACACCAGGAGCCCCCTGTAGCACCAGGCTGGGGAGTCCAAGGGGAGCTGGCAGATTGCCTGGGAGGCTGGAGGAACAGGAGCAGGAGCCTCAGGAAAGGGCAGGAGCAGCTCCAGCAGCATTGCGCAATGCCCCCAAAGTAGGGGTAGCCCCCCAAGCCCATCAAGACAACACAGGGGTCGATCCTGGTGCATCACCCACAGCTCCTGGGGAGCAGCTGAGGGACACAGGAATCCCCAGTGCTGTGGGGCATCACTGCTGGGCAGGGCTCCTGCGGCACTGGGGACAGGGGTGGCCCAGGCTCCTGGGCAGGCAGGGATGTTCAGGTGTTCCACTGATGGGAACTGGGCTGTGCCAGCAGACATCCCGGTGGCAAAGGCAGCCCTGCTGCAGGATGTTGGGCAGGACTGGCCCCCTCCCCATGAGTCTGAGTTTCTACCGGTGGCTGGGAGGAGCCTGGAGCCCGACGTCCCCAGGATGGCATCGCAGAGCCACCACAGCTCAGTTGGTGCTGGCTCCCCCTTCACCTGGCCCATCATAGGATCTCTGCAAACAAGGAGAGTTTGGTGGCACCAGGGGTGTGGACAGCAGACCCCCCCCGCCCTATAGTGCGACCCCCAGACCTTGGTCGTCTTTGTCTCCTTTGGTCTTGGGTTCCTGCCACCACTCTGAGAAGAATCCCTCCTCGTAGTCACCTTCACCCTCGAACTCGCCATCAGAGGGCAGCTCCGGCACCTGCAGCCCCTCAGCACCATCCACCTCCATCTGCAGCACAGCAGGGCAGGAGGAGGCTCAGCAGCTTGCTCCAGGACTGCTTGGGGGGGTCACAGCCCCACACACACCACCCAGCACCCCACACCAGGTACCTCATCGTCATCATCCTGCAGGTACTGCCGGGCGAACTCCAGCATCTTCTTCTGCGCCGCCGTCTGATTGTGGTACCTCACGGCTTCCTGGGCGCCCAGGGGGAGAGGGGCTGGGTCAGACCCTCCCTGAGCAGGGCAGAGCCACAGGATGAGGGGCTGGGGGGGGTCCTCACCAGCCGTGGCTCGAAGTCTTCCTCGCGCAGGCGCCAGCGCTCGCGGTGGAAGCGGTAATAGACCAGGTTCTGCTGCATCACCGTGTCCCCCGGGTCGAAGAGCATGTAGCTGGAGACGCTGCGCACCGCGTCCTGCACGTCGTTCACTGCGGGGAGCAGAGCCAGCTGACACGGGGTGACACCCCCGACAGGGCACACAGCACCCCGGGGTGGCACGCACAGCCCCCCCGCTCCCAGCGGCACTCACGCTTGTAGTAAGCGAATTGGAGGTAGTGGTACATGGTGGCCACGAATTTCTCCACGAAGTAGCCGCCCACGTTGGGGGTGAGCTCGGTCTCGCAGTCCACCTTGCACTGCAGCACGCTCACAAAGTGGTCTGGGGGGGAGATGTTGGGTGTTGCAGCTCTGATCGCCTCCCCAAATCCGCCATCCCCCAGCCCGCCACTACCTGCGATGGCAGGATAGAAATCCTTGAATTCCTGGAGCTCGTAGGCGCCCTCACAGCCGGCCAGACAATCCTCATAAGCCTTGTAGTACTCGGCCAGTGCCTGCTCCATGTCGGCTGCACTGCTCCGGAAATCCCCACCGTTGTACAGCTTCACTGCCCGCACGAATATCGGCTGCAAGGAGCCCTGCTCAGCGAGGGAGAGCTGCTCCCCTCGGGGTTTGGCAGCACCAGGTGGGCTTTGAGCCCTGGGGAGCCCCTCTCCTGCCTCAGCCCCATGCCCTCCTCACCTCATAGGGCTGAGCTTCCAGGTCGACCAGGTATTCATCCACATCCAGCATGGTCCTGTAGTAGTTCAGGTACCTCAAGGTCATCTCATGCTTGGGGTTTTTCTGCAGGAAGGTGTGGGCAGCAGACACGGCTTTCTCGATCTTATTGGACTGTGGAGGGAGGTGCAGAGACCTGCTGTAGGGCAGCCTGAACGAACCCACACCCAGCCAGACCCCTGGGCTGCAGGACAGAGGGGTGATCCTTGTGGGGAACAGCCCTGAGCCCACACTGCAGCCAAGGGGGTCTCAGCACCCAGCCAGACCCCTGGGCTGCAGGACAGAGGGGTGATCCTTGTGGGGAACAGCCCTGAACCCACACTGCACAATCAGCCACTGGCAGGGATGAACAGACAGGATGTGGGAACATGGACACTGCAGGTAACTCCAGCCACACCAACCTCCTGGCTGTGTTGGCCCCCACATCCAGCCAGGAGTGATCCCCGTGGTGTGAGGAGGATCCACGTGCTGTGGGTTTGACCCACACATCAGCTCCTCTCCAGCACTGCCATCAGACCTGGCTGCTGCCCTTGCTGCTTTATGGGTTCTCAGGTTGCAGCTTCAGGGGAGTGAGCAGGGAGGGAGGGTGGTTTGAATGACCCGTCCATGAAATGGGTTTGGGCCAGAGCAGCAAGAGGAAAAGGCATTAAGGATGAAGCCAGGCAGTTCCTCACCACTGCCAGGTGAGTGGGGCTGCAGGGCTGAGTGCCAAAACAGCACCAGCAGTGGAAGGTGCCAGGGACCAGACCCTGACCAGAGCACTGTTCCCTGCCAGAGCCACTCTGGCCAGCACATGGCCACCCGAGGGGGATGCCCTATGAAACCTCCCTCCCCAAAACCTCCCTCCACGTCCGCACTGTGACGCTGAGCAACTCCTTCTTTCTCACAGAGCATCCAGACACGTGTCCCATCACAATCAGGGGCACTGGACCCTCCTGCTCAGGCCCCTCAGGCTGGGGCAGCCCCCGTGTGCTCTCTGCCTGCCCAGGGGGACCTTGGGCCACCAGGGCAACACAAGGTGGGACAAGAGGGACACAGGCACATCAGTCATCCTGCCTGATGTGTGCCAGATGATGCTGACGTGCCACGGCTCAGGGGCAGTATGGAGGAGCTGGTGGGGGACGCCAGATGGGGAGGGAAGGAAAGGGGAGGCACCTGACAGCAGGGTGCAGGATGGAGTGGGGCACAGACAGACGGGAGTGGGGTTCAGGGTGGGCAGATCAGAGGCTGACAGTGCAGGAGGGGGGCACAGGATGGGGATGCAGAATGAGGGCGTCAAAGAGGAGGTACAGGATGAGTGGCCCAGGATGAGACCCGGGAAGGGGTGTGCCCAATCAGGATGGAAGGGAAAGATCAGCGGTGCAGGACAGAGGAGCAGGACCCCCCCCCAAGCCCTTCCCCCTTCCATTTGCACCGCCTCACCTTGAAGAGCGCGTAGTGCAGGTACTGGTAGGGCTGGCGGCGCTGGAAGTCGCGCAGGGTCTGCGCCGGCGGGTAGCGCAGCTGGAACACGGGCAGCTCCCGCTTGCAGGCGCGCAGGCAGCCGGCGCGGAGCAGCAGCCGCCCGAAGAGCCGCAGCTCCCGCTCCCACTCCCGCTCCCCGCGGGGCTCCCCGGAGGGATCCTCCCCGGCAGGAGGGGGCTCCCCGGCGCAGCGGCGGTGGCAATGCGCCTCGCTGTCCCGCAGCAGCCGGTGCAGCCGCAGGCTGGCCTCCAGCCCCTGAGCGCTCTCCGCCCACTGCGCGTCCGCGTACTGCTCCAGCGCCCGCTCGTAGGCGCTCTGCAGCGGCTCCAGCGCGGCCGCGGGGAAGCCGCGCACGCTGTACTGCTCGTACTGCGCCGCGCACAGCCCCGCCGCCAGCGCCGCCAGCAGCGCCCGCGCTACCGGCACCGGCACCGCGCCGCCCATCCCTGCGGCCGCGCACTGCCCCGCCGCCAGCGCCGCCAGCAGCAACACCGGCAGTGCCCGCGCTACCGGCACCGGCACCGGCACCGCGCCGCCCATCGCCGCTGCCGCGCACTGCCCGCGTATTGCCCGCGCACCGCCCCGCGCACCGCTCCACGCACAGCCCCGCGTACTGCCCGCGCAGCGCTCCACGCACCGCTCCACGCAGCGCTCCACGCCGGGCCCCACGCACCTCCCTGCGCACCGCCCCGCGTATTGCCCGCGCAGCGCTCCACGCACCGCCCCGCGCAGCGCTCCACGCCGGGCCCCACGCACCTCCCCGCTCACTGCCCCACGCACCTCCCCGCGCACTGCCCGCGCAGCGCCCCGCGCAGCGCTCTCCGCACCGTCCCGCGCACCTCCCCGCGCACCGGCCCGCGCCCCGCGCAGCGCTGCACGCCGGGCCCCGCGCAGGGGGCGGGCAGCGGGGGTGGGCGGTGCGCGGCGGGCGCGCAGGGTCTCAGTGCGGCTCCGCCCGCCCCGCGGGGGCTGCGCGGGGGATGCGCAGAGCCAGATGCCTCGGCAGCGCCGTGCGCGGTTGGGTTCTCCAGGCCGGCGGTGGCCCGAGGTGTCCCCGCCGCTGGCCCGTGCCAAGCCCGAGGCCACACGCCCTGTGCCGTGCCAGATCCCGGCCCCAGAGATGCCCCGTGCCAGGCCTCGGCACGGCCGCATGGCCCCGGCCCAAACCCAGCGCTTTGTCGCTGGCTGGACGGTGGCACTGAGCGATGTCACAGCCAGGACAGTGCTGAGGTTTCTCCCTGCGGAGCAGAGGGTGCTGCTGCGGTGCCACCCCCTCCCTGTCAGCACTCACTCGTGTCCCAGCGCCATCGGGAGAGCCACGTGTCCCCCAAGGCTGCTCCGGGCCGTGCTGAGGGTGCTGCCCCCGGTGTGGGGTGTGCTGGGGGGCTGCAAAGCCCCCCGGGGCTGAGCTGGGGGAGCTGATGGTGCTTGGCTGGAGCTGCTTCTCTCACTGAGCCTCAGAGGAGCTGAGCTGGGATTTGCATTTGGGTTCCCAGCCTGTTGCATTTCCCACCTGGCACTCACCAAAGGCTCTTGCCACGGGTCCTGTTTCTTGCCGATGGATTTGGGGGAGCAGGGATGTGTGGGCAACGCCTCTGTGAGAGTTTGAGGCTGTGTTTGTCCGGGAAGGACTGCTGGGAGAATTTCGAGTAAAGGCTCGTTATTAAAACACTTAATTCCGTTTATTTCCTCTCCCGAGCTGCTGGGACTGAGCAGCAGCATCTTGGGCCGGGTGCAATGAGCTGGCAGGGGCAGAAGGAAGAGGAGGAGGAGGAGGAGGAGGAGGCACAGCCGGGCTGGGCCTGCAGCCGCACAGAGGAAAAAAAAAAAAAAAAAAAAAAAAAAAAAAAAAAAAAAAAAAAAAAAAAAAGAAAGAGAGAGTAAATAATGAGAGGGAGGAGGAAAAAATAGGAGAGTAAAAAAAGAAGGAAAGGGGAAAGAAGAGAAATAAATAAAGGAGAGGGGGAAAAACGAAGAGGAAAAACAAAAGAGGGGAGAAGAACAACCCCTCCCGCCGTGGATCGCTCCGTGCCGCGGTGTCAGCGGCGGGGGGAGCGCGGCGGGGCCCGGACACGTCTACAGAAATTCCAGCGGGCCGGGCTGGGCGGGCGCAGGGGAAGGCACGGCACAGAGACGGCAAGGGGCGTCCCGGGCAGGAAAGGGGCGTCCTGAACCCCCCGCCCTCCTCCTTCCCTTCCGCCGCCTCAGCCCCAGCGCCGTGGCCATGGCCCCGGGCAGCCGCTGCTGCCTCCTCCTCCTCCTCCTCCTCCTCCTGGGCGTCCTGGGGGCCCCGGCGCTGGGCGACCCCGGCCCTTTGGAAGACGTGGTGATAGACAGATACTATATTCCCAAAATCTGCCTGCGGGAGGCGCAGATGGGGGATTTCATTCGCTACCACTACAATGGGACCTTTAAAGATGGCAAAAAGTTTGACTCCAGGTATCGCCCGCCCGCGGCGGCTGCATGCGGGGGGCAGCTGCGGCGGGACCCTGCATGCCTCCCCCGGCCCCAGCCCGAGCTCCGGGGCTCGCAGGCAGCCCGGAGACCCCGCATGCCTCCCCCGGCCCCGCGGCGCCAGGACCGGGACAACGCCCGGCTTTGAACCGAGGAGGGGTTTTGGTGGCTGCTGGGGTGACTCAGGAGCCTGCGCAGCCTGGAGCGAACCCCAGCCCCCCAAACAGACCCCACGGGAGCTCCCAGCTCTTCGGGGCGCTGTGGGATAGCCTGTGCTCATTTGGCCCCTAATTGGCACGCTCTGCACGCAGGAACACGTATGTGCATGTGCTGCACAGGCAGGGGAATGCTTGGAGCACTTTGAGACGTGGCAGCAGCAAAACCCTTCATTATAGCAGAGGCTTTGCTCTGCTGGCCTCAGAGCTCCCCTGCTCTGCTCGTGCTGGCTGGGAATCGGGGTTGGGGCAGGCCCTGGTTTGCAGCACCGTGTGCAGGAAGGAGCACTGGGGACACAGGAGTAACTGGAGCAATCAGAATTTCCCAGGCAGGTGTTGTTTTGGAGCTCTGGAAAGCAAAAGGGGTTCACAGTTTGATGTGTCTTATCTTTCTTGTAAGCATCCATGGGGGAGAAAGTAACTGCAGTGGGAGCCTCACTGCTAAAAGAATACTCTGTCAGGAGGAGCATCTGCTGCCCCAGTAGTTTCTTGGAGTATTCTAAGGTTTAAAAATAAAAACAAATTTGCAGTTTAAAAATGAGGCCGGGACATCGTCTTTCCTCATCACGGTGTAAAGCTCCAATGTGCCATGTACAGAATGATTTGGAAGCAGCAGAGCTGCCAGCCTCCAGCCCAGCTCAGTGGGTGAGATCTGGGGAGGCTCTGGGTGGCTTCTGGGGCTGAAATGGGATCGAGCCCTCCAGCATCCGCATGTTTGATCTATGGGCCCTGCCTGCCACACAGGCGCTCACAGGCTGTGATGTGAGACCTGCCCTGGCAGCTTGGGGAGCTTCCTCCCTTTTCTCAGCTCTGACGGCTCTGTCCCTTTGCCCCAGCTACGACAGAGGGGCCACGGTGGCCGGCGTGGTGGGCGTCGGGCGGCTGATCACGGGCATGGACCGGGGGCTGCAGGGCATGTGCGTCAACGAGCGGCGCCACCTCATCGTGCCACCCCACCTGGGCTACGGCAGCATCGGCGTGGGTAAGGGGCCCTGGCATGGGGGGCTCGGGGAGAAAAGCCCCCAGGGGCAGGGACAGGCCTAGGTAAGGGTGGCTCCATGGCCAGGGCGAGTGGTGCTGAAGCGGAGCTTCCCTGGTGTGGTGTTCCCCATGGCAGGAAGGAAATGATGGATCTGACTCCATGTTCTTAGAAGGTCAATTTATTATGATATGATATGATGTGATATGATATACGATATATGATATATGATATAATATGTATAATATATATAATATGTTATCATATATCATACCATTAATATAATATAATATAATATAATATAATATAATATAATATAATATAATATAATATAATATAATATAACATAATATATATTATATTATATATCAAATATATATTATATAAATAATATAATATATAGTATATAATATATAATATATAATATTATATTTATTATATTACATTACATTATATTACATTATACTATATTATACTATGTTAAATAATAGAGAAAGGACACAGACAGAAGGCTTAACTAGATATTAATTAAAAACCCGTGACTGTCTTTTCAGAGCCCCGACACAGGTTGACTGTGGTTGGTCATTAAGATAAAACGACTCACATGTTGCATAAACCGCATTCCAAAGCAGCAAAACACAGGAGAAGCAAATGAGATAATATTATTCTCCTTTTTTCTCTGAGGCTTCTCAGCTTCCCAGGAGAAAAAATCCTGGTGAAGGGATTTTTCCAGAAAATGTGACAGTGACACCCTGGGCATGAGGGGTCCTGCCCCCATCTGGGCTGTGCTGGGTCTCCAGCAGTGGCTTCAGGGGGCAGAGCCCATGGCTGGCCTGGGCTCAGGGCTGCCCCCACTCAAGGTGCTCTGTCCTTGCTGCCGCCCCTTTAGCGGGGCTGATCCCCCCAGATGCCACCCTGTACTTCGACGTGGTCATGCTGGACATCTGGAACAAGAATGACAAGCTGCAGATCACCACCCTGTCCAAACCCCAGCGCTGCAACCGCACGGTGGAGAACTCGGACTTTGTGCGGTACCACTACAACGGCACTCTGCTGGATGGGACCCCCTTCGACTCCAGGTAGGGCCACTGGGATGCCCCCTGGCCTCAGGGCACCTGGGATGCCCCCTCTGCCTGACACTGGGCCACTTGGGGTGGCTGGGACCCAGGGACACCTGCCTGGGCACACAGTGGTGTAGGAGCATCGGGGTAGGACGGTCGGGATGGACGGAGACGAGAGATCTCTGCAGCCAGGTCATGGAACTTGGGGTTTATTGCAAAGGGCCCTGCTGGGAGCTGCCAGGCACAGCTCAGAGCAGGCCTGAGAGAAGAGAGGGGGAGAGAGGATGAGAGGGTAAGAGAGCAAAAGCGTGAGAGCATGAGGTTCCCGTTCCAATACAATAAATCTTCTTCTGTGTTGAATATTCTAATTCTCACTAACCAATCTAGTACAATATACAAATCCTATAGCATTTGCATACAGCCTATAAGAATCATTACATCACCATACTGTGTTACATTTTAAACCCTAAAAACTCCTCTTTGGGCCCCTTCTAAGCTAGTGGGGTCTATTCTGACCCTTGGACCTGTCTGCAAGCAGAGGGTGTTGTTCCGTCACAAGGGGATCACCTTCAGTCCAGCCACACCATGGTTTTCCAGTTGTTCAGTAACTAAGGGATCTCAAAGCTTGCTTTCATTTCAATCTCGTTTATAGTTTCTACATTCTCAAAATCTTTTGCCAGACAATCATATTTATAAGTCTTTCCTGTTTCATCTTCCCCAACAAGTCGGAGCAGCCTCACCCTGTCCTGCTTCCCAGCAGGGCTGGTGCAGCTCCATGACCCCCCAAACCAGCCTCTGGCACAGGACTGCTCTGCCTGGGGCTGCTGCTCTGACCCCAAAGCCATCCTCATCCTCATTTTCCACCACCAGCTACAGCAAGGGCAGCACCTATGACACCTACGTGGGCACGGGGTGGCTGATCAAGGGCATGGACCAGGGGCTGCTGGGGATGTGCGCTGGGGAGAAGAGGAGCATCATCATCCCCCCCTTCCTGGCCTATGGGGAGAAGGGCTACGGTGAGCCAGGCACCACCCCATCCTGCCAGCTCTGAGCAGAGCCCCCGGTGTGGGATCCTCCTTCAGGCTGAGCTGTTTCCTCTCCCAGGGACGGTGATCCCGCCGCAGGCGTCGCTGGTGTTCAGCGTGCTGCTGGTGGATTTCCACAATCCCAAGGATGGCGTCTTCCTGGAGCACCTGGAGGTGCCAGAGACCTGCAAGCGCCGGGCTGTGACCGGGGACTTTGTCCGCTACCACTACAACGGGACACTCATGGATGGGACCCTCTTTGACTCCAGGTGTGGAGGGGACACTCATGGGTGGGACAATCTTTGATTCCAGGCGTGGGAGGGATGGGACACTCATGGATGGGACCCTCTTTGACTCCAGGTGTGGGATGGGACACTCATGGGTGGAACACTCTTTGACTGTAGGTGTGGGAGGGATGGGACACTCATGGATGGGACCCTCTTTGACTCCAGGTGTGGGATGGGACACTCATGGGTGGGACAATCTTTGATTCCAGGTGTGGGAGGGATGGGACACTCATGGATGGGACAATCTTTGACTCCAGGTGTGGAGGGGACACTCATGGATGGGACACTCTTTGACTCCAGGTGTGGAGGGGACATTCATGGATGGGACACTCTTTGACTGTAGGTGTGGGATGGGACACTCATGGATGGGACCCTCTTTGACTCCAGGTGTGGAGGGGACATTCATGGGTGGGACAATCTTTGAGATGTGGGAGGAAGTGGCCCTGTAGGGAGAGCCCCTGATGTCCTCTCCTGGCTGCAAGGAAAAGCTGGAGAGTGGTGTCAGAACCCAGGACATTCCTCTGGCTGCCCTGAGGACTCGAGCCCCTGCCCAGGGGGCTCAGAGACCTTGGCACAGAGTCCAAGACTCCTGTGCGTTTGATTTGGCCCTTGGAAAAAACAATTACTGACCTTATATGAAGAATTACAGGCCACGAAAGTTTAAGTAGAATGATAGTGAATTTATCACAGGGTGAAAAATAGATTTTTTTGGGTTTTTAGAATGGGGGTTCAGGGGGCAAGATGGAGGAATCTGGGCATGTCCAGCCTTTCTATTCTTCTTCTTGGCCTCCATCTTCTGGGTGATGTTGGCACTTTTAGCTTGGTTTAGAGTAGAAGCTCACTGTCTAACATAGGTGATAGGTATTGGGAAGTAATTTAAATATTGTACACGTAGTTTTTAGTATAAAAAGATAAAAGACGGGCAGAGTGCCTCGGACTGTCTTGCTGAGCGACCTCAGCAGGGGGACAATGGGCATGAAACAGGCTAAAAAAACCAATACCTGTTGCATCTCTTGGAGCAAGGTTTGGTTCCTGGGCGAGCAGGAGAGGCTGGGTTGGGGTGCAGGGGCTGAAGACTGATGCTGCTGGGGGTTCTCTTGCTGCAGCTATTCCCGCAATCAGACCTACAACACCTACATTGGGAAGGGCTACATCATCCCTGGCATGGATCAGGGGCTGCAGGGCGTCTGCGTGGGAGAGCACCGGCGAGTGGTCATCCCCCCACACCTGGCCTACGGGGAGAACGGTGCAGGTAAAGGTGCACAGCGCTCTGAGGGGCAGCTGAGGGCTCTGGTGGGCTCTGAGGGCACGTCAAGGGCTGTGGTGGTGCTCACAGGGGTCCCAGGACGAGGGAAGAGATGAGAATCTTGACTGCATGTTTCAGAAGGCTGATTTATTATTTAATTGTATATATGATATTAAAAGAAAATGATATATTAAAGCTGTACTAAAAGAATAGAAGAAAGGATTTCATCAGAAGGCTTGAAAGGAAAGGAATGGAATGATAATAAAATCTTGTGACTGACCAGAGAGTCCGAGACAGCTGGACTGTGATTGGCCATAAATTACAAACAACCACATGAGACCAGTCAAAGATGAACCTGCTGCATTCCGCAGCAGCAGATAATTATTGTTTACATTTCCTTTCTGAGGCCTCTCAGCTTCTTAGGAGAAAAGGATTTTTCATAAAATATGTCTGTGACAAAGGGGTGTGGGAAGAGGCAGGGAAAGGCTTCCCCAGCCCTGCAGCTGCTCTCCTCATCCTCCTCTTCCAGGAGATAAAATTCCCGGCTCAGCCGTGCTCATCTTTGATGTGCACATCATCGATTTCCACAACCCCGCGGACCCGGTGGAGATCGAGACCGTGTTCCGGCCCGAGGGCTGCAACGTCACCAGCCGCCACCGTGACTTCGTGCGCTACCACTACAACTGCTCCCTGCTGGATGGCACCCGGCTCTTCTCCTCGTGAGTGCCCCCCGAGCATCCCTGCCCCTGCTGGGGACAAACCCTGGCTGGCACCGGGACCTGGGACAGGCAGGTCGGCCACAGGGCAGCAGCAGGGTTCAAGGGACACGGAGGGATGGACACATGAAGGGTTCAAGGGACACGGAGGGATGGACACATGAAGGGTTCACGGGACATGGAGGGATGGACACATGAAGGGTTCAAGGGACATGGAGGGATGGACAGCAGGAAGGTTCAAGGGACATAGAGGGATGGACAGAAGAAGGGCTCAAGGGACACGGATGGACAGAAGAAGGGTTCAAGGGACACGGAGGGATGGACAGCAGGAAGGTTCAAGGGACACAGAGGAATGGACACATGAAGGGCTCAAGTGACATGGAGGGATGGACAGCAGGAAGGGTTCAAGGGACACAGAGGGATGGACACATGAAGGGTTCAAGGGACACGGAGGGATGGACAGCAGGAAGGTTCAAGGGACACAGAGGGATGGACACATGAACGGTTCAAGGGACACAGAGGGATGGACAGAAGAAGGGCTCAAGGGACACAGAGGGATGGAAAGAAGGGCTCAAGGGACACAGAGGGATGGACAGCAGGAGGGTTCAAGGGACACGGAGGGATGGACAGAAGAAGGGCTCAAGGGACACGGGGGGATGGACACATGAAGGGTTCGAGGGACACGGAGGGATGGACAGCAGGAGGGTTCAAGGGACACAGAGGGATGGACAGTAGGAGGATTCAAGGGACACAGAGGGATGGACAGCAGGAAGGTTCAAGGGACACAGAGGAATGGACACATGAAGGGTTCAAGGGACATGGAGGGATGGACAGCAGGAAGGTTCAAGGGACACAGATGGATGGACAGAAGGGCTCAAGGGACATGGATGTTCAGAAGAAAGGCTCAAGGGACACAGAGGGATGGACACATGAAGGGTTCAAGGGACACAGAGGAATGGACAGAAGAAGTGCTCAAGGGACACAGGGATGGACAGCAGGAAGGTTCAAGGGACACAGAGGGATGAACAGAAGAAGGGTTCAAGGGACATGGAGGGATGGACATGGCTGTGGCATGGAGGGGGTGGAACTTCATGGCATGCCAGGATGGAGGATGTGGGATTCTGGGATGGAAGGCTTGGGATTTCAGGGCTGCCCCACTTTTCTCACCCGTTTCCTCTGTGCCTGCTGCAGCCATGACTACGAGAAGCCCCAGGAGGTGACTCTGGGGGCCAACAAGGTGATTGAGGGGCTCAACAGTGGCCTGCTGGACATGTGTGCAGGGGAGAGAAGGGTGCTCATCGTGCCCCCACACCTGGGCCACGGGGAGAGTGGAGGTAGGGGAGTGTGACTGTTCACAGGGGTCCGAGGGTGAGGGGAGAGACGAGGATCTGACCCCATGTTTCAGAAGGCTTGATTTTTTATTTTATGATATATATTATATTAAAATTATACTAAAAGAATAGAAGAAAGGATTTCATCAGAAGGCTAGCTAAGAATAGAATAGGAAAGAATGATAACAAAGGCTTGGGGCTTGGACTCTCTCTCTGAGCCATCTGGACTGTGATTGGCCATTAATTAGAAACAACCACATGAGACCAATCCCAGATGCACCTGTTGCATCCCACAGCAGCAGATAACCATTGTTTACATTTTGTTCCTGAGGCCTCTCAGCTTCTCAGGAGGAAAAATCCTAAGGAAAGGATTTTTCACAAAAGATGTCTGCGAGAGGGGAGTGTCAGCTGATGTGGGCAGAGCAAAGTGGGTGGTTCAGCCTTGCTGGGCTGGGCTCCATCACCCCTCACCCTGCCAGGGCTGTGGGGCTCAGGGCTTTGCCTGTGCTGTGTTTCCAGCCCGGGGGGTGCCTGGCAGCGCCGTGCTGCGCTTCGAGGTGGAGCTGATCTCCATGGAGGAGGGCGTTCCTGAGGGCTACCTCTTCATCTGGCACGGGGAGCCACCAGCCAACCTGTACGAGCAGATGGACCTCAACAAGGACGGGGCGATCCCTGCTGAAGAGGTGAGTGGGTGCAGGAGGAAATGGGGGCACAGGGGACCACCCTGGGCAGCAGCACTTGAAGGGCACTTGGGAGCCTGCAGGGCTGTGCAGGAAGAACACCCCAGTAAAAAACATTGCTGCTGGGTGTGGGCAGCATCCCCGAGGGCAGCCTCTGCTCCCTGTGCTCTCCCTGCCCTGCCCGGTGCTGGCTGTGCAGAGCCAAGCAGCGTCTGTTCCCTCTCCCCTCTGCAGTTCTCCACCTTCATCAAGACCCAGGTGGCAGAGGGGAAAGGCCGCCTGATGCCCAGCTCTGACCCAGAGAAAGTCATTGCTGACATGTTCCAGAACCAGGACCGCAACCAGGACGGCAAGATCACGCCTGAGGAGCTGAAGCTCAAGTCGGATGAGGACCAGGAGAAGATTCACGAGGAGCTCTGAGGGGCAGCCCCTGCTGTTCTGGAGACAGGACTCATCCTTGCCATGTCACGGCTGCTCTCCCACCCTGGGATCTGCCCCTCTCCATCCTGCAGGGCGTTGGGTTTTGATTTTCACCTCCCCAGGATCTGCCCCTGCCCCTCTCCATCCTGCAGGGCGTTGGGTTTTGATTTTCACCTCCTATTAACTGAGGGTATTTTGATGTCTTCTCCTGAGCAGGAAAACTCAGCCCCCAGCTAATAAATCCAGACAAGAAGATGTCCCCTCCCTAAGCCCCTTCATCCCCCACCAGTGCCTGCAGGTCCAGCTCCAGCCCCTCACTTGTCTGTGCTGTAGGGGGGCATCCCCCTCACCTCCACCACTTTTCTGTAGTTTAGGGTTGGGGATATGGTTTTTTATATGTACACTTAAAATTCTTTAGAGAGAAGGAAGAGAAGGTTTTGTCCCAGTCCCTGCTCTGCCCCTGCTGCCATCCTGCCTGGGACAGGAGGCTCAAGAGGGCTCAGGTTCCCAGGGTGAACTCTGCAGGCACCTGCTGTCCCAAAAATCTGGAGCTGTGGGACCTGGCAAACCCCTCACCAGCTGGGAGAAGGGAGCAGCCCCTCATTGCCCAGCCCTCAGGGAGCAGCACTGTCCCCCTTCCCACCCTGCCCACCTCCCAGCCCCAGGGACTGAGACAAAGCAGACCTGTTGAATTTCAATGCCTGAATGCAGGTCACAGTGCTCAGCTCCTCCTGCTGGGACCAGCACAGCTCCCAAAAGCTCTGCAGTCTGTCCTGGGCAGAACAGAAGGAATGCAGGAGCACAGCAGTGCAGAGCAGTCCCTCAAGCAGGGACTCTGCCCTGCAGCAAATAAATCATTCCTCCAGGTCTCCAAGGAGTTTGACTGAGTTTGGTTGCTTTGCCATGAGACTCTCCCACGTGTTGGGGCACAGGGACCAGCTTCACCCAGGAGGATTCCAGGCTCCAGCATTCACTGGCTCTGGCAGGAAAAAAACAAAATTCCCACCTGGGATCCACCACCAAAGCCAACAGGGCTTTAGTTCTAACACCCAGTGAGGGCTGGGGGGCTCTGGCAGGAAAAACCAAAATTCCCACTTGGAATCCACCACCAAAGCCAACAGGGCTTTACTTCCAACATCCAGTGAGGGCTGGGGGGCTCTGGCAAGAAAAACCAAAATTCCCACCTGGGATCCTCCACCAAAGCCAACAGGGCTTTAGTTCTAACACCCAATGAAGGCTGGGGGCTCTGGCAGGAAAAACCAAAATTCCCACTTGGAATCCACCACCAAAGCCAACAGGGCTTTAGTTCCACCACCCAGTGAGGGCTGGGGGGCTCTGGCAGGAAAAAAGCAAAATTCCCACCTGGGATCCTCCTCCAAAGCCAACAGGGCTTTAGTTCTAACACCCAGTGAGGGCTGGGGGGCTCTGGTGGGATGGGGAGCAGGGGAGCAGCTGCCAGTGCCAGCCAAGGGAACAGAGCAGCTGCAGCCCCTCAGTGCTGGCTACAAACCACCCATGACCCAGCTTTAGCCAATTGTGTTTTTATTCCAAAACAGAACAAATCTGCTCTTCCCAAAGTCCCACAGAACCAGAGGTTATACAGTTAATAAAATGGTCTTTTTCCTATTGCTGCTCTGAGAGCCCAGGATCAGCCCAGAAATTTATTACACGAACATAGTCAGGTAAAACATTGTTTAAAACTCAAAATTCTGCCACTGGCCTCTCCCCCCCACCATTTCCACTCCTCCTCCTCTGATCCCTGGCAGACAAACTCACTCCTGGCTTTGGGCAGCAGCAGCAGCCGAGCTCTGGGGCCTTCAGGGACGGCTGGAAAAAGGTTTCTTTTTCCACAGTAAGAGCTGTACTGGTGCAAGAAGGATGGATGAGCTGAGATATGAGGCCAGAGAGCTGCTGGTGTGTGCATGGGGAATGTGGGGCTGGGTGATGTGAGGGCCACACCAGCCCAGAGTCAGCCCCAGAGCTCTGAAGCCCAAGGAGAACAGGACAGAGAGACAGACTTGTTTTCTTAGCCAGGAACACAGTGACACATCTGAACTGGGTCTGTCCTCAGCCATGGTAAACTGAACTGGGTCTGTCCTCAGCCCATGAGGGTGGAATGGACAGTGCAGAACATCTCTGTCTGAAACATGGGTGAATTCCCAGTGGGATGAAGCCTGGGCAGGACAGAGTCAGTCTGGGTGGGGAACCGCAGAGCCAGGCAGAGCTGGGGTAAAGGGAAAGGAGAAGCTTCCTCCAGCTCACCTCTCCTGCTCCAGGGCTGGCTGAGGGCTTCAGCGAGGTCGGGATGGAGCCCAGGCAGCAGCAGCAGCCCCCTCCAGCTGTGTCCTGGGCAGGACATGCCCTGCCCAGTGCCTGCTGGTGGCTGGAGCTGGGACAGGGTCCCCAGCTCATCTCTCAGCCAGGAGGTACCGCAGGATCCCGTTCACCACGTCCAGGGTCTCATCACTCTCCAGCACAATGTCATAGGAGTCCAGGTACTTCTTCCTCCTCTCTTCCACCTGCCAGGACAACCAACAGCTGAGGGTCAGGATCACCAAACAGGGGGTCAGTAACTACCCTGAGCATTTCCCAGACACAGCAGGAGTTCAGCAGACACCCCCAGGTCCCTCTGCACACCCCAGGGGAGCTCATACAAATCTCTCACACCCAAATCACTGGGGCAGCCCCTGCCCCTCTCTGCTGCCACCTGGGGAAGGCTGCTAGGGGAGCACTGAACTGCTCCTCTCACCCACCTTGTCGTTGAGAAAGCCAATCTTGAGGATGTTCTCCACGCTGGGGACACCATCTGCCATGGTCAGGTCACCCATGGAGTCCCCCAGCAGGATGATGCTGGTCCTGGTGCTCAGCTGCTGGAAGTACCCTGTGCCCTGCAGCACCGAGTTGTTCTTGTTGTAGGTGTGGATGAGGGGCCCCTTGAAGTGTGTGAGGAGTCCCTGAGCACAGGGGACAGACAGACAGACAGACAGACAGCTCTTAACCCCACGGTGTCACTGTTAATCATGCCCCAGTCCTCAGCCTCACACTGTCACTGTCACATTTTCTGAAAAATCCCTTCGCCAGGATTTCTTCTCCTGGGAAGCTGAGAAGCCTCAGAGAAAAATGAAAACAATATTATCTGATTGCTTCTCCTGTGTTTTGCTGCTTTGGAATGTGGTTTGGAGATTGTTTATCCAACATGTGAATTGTTTTAACTTAATGACCAACTTAATGACCATCACATCCCACAGCCAGCTGTGTGGGGCCTCTGAAAAGAGAGCCATGAGTTTTTAATTAATATCTTGTTAAGCTTTCTGTCTGTATCCATTCTCTATTCTTTAGTGTCGATGTAGATTTCTCGATATCTTTTAGTATAGCATAATATAACATATATAATATAATATAATACAATGTAATATAGTGTAATGTAATATAGTGTAATATAATATAATACAATACAATATAATATAATATATAATGTAATGTAATATAATATATATGATATAATATATATAATATAATACAATGTAATATAGTGTAATGTAATATAGTGTAATGTAATATAGTGTAATATACTATAGTATAGTATAGTATAATATAATATAATATAATATAATATAATATAATATAATATAATATAATATAATATAATATAATATAATATATAATATAATATAATAGCCTTCTAAGAACATGGAGTCAGCTTCATCATTTCCCCTTCCAACAGGGGACCCAGAAAACACCACACCACAGCACTCTCCTCACACACTCAGCACCCAGGTGCAAGGCCAGAACTCACCTCCTCACTGAAGGCCATGTAGTTGGACACCACGTTGACATTGGGGTAGAAGACGTTGGCCTGCCGGATAATCTCCTCCAGGATATCCCCAACGCCAGCAGAGAAGATGAACAGGGGGACGTTGTTCTGATGCAGCTGATCGAAGAACTCCTTGAAGCCGTCCCTGGAGCAGCAGTGTGCATGGCACAGGGCTGTTTCCAGCTCACAGAGCGGTGCCCTGTGCTCAGCCCAGCTCCTGCCCAGCACTTCCCAAACAGAATCACACAGGGAAGCTCTGCAAACAGCACCAGCTCTCTGTGGCAGCAGCACAGCCGTGGCCTTCCCTGTGAGAGCCCCAGAGCTCTGGGGGCTGCAGCCTGTGGGAGCATGGAGCACTCCAGCTCTTTGCCTGGCACCTCCTGGGCACATCAGCTGCTCGGCAGGGGCACAGGGCACAGCCTGCCCACACACACCCACGCGAGGGGGAGATGTGAACAGGTCAGACTGCTTGGGAGGATGATCAGAACAACCTGTGGCGCTCCCCAGTCTGCCAGGACACAATTCCATGTAGAACTAGAACTTGGCTCATGAAGAGCCATCTCCTCCCTGAAGCTGGCAGCAGCCCTGAGCCAGCCTTAGGGCCACAGCTGCCAGATCAGCTTTAGCAGCAAGCTCTAGCACAACATTTTTGTGCTGTGGCTGAGATCTGCTGCTGAGCCACGGGCCTGCATAAGGCTTGGCAGCTGCAGTGCAAAGAACACAGCTCTGCTGGAAGCAGGGAGCTGCATCCTGCCCTGCAAATGGGGAGCTGTGCCCAGCAGCAGCCCCTCAGCTGCTCCCTGCCAAGGCCCAAGAGAGGGGCAGTGGTTTCAGAGCAGGAAGGGAACACCCTGCAGCCAAGGAGTGAGCTCAGGCTGTGTTTTGTGCTCTTTGTCAGAACTCAGCCTCAGGGAGTGAGCAAGGGAGGCTGGCACTGGTCACAGGGCTGGAGAGCAGTGAGCAAAGCACTGGCTACAAGGGCAGGAGAGAAGGGCTGTGGGCAGCCAAGGTGTCCAAGATGCCCACATCCCCCAGCTCAAACCTCAGCATCACATCCCTGTACCCAAACCTCAGCATCACATCCCCATGTGCCCAAACCTCAGCATCACATCCCTGTACCCAAACCTCAGCATCACATCCCCATGTGCCCAAACCTCAGCATCACAACCCCCAGCCTGTACCTGAGCATCACATCCCCCAGCCCAAACCTGAGCATCACATCCCCCAGCCCAAACCTCAGCATCACATCCCCCAGCCCAAACCTCAGCATCACAACCCCCAGCCCAAACCTCAACATCACATCCCCATGTGCCCAAACCTCAGCATCACATCCCTGTGCCCAAACCTCAGCATCACACCCCCATACCCAAACCTCAGCATCACATCCCTGTGCCCAAACCTCAGCATCACATCCCCATACCCAAACCTCAGCATCACATCCCTGTGCCCAAACCTCAGCATCACATCCCCATGTGCCCAAACCTCAGCATCACAACCCCCAGCCTGTACCTGAGCATCACATCCCCAGCCTGTACCTCAGCATCACATCCCTGTGCCCAAACCTCAGCATCACATCCCCATGTGCCCAAACCTCAGCATCACATCCCCATGTGCCCAAACCTCAGCATCACATCCCCAGCCTGTACCTGAGCATCGCTTCTGACTCTCTGACAATCTGGGCTATGTCACTTTTGTGGATCTTCTGCTGCACCAGCAGCTCATGGGCCTTGGTCCACCTGTATTTGATGTGGGAAGGGCAGCAGTGACAGAGCTGCCAGGCAGGGGCCCTCAGCAGTCACAGACAACAATTAAATCTTGTGGGATTGCTGCCAAGGCCAGGGATGGTTCAAGCCCCATGTCCTGTAGTCCTCAGGGACAAGAGGTTGTCAGGACAAGGTCAGGATCACAAACAGCACTCACCACTCCACCATGAGGGGACGCTTCTCTTCCAGGGTCCGGTTGGGATCTATTTCTATGGGATAGTAATAGTGGAGCAGATCCTTCAGCTGGAGTGTCACACAGAGGGAAAAGGAACAAAGTGAACATCAGGTCTAAAGAGAGTGAACAAAACTAGCATTTCTGAAGCTCTCCAAAGCACTGCTCTTCCTAAACACAACCCAAACCTTGTCACTGAGCAGCTTCCCTCTGAGCATACCTGGAACTCTCAGCAGCCTGGCTGGCCCTCACCTCACCTCACCCCAAATGCTGCAGGTACAAACAACCCTCCCCTTCTTCCTCTTATCAAACTGAAACACTCACAGCTGCACATGCAAATTCGAGTTCCCTTTTTAACTTCTCCTCTGTTACAGTTGGCTGAAATGCAGCCTGGACACTTTCTCACTCCATCCTGGCAGGTGGGAGAGTTGCCACAGCAGCCAGTGTGACCTCTCAGTGACAGGTGACAGGTACAACAGCCACCAAGCCTCACACACAGCACCCACCTTCTTCTTGCCATCCTCACTGATAACACGGCTGGTATCAAGGATATCTGCAAAGAAAACAAAATGATGCAGCACAGAATCACAGAAACAGAATTTCTACAGCACCTCCCCTGCGTCTCAGTGCTGGCTCTTCCCAATGCAAGCCACGGGGACACCGTGATGTGAGCACAGGCTCGTTGTGGGGTGCCAAGGCAGCGGCTCCCTCTCTGAGCCCCTGGTTCCCACTCTGAGCCCCTGGTTCCCACTCTGAGCCCCTGGTTCCCACTCTGAGCCCCTGGTTCCCAGTCTGAGCCCCTGGTTCCAGCTCTGAGCCCCTGGCTCCCTCTCTGAGCCCCTGGCAACCACTCTGAGCCCCTGGCAGCCACTCTGAGCCCCTGGTTCCCTCTCTGAGCCCCTGGTTCCCTCTCTGAGCCCCTGGTTCCCTCTCTGAGCCCCTGGTTCCCTCTCTGAGTCCCTGGCTCCCACTCTGAGTCCCTGGTTCCCACTCTGAGCCCCTGGTTCCCACTCTGAGCCCCTGGCTCCCACTCTGAGCCCCTGGTTCCCTCTCTGAGCCCCTGGTTCCCTCTCTGAGCCCCTGGCAGCCACTCTGAGCCCCTGGCTCCCTCTCTGAGCCCCTGGTTCCCACTCTGAGCCCCTGGTTCCCACTCTGAGCCCCTGGCTCCCACTCTGAGCCCCTGGTTCCCTCTCTGAGCCCCTGGTTCCCACTCTGAGCCCCTGGTTCCCTCTCTGAGCCCCTGGCTCCCACTCTGAGCCCCTGGTTCCCTCTCTGAGCCCCTGGCAGCCACTCTGAGCCCCTGGTTCCCTCTCTGAGCCCCTGGCTCCCACTCTGAGCCCCTGGTTCCCTCTCTGAGCCCCTGGTTCCCTCTCTGAGCCCCTGGCAGCAGCCTCGGTGCCCGTGGGCAGCAGGATGAAGGCACCAGCCCTGGACTGGCTCCTGGATCCTGCAGTGGGCAGCTGGCACCAGGCAGTGAGGCCCAGACCCGTGTAGGGGAGGACAGGATGGGGTGGCCAGGCTTGGCAGAGGAGGGCACAGGGCATGACAGGAACCACATCAAATACAAACACAGAAACCAAACAGAACCAGCAGCAATAAAAACAGCGGCTTCCACTCACTGTGAGATGTGGGGCAGCGCCTGCCATTGCAACCGAACCTGCTCAGCGTCATGTCAAAGTCAGAAATGACCTGGAAGAGGGGAGAAAACCAAATCCCTGCGTGACCCAGCGCATTCTGCACTGGTGAGGGTGAGCCCAAGGTGCTGGCACCCGTGAGAACCCAGCAGCACCAACCTCCCGTGGCCACTCCTACCATCCAGAGGCAGATGCTGCCCTCACCCTCCCGAACCCCGCAGCTCTTATCAGCACCGAGGAGCGGCTTCACCCCGCCCGGGCGGAGCGGGGGGGCTGGCGCACAGTTCATGTTTCACAACCGGGAGCCAAAAGCTCCGGCCGGAGGGAGCCGCCAGCCCTGAACTCCCCCTCCTCCGGGGCTTCTCCTTCTCCAGCCGCAGGCGCTGCCCCGCGGGGCTGGGAGAGGCCGGGCCGGGGCCGGGGGATGAGGAAGGGGCGGCTGAGAAAAGGACAGAGCAGGGGCGATGCACAGCGGGGCCGGGGGATGAGGAAGGGGCGGCTGAGAAAAGGACAGAGCAGGGGCGATGCGCAGCGGGGCCGGGGGACAAGGAAGGGGCAGCTGAGCCAAGGACAGAGCACGATGCCCAGCGGGGCTGGAGGACAAGGAAGGGGCGGCTGAGCAAAGGACAGATCAGGGGCGATACCCCGAGGGCTGGAAGAAGTAGGGACCGGGGGACAAGGAAGGGGCGGCTGAGCAAAGGACAGAGCACGGGTGATGTCCCGAGGGCTGGGAGAAGCGGGCCGGGACCGGGGGACAAGGCAGGGGCAGCTGAGCCAAGGACAGAGCACGATGCCCAGCGGGGCTGGGAGAAGCCGGGCCGGGGCCGGGGGATGAGGAAGGGGCGGCCGAGCAAAGGACAGAGCAGGGACGATACCCCGAGGGCTGGGAGAAGCAGGGACCGGGGGACAAGGAAGGGGCGGCTGAGCCAAGGACAGAGCACGATGCCCAGCGGGGGCCGGTACCTGCAGTTTGTCCACCCCCTGCTCCCGCAGAGCCTGGATGATCTCCCGCACTCGCTCGGGCTGCCGGATCCGGACCGTGGCTTTCCCCAGCTCGGGCACCTGCGGGCAGAGACCGCGCTCGGTGCCGCCCCGGGCTCCCCCCAGCTCCGGGGGCACCGAGCCCCTCCGAGCCCCTCCGGGCGCCGCTGTCCCGGCCGCAGCCCCGCTCTCACCATCGCCGCCCGCTCCGCTCGCTCCGGGCCGCGCAGCCGGGGGCGGGACCGGAACGGGGCCCGGGACCGGAACGGGGCCCGGGGGCGCCGGGCGGGGCTCCGGGAGCGTTCCGCGGTTGCTGCGGCCGGGGAGCCGGAGAATCCTCCCGTGCTCCGCCCCGCTGCGGCTCCGGGCGGCGGTTGCGTTTCCTTCGCGACGAGGCGGGAAGGCTAGATATGTTAAAAATATATTTTTTTAATAATAAAAAAAGAAAAGTCGCCGTTCGTGCTCCCGGCACTGAAGCGCTCCGCACGCTGTTGGAACATTGACAGCGCTGAGTCACAGAATGTTGGGGGGGAGAAGCCCTCAAAGAACCATCCCCCAGCATTGCCAAGGCCACCAGTGACCGATGTCCCTAAGTGCCACATCCACAAGACTTTTAAACCCCTCCAGGGATGAGGATTCACCACTACCGCCCTCGGCAGCTTGTGACAGTGCTAAATAGGCCATTCGGGAAAAATAAAATCCCAACATTTCCAATATACAACCTAAACCTCCCCTGGCACAACGTCAGTGACAAAGCAGCAGGGACAGTGTGTGTGACAGCACCGACATGAGCTGCACTGTACCTCAGCTTCCTCCCGGGTGGCACAAGGCGCTTCAGCAGGGCTTCATGCCCAATTTGGGGGCACTGGAATATCCCTGAAGGGCTGCCAGGGGATCGAGCGCATGGCAGGCTCTGCTCCACCAGGACAGTGCAGGTCCAGGAGCCAGCATAACCCGGGATGCAGGGGAGCAAGGCCTGGGGGCAACCACAGAATGCTGGGCCTGGGTCAGCCCTGCATCTGTGATGTCATTATGGGGCACAGTCCAGAACCAGCAAGGGGGTTCAGTGCTGGATGTTTGGGGACAACACCAGAGTGCTCCACACACCTCAGCAAGGTCCACTGCCTCTGGCCCCAACGTGCGGGATAGCTTGGCACCTAGAAAATATTCACCCTCCGCCATGGAGAGGAAGATGAGCGATAGGAGTTGCAGCATCTCCAACGAACTCCGCCTGGAAGGGAGATTCTGTGATGTGATCATCAGTGTAGATGGGGTGGAATTCAAGGCTCACAAGCTCATCCTCTCTTGCTGCAGTATCTACTTCAGGTCAGTCCTTGGCACACAAGGGGATGGGGACAAACAGTATGCCCCGATTGAGGTCACCCCACCTCAGCACTTCTCCAGGACTTCCACCTGCCCTGAGCCTCTCACCAGGTGATTTCCCATAGTCCTCACACCTCCCTGAGCACCAGGATTAATCCATGCATCAGTGGCTCTTGGCAGTGGTGTCGAAGGAGCCCCAGACACAGTGCAGGGCTGGAGCCTGGCCCAGCTGCCACGGGGCAGCTTTGCCTTCCCCACACCCTGTGGCTCTCTGGGGTTCAAGGCCAAGTGTTGGTGCTGCACCTGGGTTGGGGAAACCCAACCCCAGTATCGGTCTGGGCTGGGGGGCGAATGGATTGAGAGCAGCTCTGGGGAGAAGGACTTGGGGTGCTGGTGGGTGAGAGGCTGAACATGCCCTGGCTGTGTGCATTGGCTCCCAAAAACCCCCCATTGTCCTGGGCTCATCCCCACAGCGTGGGCAGCTGGCAGTGGGGGGATTCTGCCCCTCTGCTCCTCTCAGGTGAAACCCCCTGCCCTGCTGCCTCCAGCTCTGGTATGCTCCAGAGGCTGTGTCTCCTTTTCAAATGAAACCAGCAAGTAAAACATTAATCAATAAACCACGGGGCCTCCCAGAATGGCTCCTGCCAGTGCCAAAAGCGGTGCCCCAGGGGCAGGGGGAGCACAGGGGATTCAGGGGCAGGGTTTAACTCAGCAACACCATGTTTTCAGGACTCTGTTTACCAACTGGGACAGCGCAGGCAAGATGGTCTATCAAATCCCTGGCATTTCAGCTGAAATGATGGGTCTCATCATCAATTACGCCTACACCGGGACGGTACCGATCACAGAGGACAACGTTGAGAGTTTGCTGGCTGCAGCAGATCAGTTCAATGTCATGGGCATCGTCAGCCTGTGCTGTGAGTTCCTCAGTTCCAGGCTGTGCTTTGAGAATTGCATTGGCATTTGCAGACTCACTGACTATTACCACTGCCCCGACCTGCGCGCAGCTGCCTGCGTGTACATCCTGCATCACTTCGAGGAGGTGTCCCAGGTGTCCGAGGAGTTCCTAGACCTTTCTGCCGAGGAGCTGGCACACATCATCGAGAAGGATGAGCTTAACGTGCGGCGAGAAGAAGCCGTGTTTGAGGCTGTGCTGAGGTGGATCGCTCATGACGCGCAGAACAGGAGGCAGCACATCGCCTGCTTGCTCAGCAAGGTGGGTGCAGCGCAGCTTTGGAGCTGTCCCCAAAGCCTACCGAGGGGGAAACCATCAATATCTATTGGAATAATTAACAATATAGCCATCAGGACATGCCTGAGCTTGTCTGGCCCTTGGTGCTGAACCAAATAATGGCACTGTGGTGTTTCACCCCACAGACACTTTTGGCTGGCTGGGTGTGTGGTGTTTCACCCACAGACACTTTTGGCTGGCTGGGTGCTGCAGTTGGCACTTGGAGACAAGTGCAGGCCTGCAGGAGCTCTGGGGGTGCTGGGATGGAGCTTCCCCCCATAACAGGGGCTGCTCCTCGGGGTTACCTCTGGCAGAGAAGCTTTAAGGTGATGATGAAGGAAAGGAGCCGGTTCTGATGGAGGGTTTGGATCCAGAGCTTTATTCTGGCCCACAGCCTCTGAATGCAGCACCAGCTCCAACAGAACTCCCTGAGCCCGTGGCTGCTGCTCCTTTGAGCCCTGGGGAGAGGGGCAGGGAGCCACCAAGCAGGGACAGGAGGGGAGGGACAAAGGGACAAAGGACACCTGGATGGCCCAATGTCCCCCAGGGGTAGAGGACATCTTTTGAATTCTGCCAATCACTGGAATGCCAGGATTGACAGACAGTGCTCAGCAGGGGTCAGGGTGTGGAAAGGAGAGGTGTTTGACACACCTAGGCAAGGAATCTTCAGGGAGAAACCCGAGGTATCTGAGACAAACCACGACATCCCACCGCAACAAGTGTCAGTACTCCAACCCCCTCCTTGCCTGTTTCAGGTTCGACTGGCACTCCTACAATCCGACTACTTCATGAACAACGTCAAAGCTCACGAGTACGTGAAAGACAACGCCAACTGCAAAGATCTCATCATCAGTGCCCTGTCCGAAATCTACGACCTGAACTCCTACGGCCAGAGTTCCTCAGTCAACGCCAACCCCCTCACCCGGCCGCGCCTGCCCTACGCCATCCTCTTTGCCATCGGGGGCTGGAGCGGCGGCGGCGCCACCAGCGCCATCGAGACCTACGACGGCCGCACTGACAAGTGGCTGAACATCCCCTGGGAGCAGGAGAGCCCTGTTGCCTATCATGGCTCGGCTTATTTGAAAGGCCACGTCTACGTGATCGGTGGATTCGATGGCACGGATTATTTCAACATCGTCAAACGCTTCGATCCGCTGCACAAGACGTGGCAGCAGGTAGCGCCCATGCACTCACGGCGCTGCTACGTCAGCGTCACCGTTGTGGACAACTTCATCTATGCCATGGGAGGGTTTGATGGGTACATGAGGCTCAACACAGCGGAGCGGTATGACCCAGACACCAACCAGTGGACCCTGATCACCCCCATGCACGAGCAGAGGAGCGACGCCAG
The DNA here is from genome assembly GCA_039654755.1 of Calcarius lapponicus. Classification (NCBI taxonomy): domain Eukaryota; kingdom Metazoa; phylum Chordata; class Aves; order Passeriformes; family Fringillidae; genus Calcarius; species Calcarius lapponicus. Next base: position 4,055,871 of record JBBFKN010000011.1, on the reverse strand, counting down.
TGCAACCACGCTGAATGGAAAGGTAAACGAACCCCAGCTAAGAGAAGCATGAAGAAAGTTCACATAAACCTTCACTAAATTTGTAACATTTAAATTTATAACAATTCATGAAATCCTGGAGCTGCAGATATAAAGCAGCCTGCCTGGTGTGGCAGTAACCAGGAGTACAAAAACGCTTCCAGAGGTGCTGCCAACCTGGTGCCCAACAGCCCTTTTCCTGGCCATAGGTGCAATACCAGGCCTGTCTGCTTCATGCAGCTTGGAAAATCAAGAGTAGAAATCTTGCTGGCATCAACTCTTTGCACTGCTGCTACTTTGAACCCAGGATGACAAGACCATTCCCACTCTAAAACAAAACACCCCAAAAATCCTGCTACACCATTCATGTTTCCTCAGCAAGGGTCTAACCACCCCCATTCACACTTTCCCACCTCTCCTGTCCCCAGGTGTACATCTGTGGTGGGTTTGATGGCGATCAGTGCCTCAGCTCAGCTGAAGTGTTCAACCCCACCACAAACCAGTGGTCCCTGATCGCCCCAATGAGCAGCAGGAGAAGTGGAGTTGGGGTGATGGCGTATGGGAACCAGGTGTACGCGGTAAGGGCCAACACCACCCAGCACTGCAGTCCTTTGGGTGGCTGCAGCTCCCACACCTCCAGGGTGGCCACGTGTTTGTGTGAGGTTTAGGGAAGTCAGAGCCAGAACGGTTGATGCACTTCCTGAGAATGTTATCACCCATCACATGCTTTTGAGAATGAAAAGGGTGTTTGGCAATGTTTAAGCAGCTGCAGCAAAGAACATAATTTCTGCCGCTGCCAACAGCATCGGCAGCACAGAGCAGGGACTTGGGCCTGCTCATCCATTGTTTATCCTCTCCGTGGACTGCATCCAACCTCTGGAGAAATGTCAAAATTGACAGTTGCATAAAGTGCTTTGGAAAGCTCCTTGGAGAGCAGGGAGCAATAAACAAGAGCCGTGTTCGGAGAGCTGGTGCTCTCTGCCCTGCTCAGACTGCAGCCAGGGAGGCAGCAGCAAATTCCCATCTCACTGCCCCTGCCAGGACCTGCCTGAGGAAAGGCCCCTTTCCAATCTGTGTCCCTTTGGCATTCACAGGTCGGAGGGTTTGACGGGAACAGCCGGCTGCAGAGCGTGGAAGCGTACAACCCCATCGCCAACGCCTGGCACGCCGTGCCCTCCATGCTAAACCCACGCAGCAACTTTGGCATTGAGGTGATGGACGGCCTCTTGTTCGTGGTGGGGGGCTTCAATGGGTTCAGCACCACCGTTGCCACCGAGTGCTACGAGGAGGACACCAACGAGTGGTACGATGCCCACAGCATGGGCATCACCCGCAGCGCCGTCAGCTGCTGCGTGGTGCCAGGACTCTCCAATGTCATGGAATACATCGCCAGGCAACACTACTACCAGCACAGCTCCTCCATGGACATCTTGTTCACCAGCTCAACTCGGAGCTCGCCGTTGTAAATAGTTCCCCTTAGCTAGGAGTGTTGTGATCAGCCATCACTGGATGCTTGTGTAAATAGTTCTGCGTATCTAATAAAGTCTTCTGAGCATCCCACCACTGGATGCCTGTGTAAATAGTTCTCTTTTAGGTAATAAAGTCCCCATGGCAGCAAGGGAGAATGTTCTCTTGTTCTAAAATAGAAACAACTGTAACAGGCCAAAAGGACCATGAGGAGTTCAAATTTTCACTCAACAGCACTACCCAATGTTTCAGCCACACCCTATACATTAACTTAAAAAATCAAAAGCACAACAGAATGCTAGAGAAATAAAAGGTTTATTTTCATTAATTCACCTCTTACAATAAACTTTAGTACAGTGTATTTAAGGTCAAGAACAGGACAGCAGGATCTGTTTCAAAGGGCCTATGACACACACAACTTTACCTCACAAGTAAGGACAGGAGTGCTGCTCCCCAGGAAACTGCTGTCCCTCTGTTAATATGCCAGGAGAGCAGAGCTGCTGCCACCCACAGTGACATGGACCCACGAGGAGAATCTGACTATTAATGGTCATCAAACAGCTCGTTAGTTCCACACTCTACATTCATATTAGTAACAGGGTTAGATCCTCAAGAGCACCTGTTTGATCAGATTTCACCCAGGACTGTCAAAGGGGAGATGGGTTGTACTCCAACCTAAGGTGGACAGAGCTGAAAATAAATCCAAGCCACAGACCACTTTCTTTACACTTGCTTTTCAAAGCCCATTGGATGTTACAACATCCTATTACAAGGCTGTATTAAGAACATAAAAATTTCTAATTCCTTGGGACTGGATTTGCTTTCAGCCACCAGGGTATTTCACAACACAAAAGATGAGCCAAGAGGTTGGATTTTAATATTTACTGTAATGGAGAAAAATGTCATTGCAATAGTCAAGCAGAATGCTGGGTACAGCTGTTCACAGCACATATAACATGTTTGCTTCATCTCTGGAATGGACTCCCACTATGTGCAAGGGAGCCATTAAAAACACAACCCCTGGCTACTAATGGAGTATCCATGTAGTTATAAAATATTATGTACACATATGGCCCCTGGGAGTTACTAAAGTGACCACTAGCACCTGGCAGGGGCCCTGGTACTTGGAGCAGAAAGCCAGGATATGTCATGTGTTTGGTGGCAGGTATCAGGACAGGTGTAGAGGTGTGATTGTCCTATGGAGGAGGAAAACTCCCCCCATGTCCTTTTCCCTCAGTGAGGCAGCAGTCAGCCTTCTCACCCTTACTGAACACACACTGGGATCCTGCTGACAGCTGAGCAGCCTCCAGAAACACACGTGAGGAATTCCCAGGCTTCTGTTTATGGGATCATTTGGTAAACACCCAGCAAGATATGGTGGTCAAGGGCACAAGGAAACTGCTATGGATTCACAGGCTTGTGGGCTAAACTGCAGCCAGAGCCATGAGTGCAACTGTCCCAACACCTCATGTGATGCAATGGATTATTGGACCTATCAGTCACAAACCACATCAGTGCCACTGGTCCCCTGGGATTCAAGGCTAAAAAACCCCTTAAACTGCTTAAAACTATCCCAGAACTGGCAGAGCAAACATTGAGAGCAGCCTGTGCTGCTGCCAGCCCCCACCCCAAGCACATGGAGGGACAGCAAGGCACACACAGCATGCAGCTGGCACACACAGGTTACCTGTCCAGGGATGGGGCTGGGCTCACACTGGCTCTCAGGGGAGTGCTTTGAGTAAATGCCACAGCTTGTCCAGCAGCCCAAAGTCCTCCTGGGAAGTGCAATATCAATTTTGCTTAGAAAAAGCAAGACTGCCAGGTTTGTTCTTGCCTCTTTGTTGCGCAGTGCCATGCATTAAATGTTCAGCTGCTATTCCAACTGCAAGAGCCATCTTGGTGTTTCTCCCTACAGATTGTCTGTATTTGAGGATAGACTGCAAGAGAGCTTGGAGAGAGCTGTGGTGGTGACCTACCACTGTCCAACTGCCTGTTTAATCCCTCCAGCTGGTTGAGCAGGGTGGAGGACATGAACTCCACTCTGTTGCTTTGGTGCAAAGTCTGGGAAAGCATCTTAAAATCAGCTCCCACAAATTGCTGTTATATTGATGGATTCAGCACCAGAGGCATTTGCATTTTATCACAAACCAGACCTGTAAGACTCCATGGATCAACCCCCACCTTACAAGCCTGCAGCATCTGTTTGGGAACAGCCACCTGCAAACATCACCTTAAACTCACCTATTTCCTCTTGCATGAAGCCAGTAGCATAGACTTCACCTGCCCCAACAACCAAACAGGCAAAGAAAATAAAACACGGTTACCACAGAGGAGTAAACCAAGACAAACTGTTCAGAATTTCAAGTCTGGCAGTTTTTTTAACTAAGGCTGGAGAGTCTCTCACAAACAGACAAGTCGCTGATATATCAAAGTGGCCCACGAACCACGAAGTGGAGCATTAAGGGACATACACATCAGAGAAACCTTTACACACTGACTGGTGGAAAGACTTACCCCAAGTTTCAGATATGATCTGGGCTGCCTGCTGAACTGGAAAAGGAGAATGAGCAGCTCAGGAAGCAAAACAATTAAGACCAAAACAAACCCCAAATTGGTTAAAAGTTCTTTGCAAAGAACTCACGCACAGCAAAACCAACAGTAAATCATCAACAAACCAAGAACAGGAACAGATTTTCCAGAAAGGTTTGTCTACACAAATTTTATAATACCCAGGTTACTCCTCCCATTCCCTTCCCTAAGATCCTGAGTTAAGACTGCATGGAAAAACCTGGAACATTCAAAAGAAGGGAAGGATGGGGAGAAAAGGAGGTAGGAGGTATGCACTGAAACTGTTGGTAAATGAAAGGGTTCTGGAGCTTCTTGGACTGGGGAGAAGAAGTGCTCAGTGGGACAGAGAGGCAGGGATACCCCAAAGGGACTATCCCCACATTCTGCTCCATGGGAGTGCAGCAGAAAGCAATCCAGAGCCAACCAGGGCATTTGCACGTACAGCCACTTCAAAATGCCAAAAGGTGTTTAAATGAGCTTAAATCTCACCCCACAGCAAGTGGAGAAATTCAGATACCTGGAGACTCTGAAAACCCAGCTCTCCCCCCTGCAGGAGCACAGCTGCTGGGAGCCCCTTGGAACAGCACAGGAGGGCAAAGGCTTCTGATTGTCAGAGAGAGGCTGGGAACAGCAGGGGCTCTTTCATCACTTTTCACTAGAATTAAAACGTGCAACATTTGAGAAAAGACCTACGAGTAGTAGCTCAGGTTTCACTATATTCCCACTAAATAATCCCATTCTCATTGATCTACTCTGACAGAACTGAACAACCAGTGTGGGTGGGTGGCTCATGGCTGGGTGTCACTCCTTTGCTCAGGCTGTTGACCCAAGTTTTTGAGTCAGACTCAAACCTGCAATACACCTGAAAAAAAAATCCACTGCCTCAAGCTCTCTTTTAGCAAGTGTTTTGTGTCCAACCAATCATCCATTTATAAACAAACTCTGCAGCCTCTCTACAACACACAAATACAAAATATTTAATACACATAGAAACATCCTGAAGTAATTTCATAAAGAAAGATTGTGCTTTTGTTTCATACAGAGCTATTGCACTTGCCTCCAGCTTGGGAAAGCCAAGTACACCAATACCAATCCTGTGAAGTTTAGTCACTGAGCAGAGAATCAAAGGAATGTCAAGAGATAAGTGCAAATGAAACAGGTGCTTTCAAGCACACACAAATGTAACCACTAAATTATTAAGAGAGAGGTCTTTGATTTTCCAAGTAGAACTGTTAGAGACTAACTCTACAGAAATCCTTGGAACCAAAGATCTGAGGAAAGAAGTAACAGGCTTAATGCTCCCAGAGACATTTCACAGCCCGATACAGGCTACAGCTTTTCCCTGGGCATCATTAAGGAATACTGTTGGATTCATGGAGTGTCTCGATTCCCACCCACCCTCAACTTCTGAGCTTCTGAATTTTCAGTACACAACAGATGCTGGTTTTATGCATCAAATCAAATCCACACCCTCATGTCTTATAAAGACACATCAAGCCTAACAAATGGGTTTATTTCCTAGGCTCATCAGGAGTGGTACTGCAGACACTAGCACTCGATCTGGGAGCGCGGCATCCTCCGTAAGCTCAGGGAGTATCGGTGGATCTCCTGCATCTGCCTTTCCTGCATCTGCCTGATTCTATCTTTTTGCCACATGAGATTTTGTGGCATGGGGTACCTCTGTGTTCCCTGCAGGCACCTGAAGGGGATTCTCACGTGGCAGGCAGTGGCTCTGCAGCGGGGCTGTGGCATTGGGGGCAGGAGCATCCAGCGTTTCCGCTCGGCGCAGTAGCGATAGGCCTCCTTCCTGTACTGCTTGTCAATGTCATCGCTGTTCTTCCACCCCCCAATGATAAACACATCATCTTTGTAGTAACAAATAGCTGCTCCTTCAATGCTCAGGACCTCGGGGGGCAAGGATTCCAGGATTTCATCTGAAGCCCTGCTGGAGATCTTTCCCTTGGCCTCCTCGTTGTCTATGGGGTAACTCTTGGGGCAGCACGATGCCGTGTGGTAGAAGTTGGTGCTGGCCACAGACATCTGGAAGGAGCAGTAGTTGTCGATGAGGGGCAGGGATTCCACGTCCTGCCACTGCCTGGTTTCAGCATCGTATCTGATAATAACAGCCCTGAGCCCGTCCTCGCTGTCGCTGTCGACCGGGGTGCGGGCGGCCACGTACACGTACCGGTCCTCCACGGAGACAGCCTTGACATCCCGCAGGATCTTTGGTGCCGACTCCAGGTTCAGCCATTTGTCCTGCTCAGGATTATAAATGGCCACATCTTTAAAGCCTGGACTGAAATTGCCGTGCCCACCAATACTGTACAAGTTGCCTTTCACTTCGGTAAGGCCAAAGGAATGCTTCCTGGTGATGAGGTTTGAAACCTGCTCCCAAATATTTCTGTTTGGGTTGTACCGTTCCACAGTCTTGGCAAAGCCCGGTTCCATGGAGCCGGCCACATACACGTAGGACTCTGTCACGGCCACGGCGTGCCCATCCAGGTGGTTGTGGATGTGAGGCAGGTTGACCCACCTGTCCTCGTCGATGAAGTAGCCCACACACTCGCTCAGGTAGTCGCCACCCTCGGACACGCCGCCGATGACCATGATGACGTCCATGTTCTGGCCGAAGCGCGGCAGCAGCGCGGCGGGGCAGGCCGAGTGCTGCAGGTTGCCCGACTGCAGGTTCTCAGAGCGCAGGGCATGGCTCTCCACGGCCTCCGACACCAGCTTCACACAGGCCTCGCTGCTCGACACCAGCCGCTCGGATTTCACGTGGCGAGTCAGGTACGTGGGTTTCATCTGAGACAATCTCAGCAGCTTAAAGAGATCTTCAAAGTACCTCTCTCTTTCCTCGGGGTTTTTCTGAACCCACTTCAAAACAGTCTCAAAGAGGATTTCTTCAGAGTCCACCGTGATCTCCGAGTCTGAGAGCCAGTCCCGGACAAGGTGAAATGGCAAAGTGTAGAACTCCTCATCTTGGATGACTTTGTGGAAGTTTCTCCTGATCATATCCTGCGCTTTAAGGGCCAGCTGATTCAGGGAATACATGTGGGCCAAGCTGTGAACTGCCACACAGTTGGAAAGGTTTAGCTTCTTCTTCAGAAACTCTCCACAGAAATCCTTTAACCGGGTCAGCAGAAACCTGCAGGACAAACAAAGGAGTTACACATCCCTGGAGGTGTTCCAGGCCGGGTTGGATGGGGTTTGGAGCAACCTGGAATAGTGGAACGTGTCCCTGCCCATGGCAGAGGATGGAACGAGATGAACTTCTGAGGTCCCTTCCAACACAAACTAATCTGTGATTCTCTGCTGCAGTGACCCGCTCCCTGCCAGCCCCCCGCCAGGGCCGCACTTACCTGTCCGCCATCTCCAGCACCTCATGGACGTTGCCGGGGCTCACGCGGATGGTGCCGGTGTACATGAAACCGATAACGGCCTCCACCGTGTCGGGGTCGGGGCCGCCCTCCGAGCTCCACTTCTGCAGCTCCACGCGACCCGAGCGCGACTCCGCGAACCCCCCCGAGAGCAGCGGCGTGAAGTATTCGGTGGCGGCGGCCAGGACGGACCGGTGCGCCCGGTACTCGCGGGCCATGCCCGCGCCGCCGAAAGCCAGCGTGATGTCGCAGTACAGGCCGTGGCGGCGCTGCTCGTTCTGCCGCCAGGCCAGGTCGGAGCAGTGCGCCGGACACCCGAACTCCTCCGCCTCAGCCTCCCCGTCCGCCACACTGCCGCGCGGGGCCCCGCGCTCCGCCTCGGCCGCCGGCGGGCCAGGACCGGGGCCGGGACCGGGGCCGGGACCGGGGCTGGGACCGGGCTGCGGCTGCGGACAGGCCGCGGCGGCCGCCATCTTGTCGGACATGGCGGGCGGGGCGCGGCGCCGCCCCCTGGCGGAGAGAGCGCGCGCTGCAGGGCGATGGCGGCGGCGCCCTCAGGGGAGCGGCGGCCAGCGCAGCTCCCGGGGTCCCGCGGCCTCTCGGCGCGGCACCCCACGAGAGCCCGCTTTCCCTTCATTCGGGACCCCCATGCATCCCCATCCTTTCAGCCCGGGAGCCCCCGGAACTGCCCGGAACGCCGTGTCCCCTCACCCCGGACCCCTCGGGACTTTGCCGTATCCCCCCCATCCCCTCAGCCCGGAGCCGCCGGGACCCACCCGGATCTCCATCCCCTCAGCCTTGGAGCCTCCGGGACCCCGCGTCCCCTCACCCCGGACCCCTCGGGACTTTGCTGTGTCCCTCGTCCCCTCAGCCCGGATCTCCATCTCCTCAGTCCGGAGCCCTCAGGACTTTGCTATGTCCCTCATCCCCTCACCCCGGACCCCTCAGGACTTTGCCGTGTCCCTCCACCCCTCAGCCCGGAGCTGTCCCCGGATCTCCATCCCCTCAGCCCGGAGCCCCCGGGACCCCGCGTCCCCGTCCTTGTGGGGCCCCAGTGCCTCGGGTGCCACGGACCAGAGCCAGGCCCATTCCCGCTCGGAGCCTCAGGGAATCTTCATCATTTTTTTCTTCCCCGTGCCTTCCCTGCATCTGGGCAATTAGGAATTCTCTCACTCCATGGTACATTGGGTTTTTAATTACAACGCAGTGAGGTGTATGGGTGGTTATTTCACGTTTGCTATACACACAGCACAGTTCCCTAACTCTTGTGTAATGCTGTCATAACTAGCTTGTGTCCTTCTGTTTATTCTCTACTTAACTAAAGTTTTGTCTTTTTGACATACACTGAAACAGGCAAGGTGAAGTCTATATGCGGTTTGATTTTTATTTCTCCCCTTTTTAAACCACCCGAAACAGAGGCTGAGGAGTAACTGCTTTGAAGGCTGTTAGGCTACATTGCCTTAGACACTGTTTAGGGACAACTCATTGAAGTCACACATGGAAAAAAGAATAAATTAGTAATGTGTATTTATTTGCATTTGGTTACAGTACACAGACAAGGAGGACACTGAAATTATTACTGAGATATTTTTGCAGCTGCAGATTAAATGAGTGACAGTGCACAGAGCAGCAGTCAGAGGAAAGGAGAGGTTGTTTGCATAAATACAGACACTGGAGTACAGGGATTTCACAGTTTTCACAGCAGTATGTTACAACTTTACACTTTAAATTACTACACCAGCTTGAGTAACATCGGTTATACTTTAGCAGTGGTCCCAGGATTCAGGTACAGTCAGACCAAGGATAAGAACATGGTAAACAAATTGAAAAACAACAGATAACAAAAAAAAAAAAATATCCAAAGTGATGGCTTATGGGAATGACAGGCACATTCCCCTCATGGGAAAGGTACAGCTTGTTACCAGAGTTCAGTAAGGCATACCTATGAGCCAAACTCTACCCCCCAAACCCTAAATCACTTCTGGAAACGAAATGAGAATAGAAAAAAATAAAAGTGTGAGAGACGTTATTAAATACAGCAGGTAACAGAGGGAATAGCACAAGTTTTGGTTTTATTAGAGTAAGTTTCTATCCTTATAAAACAGTCGCTTCGCACAGTTTGACCAGGCAGCTCGACGTCTCTGTCCCAATAATCATCTTTACACATCACAGTCCCACTGTGGCTGTCCCCTGGCCAGGTTTCTGTCCTGGTGCACTCCAAGGCACCAGCAGCTTCTCACATGGTCATGTGCTCTGGTAGGACGTAGGATATGTCATCCCAGGGGTGACGGTACAGACCCTGCTTCAACCTCTTCTGGTCCAGGTAGTGTCCTGAAAGGAGAGTGGTTTATGTTACAAAATCCCCATCCCTCCTCTAGTCTTTGCCTCGAGTTGGGTTTCTGGGGTGCATTAAATCCCCCCCTGGGTTTCAGGTTTGTCTGGTGTTCCTGAGGCAGGGAGCCCCAGGAGGAGGGAAGGAGCAGAGGGGATGTGGTAAACTCACCAATGAATCCCATACTCCTGCCCAGCACAAAGATGCCATTGAGAGCTCCTATATCAATATATTCATCTGCTTCTTCCCTGCAAAACAAAGGAAAATGATTCCTTAAACAAATGATTACCAGGAGCCCTTCAATCTCAGATGGGTTGCCACCTGCTCTAGTGCCAGAAGCCCCACAAATTCCCTGGGCAGCTTTCTGCCCCCAAAAGCCAGGCCAGGCTGTTTCCTTCCCATGTCATGGAATTCTGCCCCTCAGTGCAGCTTCATAGGACCATGATGCAAGAACAGCTTCCCCTCACTCACCGTGTGAAAGAGCCACAATTCCTGAGCACATCAACAAAGGCCACTCCAATAAAGCCATCTACATTCAGGATAAGGTTTGGTTTCTGCAGGAAATAAAACATGCAATAAAGATGTCAGCAGTGCAAATGGTTTTCACATGGCACCTTCCACTGATGATCTGAGGACACAACAGCCCAGCAGCCTGAGCAAGAGCTACACTTAATGGAAATGCTGGAAATCAACCCAAAACAAGGGGTGCCTTGGGTCAGCCCCCAGAGGTTCCCTGCCATGTGCTAACAGCCTGGGATTCACACCCAGCAGTGCCACTGTGGCCACACAGAGGATGGTTTGGCTTGTTCAGCATTTTCCTGGTAGCCAAATGCCTTCAGCCTTCCCAAATTGCAGCTGTACTTGGTTTCAACTCCACCCCAGACACAATCCCCAGCAACAATTCATGAAGCACTGCACTGAAAATACAGCTAAGGCCCAGTCACTTTCCCTCCCGTGAGAACCAGTGCCCAGAGCATTCAGAGCTGGAGCCCTTCACCTTGGAAGTTGTGATTTTTTCTACTTCAAGCGCGTAGTCCAGCAGCGGAGTGGCTGGGAAGTGCTGCTTCACATAATCCTTGAGAATCTGAACTCTCATGTCAGGGTTGTTTATCTGCAAGTTCAGAGCACATTACAGTCAGTGATGTTGCCTGTCACTGATACTCTCTGTAGATTTGGGAGAATTTGGTCAATAGCTGCCTCTGAAAATTGCTGATTGTCTTTCCTTTGCTTTTGCTCTCCCCCACCCATTTGTAAAAATCCCTCCAGTTTGTCCTAATGCAGTTTTCTTACTGATTTCACTCTGTGTCCAATGCCCATGATCAGCTTCCCTTCTTTCTTCATCTTATTCACAAATTCCATGGGGATAATCCCACTGTCAAAAGCTTTGCTGAACATCTTGGCTGCAGCATCAAGTGCTCCCCCAAACCGGTCACCCTGGGTGCACAACAAAGGCAATTACATCAAAGGACTCCACAATTAAGATACAAACCCAAGATTATCTCCCCCATCCACCCTCCTGGTCTCTGGAATTCATGACATTAGAGTTGGGCAGGCACCTGAGAGAAAACATTTGCTTATCTCTCACATGAATGCCAATTTGGAGCCAGTGCATCTCTGCTAGAGACAACGTGGGGGAAAATGCAATCCAGTGTCTGTTTTAGCAACTTCTGCAGAGTTCAGGCACCAGAGTCAACACTGACAGCAACTTGGCTGCTACAAAATATTTCTAGACTCAAAAGAGACAAACTAGTCTGACCTACTGGAAAAATTATCTGAAACCAAAACCAAACGATTAGAGTTGAAATTCAAAATGTGAGTGCACAGACACCACCAGTCCGCGACTCTGCAGCCAATCCAAAAATAAATAGTAATAAAACCTAGAAGAGTAATGAGTAACAAAGCTAAACCTCCTGAATATCAGGTACTCACAATAGTAAGAAGGCCTGAAGTGAGGCTTGAAACCAGATCCTTGCCAGCCCTGGCACAGACAATGGTGTTGTGGGCTCCAGACACGGCTGGCCCGTGGTCTGCTGTCACCATCAGGCACATCTCAATGAACTGGCAGGCGTACCTGGGTAACCTGGGCACAGACACCACATCAGTCAGGGACACAACACAAATGCCAATGTTTGCAAAGTCCCCAGCCCCTCCAGAGTTGAGGTGACACAAGTAGTCAGAGTGTGAATCAGGCCTAGAATACAGAAGTTTCCTCAATGCACCTCATGGAAAACTTCATCCTGAGATTAAACACACTGTGTGCGATCCAAAATGCTGATATAATGTCATGGAGGAAATACAGAGATGGCATTCCAGAGAATCTACCTTCACAAAGGAATCCTAGAGTTACTTTTTTACCTTAAAAGTCCATTAAAAAACAAGAAAATCCCCAAAGAATTTGCAAGAACCACCTCACCTCCTCTGAAACCAGAGGAGGCCTAGAACCCCTCCAATTCCCATCTCCTCTTTGAAGACCTCAGTGATGGGCATCCCAGCATAGATCAGCTCCTGGCCTCGCTCGTCACAGATGCTGGTCATGAAGGAAGCAGGTTTGCGGATCAGCCCCAGCTCCTGGAATGCAGGGTCAAGACAGGATGTTAAACACCCCACTCCAGCAGAGAGGGGCAGCACAAGGCAGAGTGGGAAAACAGCAACACCTCAGGCTTGCCCTCAGAGCAGCTTCCACAGCCCAAAATCAGCACAGCTCACAAGTAACACTACAAAGCACAGGGTACAACACCAGTGTGGCATGCAGAATCACAGCCAATGCTCTGATTCCAAGAAACCCAAAAGCAGCTAAACCAGCACAGCTCACCCTTGCCCAGGAGTAATCCATTGGCACAGTTGGAGGAGGCACTTCCTCAGCTGGTTCAATCACTCTTTTGGCCACAAGATCCTGGTACACGGACCTAGAGAGAGAATCCATTCAGCAACTTTCTAGGTGATGTAACATAGACCTTAAAATCCCACAATAAGTAGAACCTGCTTTCCTTAAGCAGAAATATATTCCCTATCAGGCCAGAATCAATGTCCTGACAGCTTTTGTCCACTGCTGAAGGTGTCCTGTGAGTGTTACTTACTGAATGACCTCTCCCAGCTCATCAAAACTCCGGGGAACAAACACACCAGCTTCCTTTAAGGCTTTGTTCTTTGCTACAGCAGTTTCAGAGGCCTGGTTGGCACAAGCTCCTGCATGACCAAACTGCACCTACAAACGGGAAAAGAGAGCACCAAGGAATTCAGATTGTTACCTGCAGAGAGTGCAACAGAACAGAGCCCTGACTGGGAACACCAGTGGCTGCACATCTGTCTCCTCTGGGCTACCAAAACTCCTGGTTGCAGTCAGAGCCAACAGGGCAGTCACAGGGATGTTCTGAACTGGAATCCCTCCAGGCTCATTCACTTTCTGCCTCCCTAAACTGCCCCACTTCAGAGCTGTTTAACACAGATCTCTGCCATCCCCACTCCAGAAACAGGCAGCTATTGGAATTTGCTGCTTTCCCTGGCATCTTTAGGCTCCCTTCACAAGTAAGCAGAATGCCCTGGAAATTTCCTGTGACAGAAGTATAAAAGCACAAGATATCTTTATCATTTGTATTTATGAACTTTTGCACATTAAAGTTACTGCGGCCAGTTCTGGAAGGTTTAGGTACAATGAGTGAAGCTGTGTTTTATTTCCTGTTGTGGATATATTCCTATTTTATGCATTTGCCCCCATTTTTACACATACCTCTGAGGAGAACATGGTGGCACAGGTACCAATGCACCAGCATACCACTGGCTTGGTGATCCTACCCTCTTTAACACCCTTGCAGATCTTGTACTCTTCTGTGCCTCCAATCTGCAAGGAGAGAGAGATGGTTCTGAGCTTCACTTTTGATAAAACCAGCTCCAAAACATACAAAGAAGCATTGCTGGGAGTTTTCCTCCTCTTTCACAGAATAATGGCTGAAGTGTCAGAAAAAAAACCTCCTGATATTTCTTTGATTTATTTTAAATAGGGAAGACTATGCTTGCCTGTGGAATACATTCAATTTCTTTTGACTAAAGCAGCAAGAAAGAAAATGTGGAATATTCAAGAACAGTAGAAGCTGCTATTTAGTATTCTTGCAACCAGGTCAGATGCTCCCAAAACAAAAACCACACACAGGCTTTTCTCAGAGAGTTAAGTGGTCTCACTCACCTCCCCCAGTACTACAATCATCTTCACTCCTGGAGTATCCTGATAACGCAAGACATGATCCATAAAAGTCGAACCAGGATATCTGTGTGCAATCAGGAGAAATGATAGAAATTTATTTAATATATTTTTCTGAAAGAAAAACACCCAACCTGCTCTTCTGTTGCAGCCTGAATTGCGAACAGCAACACTCTTCCTTCTCCAAGTTACCAACAATTCCTCTGCTGACCAACTTGAAAACCAGTGCCTGCTGAAGGTGCCAGCTCATACCTGTCTCCTCCAATGGCCACCCCCTCGTAGACCCCGTCAGTGGTGCGGGAGATGATGTTGTTGAGCTCGTTGGACATCCCTCCAGAGCGGGACACGTACGCCACGCTGCCAGGGCGGTACAGCTTCGATGCCAAGATGTTATCCAGCATGCCTCCTGTGTTGCCTATTTTAAAGCAACCTGGTTTGATCCCACCAACCTATAAGAGAAAGGTGTAAAGCCCTTTAAAATCGTGAAACTGAGGAACATTTGTGTAAGGCAGCATTTCTAGAGAGAAGGGAGAATGGCAAAGACTTTAAGGAGAGAGTAGCATGTGCTTCCCATGAATAAAGACAAAGTGGATTGTAGGATGCACTTCATCCATTGCAGAAAGCTGATCTGAAGGTTAAGAAAGACAGGACAAGGTGGCCATCAGTACTTACAGTTGCAGGCCCAATGATGGTGACTCCCTTTTTATCAGCTGTCTTGATCAGTTTGCGTGTCAGGGCCTCTGGAATGCCCTCGGCAATAATGGCAATGGTGCGGATCTGCCGACAGCGAGAGAAAGAAAATCATTAATACCCCACAGAGCTGCCCCTGTCAGGCCCCTGGGAGGTTACTCTGTGCACTCCCATCCAGGAAGGCTCCAATGCATGAATCTGCAGGCTGCCATGATCTTCACAACAGGCTCAATGCTCTGGTCAGGGGATTTTCTCCCCCTTGCACATCAAAGCAGCACTGAAGTAGTTACTGCTAACCCAGAAGCACCAAGTTCCTCTTAAACAAATTGCAAGTCCAGCATTAGGATTTGCCAGGGACCCCCCAGCATCCTCCTTACATTCTGTAAAGGGTTAGAATTGGGGGTTATTTGCAAACTCAGAAAACCAAGACAATTTGCTAATGCCACCATGGTTTAAGAAACACCAGTAGCCTGCTGACAGGGCCATCCTTCTTCATTTAGGCTTCTTCTGGATGCACTCACCTGAGGATAATTCATGGTTTCAACAGTGCTGTCATAGGCAGAGCGCAGGGATGCAAAGTTGATGAGAACATCCACCTCTGGGTGCTTCCTCATGGCATCTGACATGTTCTTGTAGACTGGGATCAGGATTTCCTTGTGGCCCCAGTAGAACTTCTGCCTGTGGTCACCACTGTGGAAGAGAAGATGGGAAAGCCCTGACCTGAAGGCTGCTGGAAAGGCAAAGGGACACAGTGCATGCAGACAGAGGAGTTTACAAACCCCATATTCTCAGTCCCTGAGACTGACTGAGACACTCACGAGCACGTGAGCGTGTCTGGGGAGGGACCATATGACAGCAGAAGGTTCTTCAGAGAATAGGACAGAGCAGCATATGGAAGGAGACGGGCTAATGGGGACAGAGGCATCCAGCAAGATGAATAAGCTCTCCCACAGTGAAGTTACCAGAGCCTTAACTCTACTCCAAGCTGGAAGACAGAATGAGGCACAGAAAGAGTAATGAATGAAAGGCGTGCAAAGCTGTGTCACTGGGCTGGGGCTAACACTGGACTGAGGGAACAGCAAACCAGGATCTGTAGTGAACAGCCAGGACAGCCATGGGAGGGCCAGTCAGCTTCCCAATCCTGCTACAGGGGGATTCTGTGTCACTGACATATTTTAGGAAAAATCCTTTTGCTAGGATCTTTCCTCCTGAGAAGCTGAGAGGCCTCAGAAATGAAATGTGAACAATAATTATCTGCTGCTGTGGAATGCAACAGGTGCATCTTTGACTGGTCTCACGTGGTTGTTTTTAATTAATGGCCAATCACAGTCCAGCTGTCTCAGACTCTCTGGTCAGTCACAAGATTTTATTATCATTCCATTCCTTTCTAGCCTTCTGATGAAATCCTTTCTTTTATTCTTTTAGTATAGTTTTAATATATAATTTTCTTTTAATATAATATATACCATCAAATAATAAATCAGCCTTCTGAAACATGGAGTCAAGATCCCCATCTCTTCCCTTGTCAGGGTTGTCTGCAAATTCAACAACTCTGCCCATCGCACAGGCACTGGAGGGGAAACACCTGGAAGGTTTTACTGTGGGTATTTATACACAGTAGATGCTCTGACTGGAACTGCAGTGAAGTCTGACTGGGCAGTTATTTGAGTGTGTGTATACTGGCTGTGCTCACATAGCAGTACATTTGTAACAGAACATTCCAGGTTTTGCCAGCCTGGCTCCCTCCAAAAGGTCAAGCAGAATCAGATAATTACAGGTAGCCTTTAACTTCAATCCCTGTTGCTTTTTCCTCCTTAATCAAGGGCACCACTGCCAGAGGCTGCCACTCACATATGGACATGGCTGTGCATGCACTCAGTACCCTGAGGTTTGCACTTGCTGAGAAGTTATTACAGAGCTGCAATTACCATCAGAGCTGCAGAATAACAGTACAAGGTCTTAATTGTCAAGAGGAGAAATTCTCTGCAGGACAGAGGCTGATTAGACATCAGCTCTCCAGGATGTCTGTAAATACCACAGGAATGAACCAAAGCTCCTGCCTTGCTCTGGGCTCCCACCTCACTGTTCTGGAAGCAACAGCTGCTGTTTCCCCTCTCCTTATTTTCCCTATCCCCACACTGAGGAGGAACACTAAAACAGCTCATGCACACCCAATAGCCCTTCTCTTTTGGGTAAACACCACAAGGGAATTCTCTATCCCACCAAAGGATCCACAGGCTTCCTGCCTGCTAAGAAATCCCTGCTGCTATTGGAAAGAATACGAAAAAAAAAATTTTTTTTTTAATTTTGTTTGGCTTTGGATTGTCAGCAGAGCAGCTATGAGTCTGGATAATATTTGGAGGGGTAATTCCTGCTGCTGCAGGAATCAAGGTGTCTTAGAGAAGCACACAGCCAACAGCAGGTGAGTGGAAGAAGCCTAACACAGCCTGCCTGCCAGGGGGCTGGAAAGAAAGCCCAGGTAGCCACACCTGCCTTACTCACTGAGTATAGAACAGAATTTGGACATCTGTCACTGTCATATTTTCTGAAAAATCCCTTCACCAGGATTTCTTCTCCTGGGAAGATGAGAAGCCTCAGAGAAAAAAACAATATTATCTCATTTGTTTCTCCCTGTTTTGCTGCTTTGGAATTGTTTACCAACAGGTGCATGTTTGATTGGTTTCATGTGAATTGTTTTTACTTAATGACCAGTCACCATCAGCTTTGTCAGACTGAGGAGTCAGTCACAAGTTTCTCATTCTTGTTAAGCATTCTGGCTGTATCCTTTCTCTTTCTTTAGTATAGTTTTAGTATAGCATTCTATAATATAATATAATAACATAAAATAATAAATTAGCCTTCGAAGAACATGGAGTCAGATTCACTCATCTCTCACCTTGTCCTGGGGACCCCTGCAAATACCACAGACATCTTTTAAAAAGTGGAACTTCAGTTCTGTGGTGAACACTTAGCTGTTTCAACAGCACAGCCCAAAATCAATGGTTGAAGAAAGCAGCCTAGAAAGCCAACCCAGGGGTGGAAGGGAGCAGAGGAGAAGGTGTTCCAGCAGGGATGGAGACCAGGGCAGAGCCCCACTAAAGAACCACAGAGACTGAGAGAGGAGGAAGGTCACAGAAGAGCTGGAGGGAAATGGAAATGTGACACAGTCAGGGGTACTTACGTGAAGGGATAAACCATGGCAGCCACTGAGGGCTCATCCCTGGAGCAAATATAATCAAAGTCCAGCATTCCTTGGACAGCCCTGGTCTGCATCCCCCACACAATGGCCTTGGTGTGACGGCTGAACAGGGTTGTGGCTTTACCTGCTCAGAAAGAGGGGAAAAAAAACCCAAAAAACAATGTGTCACCGTCATATTTTCTGACAAATCTCTTTGCCTAAGATTTTCTCCTGGGAAGCTGAGAAGCCTCAGAGAAAAATGAAAATAATTATCTGATTTGTTTCTTCGGGGTTTTGCTGCTTTGGAATGTGGTTTGAAGGTTGTTTATCCAACAGGTAGTTGTTTCATTAATTTCACATGAATTGTTTTTACTTAATAACCAATCATGGTCAAGCTGTGTTGGACTCTGAAGAGAGAGTCACAAGTTTTTCATGAGTATCTTGTAGCCTTCTGTCTGCATCCTTTCTCTATTCTTTAGTATTATTTTGTACGGTATTCATTAATATAATATAAATAATAAAATAATAAATTAGCCTTCTAAGAACATAGAGTCAAATTCATCTTTCCTCCCTTCGATGGGGTTCCCTGAAAATACCACACCAATCCAACTTCAAACTTGAGCAAGACACAAACTGCAACTTTGCCAAATGCCTGCTGAAAGGCTCCTGGATGGGTGCATTCCCCCACCTCCAAACTGAACCCAGGAGATGAACTGCAGTTTGCAGGATGGAGTAGCCACACTGTGCAAATTAAGAAACTGTAGATGAATTAGCAATCCCTTCCTTGGATTCTGAACACAACAGCCAGGTTTTGAGGTTCACTAAATGGGCAAGTGAATCACAGGAGGGAGCTGGTATAGGACAGAAGTAAAAACTGCCTCTTCTCTCATGAGCCTTTCATATTTCTCCCAGTTTTCTTATGCAAAGCTGAAGAGAACTTTGAATTTCGGGTATTTATTTGCATGTAGGCCAGTCTGGGCAAACCATGAGAGACTGGTCAGGGCATCATAGCAGAATGATGGAAAACTTAAAAAACAAAGGGCAGCAAATGGAGGGAACAAAGAAAATAAAGGGGCTCAACATACTTGGGTTTTCTTTTCTGTTTTTTTTTTTTTTTTTTTTTTTTTTAATATCAGAATCCAGCACAAATTTCATGGCTCCAATAATTTATATCAGAGTTCAGATTCACTGCAACATGAGTTGTTATTAGGGAACTGAAAATTCTGTTTATCTTGCAGGTGCCTGCAAGGGGGTACCATGAGTGTTTCCAGGAACACCACAGTGCAGACCCAGAGAGGCAATGATGTTTGTCTGAGAGCAAGCAAGCAACAATCCAAGAATTCCCCTTCTGCTGTCCCTCCTCATGATAAGGGAGGTAACTTGAAGCTCAACTTTGCCTCCAGTTCAGCAGTTTATTCTCACACAACACAGAGCCCAATAGAGTTTTAAAGTCCCTATAAAATAACTTCACTGAGCACAAACTTCAATGATTTGCTGGATTGTTAAGGCAACATTTAGTTAATTTGTGACTTTTCTGTACTTTCCAAACCTGATAACCAGCACCCCCTGCACGACTTTGTTTCCCTTTGAAATAAGATACCAGTTACTGGTCACTCCTCCTTTTGGAAAGCAAAGAGAACAGAGCTTTTCACCAAGTGCCTCAGGCTGATCTTTTCTGTGATGGTTGTGTGGGGGAAGGGAAGAAAAAACCAAGTTTGTTTGAGACCTGGCCCTCTCTCCCCCAGAAATAGGAAGTATTTGTGCAGAGGCACTTGAAAAAACAGATGAGAACTCACATGGTGACAGCTAAAAATGCTGGGCAGGAGGAAAGGACCAGACAACACAGCAAACTTTTGGAGAGATAAAACAGCAACAAAACTAAGAACTAAAAAAAGTCAGCTGCCAGCCAGGCCAGGCACATTCAGCAGGTCACACAGGTCCTACCTGAACCAGGTCTTGAGGCTGGGACTGAATCTGTTGGAGAGAGAATCACTCATGCAGTGGAATGACAGAGCTGACTGCTGCCAGCCCCCTGGCCAGGCACCCAGGCAGGTGCTGCAGCAGCCCTGCTCTCCTCTCCACAGCACTTTTGGGTTTGCTCTTGTTAAAAAAACAAGAGACTGGAGCCCTCTCACTGTATTTCCTCTTGTTGTGCTGTTCCTCAACATCCCAGATCAGGGAAACTCTGACTTGCTGTGTGTATGAGCTCATGGCACAACTGCTAAACCACTTAACTACACTCCAGACAAAGACAGGCAGGTACCACAAAACTGCTTCCCTTTACACCCAGGAAAAAAAGCATTTGTCTCATGCTCTGCCCTTGGGAACAGCAGAGCATTGCCAGCAGCACTCCCAGGGCTGGACTTACCAAGAGGAGCTGTTGGTTTTGCCTTCTTAGCTGGAGCAATGCCATCAGGTTTGGACTCAGAGAAGGAGGCAGTTCTGCTCGGGGCTGGAGTCTGAAAGATTCAGAAGCCAAGTCAGTGAGGGATAGTGCTCCAGGTATGGCCTGGAACACAGAGGAGGAGGGGGCCTTGCTTTGGCTACACTGGTCTACTACAAATAAAACCAAAAAAAAAAGAGTTTTCAGTCAAGCAAGAGAAAACTGAATGACCCAGTAGGTTCAACAGTCACACTGCCAGCTTTGAGAGGCCACATTTTGTGCACGAGTGAGACTGGGGCAGCCTCTCCTGATAAACCACAGCAGCAGAGCCATGTTTGTTTTCCTAAACCATCCTACACATACACTAGTGGCCAAAATGCCTTTCCAGCCTGTTTGGATGGGCAGCTGCCTTTGGGGGGGACTCCTCAACCTGTCCCCCTTTCACCATGGGGAGGGAGCTCACTGAGGGGCTGCTGCTGGCATTGAAGAGGAAGTTGAGAGGCCACATTCTGTGCACGAGTGAGACTGGGGTGGCCTCTCCTGATAAACCACAGCAGCAGAGCCATGTTTGTTTTCCTAAACCATCCTACAAATACACCAGTGGCCAAAATGCCTTTCCAGCCTGTTTGGATGGGCAGTTGAGGAGGAATTTGAGAGGTCACATTCTGTGCACGAGTGAGACTGGGGTGACCTCTCCTGAGAAACATGGCTCTGCTGGTGGAGTTTGTTTTCCTAAATCATCCTACACATACACTAGTGGCCCAAATACCTTTCCAGCCTGCCTTCAGGTCTCCTCACCCTGTCCCCTGTCCCCATGGGGAGGAGCTCCTAAACCATCCTACACACACACTAGTGGCCCAAATGCCTTTCCAGCTGCCTTTGGGAGGCTCCTGAGCCTGTCCCCTGTCCCCATGGGGAGGAGCTCACCGAGGGGCTGCCGCTGGCGTTGAGCAGGAAGTTGGCAGTGTGGGCTGCAGCCGGGGGCTGGTTGGGGATGGGCCGGTGGCCCAGGGCCATGCCCACGATGGCTGTCATGTGGGTCTCCGTGCCAAACACGTGGATGGGGATCCCCGTGGTCTTCCCTGTGGAAGTACACAAGAGCAGTCAGCATCCTCAGGGGAAAGCTCTTTCTCCTTGAGGAAGTGTTGAGAGATTTTCCAGGACAACATGTGCAACATATGCACAATGCAGCCTTCATAGAAGCTGAGTATGGTCACAATGCCCTTGAAGGACACAAAAGGAGAAGAACGTGCTCAGAAGGAGATAGTTCAGGATGCAAAGGCAGACAAGAAAACCACAGTGAGACACATGAAGAAGAAAGACTAACTAAAATTAACTGAAAGATTAAAATGCGTGCATAGAAGGATTTAACCAATCATGTGTTAGCTTGAGGTGTGAACAATAGAGAACAGTATAAATATAGCTTAATTTTTGCAATAAATTGGCTTCACTTGATCATATTGATCATGGTGTGACATCCCATTAATGATCCTCCTTGAGAAAGCTCAGCAGAAAGCTGTGGAAACCCAGGGCACCCAGGGAATATTTCTGTGTCTGCTCTGGGGTGCCCTGACCCCCAGGGCAGCACTAACTCTGACCCTCACTCATGGAGAAAGTTTCCCAGACTTTAACATAGACTGGAACCCACAAAAGTGTGGAATAGATTATAGAGAGTAGTGCAGGTGTATAACTTAGGTGGGAAATTGAGGTTTTGGGATTTTTAGTGTGTTGTGGATGGAAGCAAGATGAAGGGCACAGGGTGTTGTCCTGGGTTTCTTCTTCATGGGTTTGGGTGGCATTTTGTAATTGGGCAGAAAAGTCCACATTGGGATCAGTTATTGGGTTAAAAGGGAAAATAATCCAGGTGTCAGTTCTGAATTGGATAGTTTAGTCTTAAAAGACCTTGTACCAAGAGATTGTTGGCCATTTTGTGCCTTCTAATGAAAAGTAATGAGACTGTTTTACTGATAAGAAATAATAAACACTTGAGTCTGAATATGAACAACTGTCTCAAGTGCCTTCAATCCAGATCCAGAGAAACTGAACTGAAACCCCCACAGAAAGCCAGCAGAAGAAACAAGGTGCAAGAATAAAACTTAAGGACGAGCTTGGTCCTTACCAACTTCTCCCATGACACGTAAACCTTCCTGGTAGTTGGGGCCTCCTCTTCGTACAAAGATCCTCACCTCATGCTCCTTCAGAGGGCCTTGGTAATCCTTAATTGCTCTCACAATGCCCTAAAAGAAACACACAGGACAGGTGACCCAGGCAGCCAGGCATTTACCCTGTCCCATCATCTCAAACTCCTGGAAGAAATGAACTATGAGCCTCAGCCAAATGTGGAATTGGGAAGAAGGGCTGGAGGATGACAACTGTGTGTTTGCTGGTGTTTGAGACTGGTCACTTACTTTAAAAGTGGCTGCTACATTGGTGAAGTTTGCAATGCTGCCTCCAATAATCAGGATCTTCCCTGAGGGAAGAAACACAGGTAAGTAAAGCCATCCCAAGAGCAGAGTACTCCTAGATCAGGAAGCAGTTAAGGACAAAGTCAAACAAAGCTGCAGAGTAACCAGCTGTATTTAGTAGAAAAAAAACCCTAAAGCTGTTGAGTTTAGTAGAGCCTGGAAGATAAGAGCTTTGTACCAAGCAAGAATGCCTGATAAGGATCTCTCAGGCCCCATGAAAAACCACAAGTCCTCTCTTTGAAGCAGGAGCTGACAGAAATCCAACCCTGACTTGTTCAGAAGGCAGAAGTACACTGAAAGCTCTGCCAGGGAAGGCTAAGCATAGTAACAGCCCGGATTTATCCAGGTTTTTCTGCCAGACAGGTTCACAGCTTTGGAACTGCAGCATCTCCCTTACCTTCTGGGTGCTTCTCTCGGGTCATGAGGGAGAGGATGGTTTTAGCATAGTCATAGGTCTGCTGCTCACTCGGGGCTCCTGAGTATTCCCCATAGTTTGCCAGCTCATTCACACCCCCCAGGTCACAAATGGTGTCACTAACAATAAAAAAAAAGCAGTTATTTAAGAGATTAGTTATAATCTGAGTCACTATAAAGTTCCTAAAGTATTCCAAATCCCTGGGGAAGTGGGACTCTTAACAGAGGGACCGTGCTGTCTGCTGGAAACAAAGCTGCTCTCATCTTGGTGCCAGTTACAATTAATCTTGTCATGCTCCCCAGATGCAAACTCTGTGACCACTACAGTAATCATATTACCCTCAACAGCCTCCAGCCAGCTTGTTTCTTTGTCAGTCAGAAAGGAACTGTATCTCTGTAAGAAAATGTATCTAACCCTAACCCTTGCAAAATTAAATTCCACAGCCTGGTGAAAAATCTGCACAGCATCTACATTCTGAACAGATCCCAAACAGTCACAGCACAGGACAAATGGCTTTAAGAGACTCTACTTTCCAGAGGCTGCTGCAATTCTGTTCTCCCAGCACCTGAGATCTGAAAATCTTGCTTCCATTACCTGTACACCACTGAGGCACCACCACCAGCCACCATGGTCCAGATCCTGCCTTTGGGGTTCAGGATGGTAAGCTTCAGGCTGGCCCCACTCTTGGCATCCAGGTCAGCAATGTAGGCTTCCTGCAGAGAGAGCAGCACAACCTCAGCTCCCTTCCTGCCCCTGCCTTCTCCATCCCAAGGGTTCACAGTGCTGGGTGCGTTTGGACACACAGACAATCACACCTCAGGGACAGCAGAGCTACAAACTCAGCATTTGTCAGGGACTGAGCCACAGCTCCATCCCTCCATCACACAACAGGCACAAAATCTGAACACAACCGTAAAGTCTGTTCTGGCCTTGTCATGACTGAGGCCTGAGGAAATCTAAAAATCATCTCAGCCACGGTGACCACTCTGGCTGTGCTGGAGCCAGGAACATAATCACTGAGAGCTCTAATTTGGCTCAACGTGGTGCCCCTGCAGCCCAGTGTGCCAGTAGCACTTCATCAGAGTTCATTAACATTCCCAGCAAAGACTCTGCCATAACAACCTTCCCAGGGACTCAGAGAGGGATGATTCAGAGACAAAATCTGAACTAATCCTTTTAAGAGCAAACTGAGTTGAGTGTTGGCATCCAGCAAGCTACATGGAAAGGAACAGCTAAATGGATTTCCTGGCCACAGTACAAAAACCTTCCAACTGAAGCATAATTATAATCATTAAAATGAAAAAGTCAGGACAGAAATCATTTTGGAGAGAGAAGAACAGACCCCTGAAATAAGTACCAGAATAATTAAGGAGAGAGCTCTACTTCCAACAGCCTCTAAAGCTGCTGGGACCAGTCTGGAGCAGTGCTTGTGCATCCAGCAGTACAGACCCAGGGAATTTGGGGAGGGAACAGGCACTGCTAGCTTTACAATAAAGCACTCATTGTAAATTGTCCTCACTTTTTGGAAAAACAGGTGTATAAACATCTTCTTACTTATAAGTTCCAGAAATGGGGATTATTTTCTCTGGGTTCACCCTTGGATGCAGCATGGGCACACAGCTGCTGCTCTGCTCTCAGAACTGTCACTGAAACACTGAGGGAATGTCAGCTCCCAGCAACCACTGCTCCAAGAGAAAAACACTGATGCTGAGGAGAGCAACGTGGGCAGGAACCACAAAAGGAAGCTCTGCACAGGCACAGAGCTCTGGCACACAGCTGATGGAAGTTACATATCAGCCTCCATTAAAAAAAAAGTCAATTCTGAATTAAAGAACTGACCAAACAGAGCTGGGAAGCAACTGCAGTTCAGAGTGTGATTCTGAGCAGTCCTAGGACTGCAGCTACCCATGCACAGGTTATCATGGACAGCACTGTCCAGGGCTTGAGACACAGCAACAAAACCACTGGAAACAGCAATGCCATGGAGGTGGTAATCACAAATCCTCTGAACAGAGAGAGACATTGCTCTCTCTCAGGATTTTCCTGGGAAGCTGTGAGAAAGCTCAGAGAAAGAATTAAAACGATTATTATCTCAATCTCTGCACCTGGCAGGCAATCTCTGTTTGTCAGAGATGTTTACAAGAAGGAGTTGTCTCTTCTTGACCAATAGGTGAGAGAAGATTCCTAAAGGCCAATCAGCTCTTAGGTCCACCATTGTATAAGAACTGTGGATTGCTAATAATAAAGTGCCTTTTCATGATGGAGTCTCTGTATCACCTCTGTCTGTCCCTGATACCCTTTGGTGATACATGGGCATACAAGCAATGGTAAATTCAGGACACAGTGAAGGAATTCAGCTGTCACTTGCCTCAGGGTAAGCTTCCCTGCCAAAAGGAGGGGGGAACTCCACATCCCCCCACTTCACTTTGCAGATGTAGTCAGCCGTGGCGTCGATCTTCGCAGCCAGATCGAGGATGTAAACACCATCCTTGGTGACCACTGCAGGGAAAAACATCACAGTTAGCTCTGGGTTGTACAGAGACACATTACAGATTTACTCCAACAGCTGGAACCACACAGGCATCATTGCAAAATTGGAAACTGCTGTTTCCCCTGGCACTGGGCAGTATTGACCAGCCCCAACAAGTTCCCTGAGGAATTAACCAGTAACTGTGGCCAGGGTCCAGGCTCTGTCTCAGGGGATATTTTGTCCTACAGTGCAATTTTTACATTCTTCAGTTCTGCCTTAACATTCCCTTCAAGGGAAATTTTCATTTCCTCATTTTTAATTCACTGAATGAACAGCTCGAAGACAGATCACTGCCACTTCCATACTTCTGCACATGGTACCTGCTGCTGTTGTGGATTACAGAACCAAAGGAAGGATCAAGAACACATTTCAGTAGTTCAGAACAGAAAGTTCTGCTTCCAAAAATATTCATTACCTAATGGATTGATCTCGAGGTACGTAAAATACAGATCTTCATAAAGGTTGAACAGGCCACAGATGAAGCTGGCCAAGATGCTGTAAAAAAAAAAAAAAAAGAAAAAAAATTAACACAAGTGAATGAAAGTAGCCAAATCTAAGTACAGCCTGCTCTGTTCATTGGTATGAGTGGCAATCTGCAAATCTACTTGGCATCAATTTCTTTCATTCTCATTCATCTTCTCTGGATGGAGCCTGGGTGATGGATGACTCAAGGGAAGGAAGACCTTGATGACTCATCTTAATTACCCTCCACCAAACTCTGCTGAGGACAAAGTTGCTCACAACTGTCAGGGCTGTGCAGTCTGATTTATCTCCCTACAAGACAGAAGCACATCTCTGCCTCCCTGTTGATACCCATCTTTGTCAGATCTGAGCTTCCTTAGCTGTGATGGGGAGGAGGCTGCAGTGAACTGGTGGAGTGACAGGCTCCTTCACCCGGCACAATGTCAGCAAGGATTTAGCTGTGTTTGTTAAAATCATGACTCATATTAAGCTAACTAGGCATGGGCATCTAATTGAGGGAGATGCAGAAGCCTTGAGATCTACAGATAAGCCTGCAGAAGGAAGAACAAGAGAATAACTTTAGAGATCAGACCAGAGCAAGGGAGAAGGAAATTCTGAATTAGCAGTCAGAGCCACATCTCATCACCAGTTCACTAAATAAAAGAAACTTCTATGCTGGCACAAAAGATCAGAATTCAGCACATGTCTCCAGTCTCAGGTTGAGACCTAAGCAGGCTGACAAGTGCTGCTGCCAAGTAAAAGCTCAGCACTAGGAAACCTTATTTTTGGGTTTTACAGGCAGCTGAGATAAGGTCAGAGAGCTTGGATTCAGGATGCATGGCATATTCTGGAGATCAGCAAGAAGGGCAGGAGAGTGAGCTCCAGAGTTAAGAAAACAGAGAGATGTAGCACTGAGATAAAATAGAGCAACTGTTGCATGGCTGCTCCTACCCAGAACTGCATCTCTACTTACTCCTTCTTGTCAGCTGGTGCATGCTGCAGGAGATGCTTCTTCACATCTGATTCACTGAGCTTCTCATCCACTGCCACCAGCAGCTTCTGAGCCTTGGCATCCACATCTCCCACATCCACACCCCCTTCGTGGTGGAAGAGCACATAGTCTCCCTCACGGGCAGCATAGATGCACACATAGAACTCTTCCTCCTGTGCCACACAGCAGGGACAAGCATTTAGCAGTGACATCCAGAGGCTTTTGTGCCAGTGCTGGGATTGGGGAAGCTGAGCCCAAAGTCAAGCTTCCCAAGTGTAGCCCCACATTTCTCTTCACAGAGAAAAGCAAGGCACGAAATTCTTCCCAAGAATATTGCTGGGTTTCACATTCTCTGGGCATCAGAGAAAGGAAAAACAATTCTTATCATTTGCTGTGCCTGTGTTTGTGCAAAAGTAGAATGCAGTGTGGAGAGTGTTTACCCACAGTGATGGGGTTTTGTTTCCTTGGCCTGTCAGAGCCACGTGTGTGTGTCAGGACTGTCACTGACAGCCACGAGATTCTGTGCAGTGTGTGCAGGGTTGAGTGCTTGGCAGGTTCAATTTACATGTAATGTAATATAGTATAATATAGAATAAAATAATTAATTAGCCTTCTGATATCAATGGAGTCCTCCTCCTCATCATTCCTCCTCCATCAGGGCCTCTCAGAACAGCTACACCCAAGGAGCAGCAGTGCTGGAGTGGCCCTGACACTGAGAAAGACTTGCCAGTCATTTTTATTTAGATCAGAAAAAGGAAACAGTGATATTATCTCAGCAAAAACCATAATTAACAAAAAGATCTGTGTGCAGAAGTGTCTGGCAGGCCCTTCTCCTGTTATAATTGCAGCTTTATTTGTTTTGTAGTGGCCTTGCTATGATGTGCTCTCTTAGGGATTTTCACTGCATTGGTAAACTGTTTTAAAAATTATAAGGAATATGAAGGCGTATTAATTTATTTTCTACTTAAAATTCCAGTGTGGAAATACAGATGTTTTTGCCTGGGGTGTGCAGCAACACTGTCAGCTCAACAGAACACCCCCAAACTTCTGCTTTCTCCACTGTACCAATCCAGCTAAGCATGCAAGCCCAAAGAGATTTAGAAGCCTCCTTCAATGGTGTACTAACCTGCTTGTGAGGGACAAAGGGCTCAATCAGAAAGTTCTTCAGGATTCCCTTGGCATTAGCAATCTGGGGACAGAAAACAAGATAAACACCCATAACCACTTGTCCAGCACATTTGTGATAGCATAAGGAAAGCTTTGAGAATTAATCAGCACTGCTCTAAAATTCCTCACTGTGCCTGCTGGGGAAGCACTGCTCCCTATCAGCACAGCATTCAGGATATCTGGTTACAGGAGATGGTCACCTTTCCCATTCCTAGCAGGACAGAGGGGTATCAAAATTACACCAGGACAGTTGCTCTCCTCTCCTGTCCCAGAGCCAGCTCTGTCACTGGGCCCTGCTCAGCACAGTGAGGCACAAGGGCTTGAGAGGCTCTCAGAGTAGTGGAAAATTCAGAAGTGAGGAATTCCTGAGCTAGTGGCAGGAGCAGAGGCCTCAGAGTAGTGTTCACCCTGAAATGGTATCAGGGAGCACAGAAGAGCAAGAAAATCCTTCAGCCTCTTCTTATGTGTCCAGGAACTGTTTTGTGCAGGCACTTTCCTGCTCTCCAAACCCAAGAGACACTGTGGGACACTCCCTGCTTCTGAGGACACCAGTGGTCCTGAGTCTGTGGCCCAGACCTTGCTTTTGATATGGTTGTTGTTGTGCTAAAGGAGTAATTTCCACACCCATGGTTTTCCCAACGGGGAGCACTCACAGTGCTGCTCCTGCTGTTTCCCAATTCCTGCTGCACCAGCTCAGAGCCAGAGCCAAATCAATCCCAGCAGGGCCAAAGGCATAAATTCCTTCAGGCAGCACAACTCCATCAGCTCCCAACACACAGCAGCAGGCATGGCAGGCACTTCATTATCATTAGCACTGCACTGTCATTCCCAGGAAAATAAATATTATATGGCAGCACTGAGTTAAAATAAAGGCCTGAAGTAACACTCAATCATCAGCAAAAACACAGGGGCTGGCTGCAGGAGAGGATTTTAGAGCTTTTTTTCCTGATCTGGGAACAAAAATGAAGCCACTTTTGTGGCTCACTCACCGTGGTTTCCTGGCCCAGGCGCTGCTTGAGCCAAGCCTTGACCTGATCCAGGGTGAGGTTAATCCCAACCAGTCCCAGCTTCCCACGTCTCTTAATGAGCTGGTCTGGCTTCACCACCAAACGCTGCAGAGGTTGGGCAAGAGAGTTAAAGGAAGAAGCATTAGAAAGTGACTTTGGTCGAGTGGTTCTCTGCAAATAGTGAAGTAAAACCTTAAATCAGTTCTGCACAGCACCCATCCTTGTAAAATTGCTTTAATCTTGGCAAATGCAGCTTCTAGTACAATATGCCTGCAAGTTTGGGTTTTCTTATGCTGTTCTTTGAGAAAAGCTGCCTTGTTTCTACTCACTGCAAGCAGACATCAGAGGCTGAGGTGACAGCTTGTTCTGCCTTTTTCTTTGATGAAAAAACCCAATAAAAGTCATGACAGACACAGACAGTTGCTCACAAAAATTAAAAAAACAAAGCTCCTGCTAGGGCCAGGGTCATGCACATTTCAGCCAACTGACTGTGGCTTTTTATAAGATACCCATGGATAGCTGCTCCTGGGTTACACACATCTCTAGCTTGCAAATCTCCTTTTAAAGAACCAAACTAGAACTGGCTGTCATTCTCCTGTAGCACTGATATGTCCTGGAACTTCAACTGAAGAGTCAGAACACACTGTGCTGCAGTAAAGGACACTGAGCATGGACTTGCTGTTGGACCTGAAGCCCTTTCCAGCCTTACAGAACCTGCATTAAAAGCCCAAAAACAACCTTGCTACCTTTCTGGCTTCCTGCAAGGCTTTCAGAAGCACTGCTGATCTCCTCCTGCAGTTCATTCAGGCACTTGAGCATGGAACATCTAATTAGTGCAGGGCTTTTATCAGTCAGTCAGTCAAGGACTATGAGACATTCGTGTTCTCCAGCCAATGACTTAATTATATTAACCACTGGAAAGGAGCCAGTTTGGACAGCTAATAAAAAAGAGCTCTGGGTATGTTTTCTCTACAGAAAGTGTGAGGATATGAGATACAGAGATAAATGATTTTGCACTGAAAATTTTAAAAAAGGAAGTTTTCCCTAACATTTTGCTTGGATTCAAGAAAAGCAGTGTCCTAACCTGACATGGGGAGAGTACTCCCTCATTTCAGAGAGCAAAGCTTTGAGAATAGGGACTGACATCTCTGTCTGAATCTCTGTCCTTTACCTTCTGTGCAGTTATGAGCAACTGCTTCAGTTATCTCTGCTCCTTTATTTCACAGTCTTAAAGGAATAATCAGCCCCTCATGAGGTGATACTGAGCTTTGAAGCAAGATTTGTTTCTTCATCAGGCTTGGGATTGACTGCAGCAGAGCAGCAGCAGTGACTGGTTATAGGAATGGGCTCTTTGTTGATGGAGTGACAAAACTATCCTTTGTCCCCTTAAAAAGGAAATAAGCCCAGAAGTTTCTCTTCTCAATTAGGTGAAAAGGCATTTTATAGGACTTTGGGGACTTCACCTCAAACTTAAGGATAGCTAATTGGACAGGAGCCAAAAAGTCCTGCCTAAGCAATTTACTAGAAAAAGAAGAAAACAAAGAAACTAATGTTTTTTGTCAGGTGTTTTACTAGAAGCAAGAACCTCTTGCACCTAGATTGGTTTTTATCTGTGAAGAGTTTGTTATTTTGCCTTTTACTAAAACCTTTTTGTTTCCAAAAAAGGTTTGGAAACAAAAAGGTTTTATTAACAGAAGCCAGAAGGCATAAAACCAGCAGGATAAGGTAGCTGAGCTATCTTGGGTGTAAAATATATCTCCAGAAGCTTATGATTTTCTCTGAGCCAGGTCTCATATTCCAACTGGTCCTTCAGGAAGGGTCTGGAGCAGTGCTCAGGTGCTGCAGGAGGGCAGATCCTGCTGTCCCTGCCCTTACCTCGCTCAGGAGCCAGGGGTGGTCCTGGGTGAGCCGTGCCCAGTCCGTGGCTGGCGTGACCCGGGCATACTTGAAGCGGTTCTGGATGGCAGAGGAGGTGCAGATGTACTTGTACAAGAACTCCTTCCCTGTCTGCTCAGAGATGGCTTTGGCTGACATGGCTGTCTAATCTGGATGGGGGAAAAAAACCCAAAAATCCATCAGGAACAGAGCCCCTGCATCACTCAGCTCAACACAAACCCAAAGCGAACCAATTACATGTCAGGTCATAAAACTCCCCTGATAAGCAAGAATTACTCACTTTGCTTAAAACTCTTACCCTGCCATGCACACTATTTTCATCCAGCCTTGTCTGCAGGGAAAGGCAGAATCCCTGCAGCTTGTCCCAGGCACCACCAAGCCTTTCCCAAAGCCACAGCTTGGAGCATCCCCTCACAGCCAGAGCAGTGCCCAGCTCTCCCCAGTGTCACAGCACCCCAGGATTGCCCCTGGTGTAACCCACCTACCCCTCTTCCTGGTGCATTTCCAGGGAGGGATCCCCTCCCTCCTACTCACTTCTCTAAGGCACCCCATATTCCCAGCCAAGCCTGACTGTGGGCATGTCAGCAATCCCCATCCCTCCTCCAAAGGGAAAAGAAAACACTGCCAGGATTACCAAAACTAGAACAGGTTTACATTACTGCTTTTTTGTTTCAGAACCAGGTTTCTTGGAAAGAGCTTTACATCTGAGACAATAAGATGCTCAAGACAACAACAAAGACTAAGTTTGGACAGCTTGTTTTTGTATTGGGGTTGTTTTTTTAAAAAAAATCCAAATTCAGTCCTTTACCTATGGATGGTTTTCTTCTCTTTTCGAGCATATTCCAAACTGATGCAAGCAAATGATTTCTGGCCTCAAGAGTGCAACTATTCTTTTTGATAAGGTATCAAAGATCCATTTATTTTTAGCTGCCATAAACACTTATTGAAAAGAATACTTCATCCCACTGACCCTGTCTGATGTGTCACACATCAGAACTGAGTGCTGTGACCAGCCAGCAGGTTTGGTGTGTCTGGGGGGGTCAGACTGCTGACAGGGAGGCTCAAGCAGCAGCTCCTCCTGCATTTTGAGTGACTGGGGTCATGTCACTGTTCCCCAAGCACTGCCAGTGCTGTTCTGTACAGTATCTAATTTTTATTTTATCTAGATCCTTCATTCCCTCATTAGTATACCAATTTATTAAAAGTTCACCTAAAGGACTACTAGGAGGTATTTTCTTAAAAACTTCCTTCCCTTTTCTCTTCCTCCTTTTCTCTTTCCTCAAGGCAAAAGCACTCTTGGGATGGATTCTGGGAGAGCTGCAAAGCAGAGGGACACCAACACAAAAAAGAGGAATTCAGATTCCATCTAAACATCTGGACAGCCAAATTCCAGAACTGCTCAGTGAGACTACCTGCCCGCACAAAACACATACCCTGCTGCAGACCCACAGAGAGAAACAGTTCACAAATTACAGTTATTTCTTGTGCTGCCCTCTGGCTAATAACCATTAGTAATCAGCTGGGCTTTTCATCCTATAAGCAAACACAGAATAGGCAGCGATTAACTAGCCATAATTAGAAATAAAGAACTTTTCTCCCTAGAGCAGAAAGGAGGAGGTGGGTCCATCCCAGCTCCTACTTCATGGTAGGAGGCAGGCTGCATTCCCTGAGCTTCCAAAACCAAGCAGGTCAGGCTGAGTAAGTGCTATTCCTGAAAGCTGATAACTGTGCTTAAGGAGCAGCAGTCAACCTTGCCACTGCCATCTTTCCAAATGCAATTCCAGGGTTAAAAAATCAACAAAGGCAAAAGACAAAGAACTGCAGGCCCACTTTCAAAGAGTTCTGATGTAAAACCTGAAAGGGATTGCAGCACAGCTTCCAATTTAATCCCATTTCAAAACAGGATCGGGCAATGCTCCTGCAGCACCCCATCTTTCATCAGACTCAACCCCCACTCTTGCACTAGAAAACTCGTCCCAGCTGCCTACTGAAACAGGCCCTGTTAGTTTATTAGCCCTAAGGTGGCCTGACTAGAGAGGAGCTCTTGTGAGCAGCCAGAGGACACCAAACCCCAAAGCAACCCCCAGGCACACACAGACACCTTCCCACAGGCAGCACAGCACTGCCCAGCCTCACAGCTGCACACACACCCCTCGTCTGTACTGCAGAGCCCAAAACTTCCCCCTGGAATGCAAGCAGAGCTATTTCTGAGAGCAAACCTGCTCCCATAATACCTGCAGCCACCATTTGTTCTGCCTGAGAGGGAGCTGCAATATTCCTGCTTGAAACTCCTTTGAAATCCATCAATTCCACAATTTGCTCAGGGCCTGTCCCAGAGAAACAGCATCACATCTCACGGCAGCACAAGCAGATGGGTAAAAAAAAAAAAAAAAAGGCAAACGTATTTCTTTAGGAAACCTAAGTATTTATCATTTCTCCAGGGTGTCACAGAGCCTCTGAACAACACTGCAGAATTTCAGTCCACAATTACAAATTAAACCACTCAGGCTGATGCTGGTTATGCCAATGAATATCCTGCAAGTGCAGGCTGTCCCTCAGGTCTTATTAAGACCAGTCCTATAAAAAAGCCTCAGTTGGAACAAGAGACATGCATGGGGTTCCCTTAAACCTGAGCCATTCCCCTCCCAGAACCATTTCTGGTCTGTTTTTATGTTGCTCCATTCTGCTGCTCCCCTGCTTTCCCTCACAACTTCATCACCTCATTTTTGCAGTAACACAAGCGGGGTAAAGAAAGAAAACTACAGAATTCTTACAATAGCAGTAGATGAATAATAACATCCTTGTGTCATGGCAACAGAACAGCAGGAATGAGGCTGTTCTGACCTTATCTGCCCGAGTTTCACATTTCCTAAATATTAGCAAGTCTTTAATCACACCCCTCACTCAGTTTTTCCACTGTTCCCTTTCTCATGGGACAGAGAGCACAAAGCAATTGCTTCAGTGTGCTGAACTGTTAAGATAAGAGAGATCAGCAGGAAAATAATCCATAGGGCATCAGCAGTTCCTGGCTGTGTGTGCTTGTGCAGGCCCATCAGAGCAGGTTCATTAACTCACTGCATCTGTTCTGCTAACACCAAACAGAACAGGGCACAGGCTCACGTCACTACAGAGGAACTGAATCTCCCCGGTTCCCCAGGAACGAGACAGGTTCAAACTCTCACCTGGCAGAATTAATCTTATTTTCAGTCATGTTTAGCACCTGCAGTGCTGGGGAGAGCAGAGGCTGCACCTCTGAAGGTAAACTCAGGGAAAATGTCCTTTTCTCTGTCCAAAACACAAGCTGTGGGATAACAATGTTCTCTTCCACTGCTCTGTTCAGCATTCATCAGCCAAGACTGAGGGGCAGTTTTCACAGCATTTCAAGCCCCAGACCTTGCACCCACCACACACAAGGGCAGAATCATGTCAGCAGGACAAGTGCCACAGATTCCCATGAATTATTTGTGTTCATTTAGTGAGGCTCCAACACCAACAGCTTCTCTGCAACACCTTGGAGACCTCTCTCTCATCATCCATACCCACTGATTCACAAGAGCTGAATTCCAGCCTTTGCTAGCAAGTAAGAGACATGGATTAGATCATATTTTCAGGAGCTCAGCAGCACTTATTCCCTCAAAACATCACCTCTCAGATATATACAAATAAGCTGATGCTTGGGGAAACTTTCCTGAGTGTATTGACAGAAAAACCATCAGGATGGTGGCAAGGCAGGCAAGAGTCCTCGAGCTGGATGCGGAGTTTGCTGTGACACAACTGATCTATCTGCCCCAATAGATCAGCAACCAGCTGAAGGATGCACCCAAAAAATCCAAAGGAAACACAGATGGAGCAACAGGGAGGCATTCCTGACACAGAACTCAGGTGGAGTCTCCCTGACTGCCAGGAGATCAGTGATGTGGCCCTGCTCAGTGTGACACAGTCTGCTCTGCGAGGGGAGAAAAAGCATCACAGACATTGATTTAGTTTGTTTTTCTTCTAAGCAGAAGAAGAGGCGTAACTCAGCTTCACCAATGTGTGCTCACACATGGAATTCTCTGAGATCTGGATGGGTACTGAGCTCCAGCTGTACCAGAACAACACTTCAGGCCAGGAGGAAAGGACTCCTTCTGCAGCGAAGGCTCGACGCCCACTCTCCCAAGAACTGTGTCAACAAACCCACACCATAAAGCAGCCTCTCCCCTCCATTCTGGGTAATTTATTAACACAGTTCAAGCCAAGCCAGTATTTTCAGCCCATGGCAGCATGAAAAATTACATCAGCTCCCACCTGGCACAGCCGTGTGTTTCATCAGAGGATGGTGAGGGCTCAGAGCCGCAGCCAACGTGAGGTCATGGTCCCCCAGCTGGGGTTGGGAAATGCTCTGTGGGGTGATGCAAACAGGTGCTGCATGCCCAGCTCTGGGGGAGGCTCCTGCACACACAGAACCTCTGAGAGAAACACGGCAGCCAGGGAGGAGCAGGGACCGTGGACTGGTTACATGTGGCTAACAGAGACCTGGTGGGCACCCAGTGCCACAGGGGGGAATCTGGGAATCCTGTCATTGAAGATCATCTAATTCTGCAGCCTTAGGGCTCCTTAACAAGCTTACTCCTTAAATCATTACAGAATGTACAGCAGTAAAGAGCTCCCTGGCCACTGTGGCGGGGCAGGACTTCCAACTGTGGCTGTCCTTGTTTGGGAACCACTTCAGGCAGTGCTGGAATAGCCCTGATACCTGGAGAGAGCTGCAGAGTCTCACATGCAGGACACCCAGCGGGGTTTGGGTAGCAGCACTGGAAACCACACTTCACAAACGCTGTCAGAGGGGGCTGGTGGGGATCTCATCAAACAAGACCTGTGATTAGTGCACTCTGAAGGATAGAATTCATACACCCAGCTGTAACCAGCGACCCAGCAGGGAATTTGGGGGCTCTGCAGCCCCAGCGTTTCCAGAGCTGATACTCTGAGCTCCAAACCCACTTAGGGATCAGAAAGTACAGACACCTCCAAACAGGATAGCCAGGGTGCAGCTCAGCTTTCAGCCTGCAGACAAACTGTTCAAGAGAGAGGAGGGAGAGTCCGCAGAGCAGGATGAGAATTTCGAAAGCAGCAAGACAAACAGGAGGTGTTTGCAAGCAGCAAACAGGACAGCTGGAACACAGCCGACTGTCCTGGGGAGGGAGCGACACACGGGCTGCGCACACACCGCCGCCCGCACGGGAACAGCGCGATCCCCGCGCGGGGCTACTCCTAAAGGAGTACTTTTAATTTCTGACTCCAACATTTATAGATTTCCAAATGGATTGGAAGGTGACAGTGCCACCTCTCCAATGACACCGAAGGGATTTTCCTCATGGCAGGGGAGGAAAGCGCTTTGGCCAAGGCCCCCTTGGACCAGGGGGGAAATGTATAAAGCCGGACCTTTTCCCATCCCCGTGGAAATCTCCGCGCTGTCACCCCCGCGCACCGTCCGTGCCCCGGAGCCGCACCGAGCAGGGCATCAGCACGGCTGACGGAGCCCCCGCAAGGTCAGGGCGAGGGGCTCCATCCGTACCGCATCGCACACCCGCCACTTGAGCGAGCCCGCGGCGCTCCCTGAGCCCGCGGGCCGCTCCCGGCGCTCGCCCGCCCGTACCGCCAGCCACGGGGGCCGCGGCCGGCCAGAGCCAGCGCGGCTCCCGCCTCCTCAGACGCGTGGGCGCCGCCGGCGGAGGGGCCGCGCCACGTGCCAGGCGCAGCCCGGCGCTGCAGCCGCCCCAGCACTCACCTGGGCCCCGCTCGGCCGCTCCCGCCCCGCTCCGCTGCCGCTCCGGCCCCGCTCGCGCCGCCGCCGCCGCCTTTTGTTCGCGGAGCGCGGCCTCCCCGGCCCATCGGGCTACGGCCGCCGCCGCCGCCCATTGGCCGCCGCCGCTACCACGTGCGCGTTGCCTGAGCGCCCGCCGCGCACCCATTGGCCGCCGCCGGTGGGGTGCGGCCGCGCGGCCTTGTGGGAGTCGTAGTTCCGGCGCCATCGCCCCGCCCTCGGCGGAGCCAGCGGCCGTGACCCCCCACGCCGGACCCGCCGCCGCTGACGTAACCGGCGGCGATGACGTCAACAGGCCCACCGCCCAGCGGTACCGGCGGCGGGAACGGGGCTCCTTCCCCAGCGCCGGGGCTGCGGGCGGTGCCCGGTGGTACCCACGGGGAGTGGCGGCACTGCCACAGCCGGGTCACCGGTGCCTCCCGAAGCACCGGGAGCGCTGCTCCGTTTCCTCCCAGCCTCTCAGGGCGGCCGCCACGGTTCTCCCGCTTCCTGGGAACACCCACCCCACACTCGCTTTTCCCCGGGGCTCCCGGCCCGTGACTAACGCTGAGGAATGGCGCTGAGGGGGAGCTGAGGGAGCAGCAAGGAGCTGAGGGAGCACCGGGCACTGAGGGGGAGCTGAGGGGGCACCGGGCACTGAGGGGGAGCTGAGGGGGCACCGGACACTGAGGGGGAGCTGAGGGACCACCGGGCACTGAGAGGGAGCTGAGGGGGCACCGGGCACTGAGGGGGAGCTGAGGGAGCACCGGCCACTGAGGGGGAGCTGAGGGAGCACCGGGCACTGAGGGGGAGCTGAAGGGAGCACCGGGCACTGAGGGGGCAGCAAGGAGCGGAGGGGGCACCGGGCACTGAGGGGGAGCTGAGGGAGCACCGGGCACTGAGGGGGAGCTGAGGAAGCACCGGGCACTGAGGGGGAGCTGAGGGAGCACCGGGCACTGAGAGGGAGCTGAGGGAGCACCGGGCGCGGCGGACGCGCAGCCCTGTCCCGGTGTGGTGGCAATGTCACCGGGCTGGGCACAGACCTGCGGCAGCCCCTCACGAACACAGGGCTGCTGCCCGCCCCGCTGGGGACGGCGTTTTACACCCCGTGGGGGAAAATCTCCCGGTAAAACAGCTACGGAGCGCCTCATCTGCCTGAAATCGCCCGGCCGGTTCCCCGGGGACGGGGTGTGTCAGCCCGGCCGCCCACTCCGGAGCTCGGCAGTGCG
The DNA here is from genome assembly GCA_039654755.1 of Calcarius lapponicus. NCBI lineage: Eukaryota > Metazoa > Chordata > Aves > Passeriformes > Fringillidae > Calcarius > Calcarius lapponicus. The sequence goes on along the minus strand of JBBFKN010000011.1, from coordinate 4,017,719 downwards.
CGTCTCCCCACCCTGGCGTGACCCCCACCCCGCCTCCCGCCCCGGCGGCGGCCGGCCAGCGGTGCTGGGTCGCGGCCAAGCCCCGGGCAGCGCCGAGCGGGTCGCGGAGCCGGGCAGTGCCATTAAATGTCCCCGGTGCCGAGCGGGACAGATGCCCTCCTCCTCCCCCCGCCCTTACTGTGAGTCACTTGGCAGGAACAAAGTGTTTCAAGCACAGATCTTGGCGGAGAGTCTGAACCGGCGCCAAAATAAAGTCAGGACCGGCGTGCTGATGGGAGTGAGCGAGCAGCGTTCGCCGTTCGGCATTTATTTGGCCAGGATTACACCCCTCAGCGGCGAAACCGGTGCCGAAGAACCCTGCGGGACACACGGGCCATTGCCCGCTGGGGCAGAGGAACCGGCTCTGCCCGGTGTTCCGTGGCACCGCGGCTGAACGGAGCGGCCGCGCAGGGCTCCGGGAAGGCGGGTGGAAGAACAAAACCCCACGGGCACGGAGCCGGGCCGGGTCAGAGGCACCGCGAGCGAGCGGCGGGGCCGGAGCGGGGCCGGAGCCGCCCGGGACACCGGCACCGCACGTGGGCACCGGGCGGGCGCGTTCGTCCCTTCCGGGGCGGGGCAGCTCACCGGAAGTGGGCGTTACCCGGTAACCGTTGCTTGGCAACGGCGCCGCGGCGCAGCCATGGCGGACGACGACCTCATGCCCGTCGTCTCCTTCGGGAGCCTGATGAGCGAGGGGATAGCCCTGAGCCGGCGCGGCCAGCACGACAAGGCTCTAGGCTGCTTCAATGACGTGAGGGCTCCGCGGTCCGGGAGCACCGAGATGCCCACGGGCGGGAGGGGCCGCCCCGGTTCAGGCGGGGCAAGAGGGGGGGACACGGAGGGACGTGTGCCCAGGAGGTGGTGACCCAGACGGGGCAGTTCAGGGACAGGGCAGCGCCTGCAGCAGCTGTGAAAAACAAAAGAAGACTCTTCAGTAAAATCCTTGTAGTTTTATCTGTCGCTATAGGACACGCAGCTTTTTGATGGTAAAAAAGAGAAGTTTTAATTTCTGACTCCAACATTTATAGATTTCCAGAAGTGACAGTGGATTGGAGGGTGACAGTACCACCTCTCCAATGACACTGGACAAACCAACAGTCCATCAAATTTCTCTTTTCCTATAAAAGAATGCAAAACAATTAAGTTATTTACATAAAGCATGTGAGACAGTTCCTTACAAAAATGTAAACATCAGAAGGCTTAGAAAAACTTAAAAAATCAGGGTGACATTTATCCTCATCCATCATCAAGATCGATGTGGGAGCTGTAGCATCAAATACCTGTATTTGTGTTATTTGTGGTGGTGAGCCAGCACAGGTGACACGTCCCTGTCTGTGGTTGCAGGCACTGAAGCTGAGAGCAGGGGACAAGCACTGCCTCATCACCCGCTCCAAGTGTTTTCTGAAACTTGGGGACACAGAAAACTCCTTGAAAGACGCTGAAGCCTCGCTCCAAATTGACAATACATTCTATGAGGTAACCAGCTGAAGGGGTAGGAGGGGGGTGGCCAAGGATCTGTGAGACCCTGCAGGGCCTGAGGCAGAGCTGTGAGGAAACTCCAAACCCTCCTGAGATTTCTGCTGCTCTCAGAGCTGTTGAGGTGCTCAGGCACCTCCAGGTGTGGGGTTTAATGTGTGCAAGCTGTGGCAATGTTCCTCACTCAGGGCTCACCAAATGTTGAATTTGCAGGCAACCCCAACAAGGGAAGAGATGAGAATCTTGGCTCCATGTTTCAGAAGGCTGATTTATTATTTTATGATATATATTATATAAAAAGAAAATGATATATTAAAACTATACTGAAAGAATAGAAGAAAGGATTTCATCAGAAGGCTTGAAAGGAATGGAATGATAATAAAATCTTGTGACTGACCAGAGAGTCGAAGACAGCTGGATTGGGATTGGCCATTAATTAGAAACAACCACATGAGACCAATCAAAGATGCACCTGTTGCATTCCACAGCAGCAGATAATTATTGTTCACATTTCATTTCTGAGGCCTCTCAGCTTCTCAGGAGGAAAAATCCTAACAAAAGGATTTTTCATAAAATATGTCCGTGACAGCAAGCTGTTACAGCCCTGGGCTCTCACACAGGAATTACTCGAGCTCCATCAAAATTTTCCCTCGTTTTATCAATTTCTTCCCCCAAATGTCATTTTAGGGGCTTTACCAGAAAGCAGAGACCCTGTATGCCATGGGGGACTTTGAGTTTGCGCTGGTGTTTTACCACCGAGGCCGAAGGCTCCGCCCCGACCTGCACAAGTTCCAGCTGGGCATCCACAAGGCTGAGGAGGCCATTATCAACTGCATTGGGAGTAAGGAGTGTCACTTTCTGCCCCCTATGAGCCTGGGCAATGCTGTTCAGGGCACAGCTGGTGCCAAAGCAGCTCTGCAAGTGACCCAAGAGCCCCACAGCAGAGCCTCTCTGCTTCTGGGTTCTTGTTCTCTGTGGCAGATAAATCCAGAAGCACCAGGAAGCACCACAGAGTCCCAACCCTGCTGGTTTTTTATTTTTCTTCTTTCTTTCTCCTCTGAATGCTGTTCACACACAGTGCCTGATGCCTTTAGTTCTGTAGGTAAATCCTGACACTCCAGTTTCCAAAATCATCATGGAAACTTTCCAGAGAATACAGAGCAGAGCAGCTCATCTAATCCATGACATGCCTGTCGCCTCCCAGTACACGAGGGGAGCTGACAAGGGAGTTGGAGACACCCTGGAGTGCCAGGACAAGGGGGAATGGCTTCCCACTGCCAGAGGGCAGGGTTGGATGGGATATTGGGAAGAATTTCTTCCCTGTGAGGGTGGTGATGCCCTGGCACAGGTTGCCCTGAGAAGCTGTGGCTGCCCCACCCCTGGAAGCGTCCAAGGCCAGGTTGGATGAGGCTTGGAGCACCCTGGGGTAGTGGAAGGTGTCCCTGCCCACGGGAGGTGCAATTCCAGGGGATGGAACAGCATGAGCTCTGAAGTTCCTTCCAGTGTAAACCATTCTGGGATTCCATGATTGTATTCAAACCATTCTGGGATTCCATGATTTTATTCAAACCATTCTGGGATTCCATGATTGTATTCAAACCATTCTGGGATTCCATGATTTCATTCAAACCGTTCTGGGATTCCATGATTTCATTCAAACCATTCTGGGATTCCATGATTGTATTCAAACCATTCTGGGATTCCACAATTTTATTCATACCATTCTGGGATTCCATGATTGTATTCAAACCATTCTGGGATTCCATCATTTCATTCAAACAGTTCTGGGATTCCATGATTTCATTCAAACCATTCTGGGATTCCATGATTTCATTCAAACCGTTCTGGGATTCCACGATTCTATGATCTACCTGCAGCACTCATGGCAGAATCCATTTTGAGACCTTTCTCCCTTTTATTCAAAGCTTGATATGCAATGTGCCATGCTACCTCAGACTGGCCTCCTGAAATCCTGACTCTCCTCCAATTTCCATTGCAAAAGAGCAGTGAAACTGTTGACTCTTGTGACGAGCTCTGCTTTCACCATTCCTGGCTCAGATCACTGAGCAGCTCCTGGAGAGGCCAAGGACCTCGTGGGGTTTAAAACAAACAGAAAACTCATCCCTTTTCACTTAGATTTTCTCTCAGCCCTGCCAGCAGGTGTGGACAGGACGTGTCCCAGTGTGGGGCACAGACACAGCTCACCTGGGGCTGCCACCTCTGCCATGTGAGTGGAACACGTGTGAGGCTCCTCTGGGGCTGCCAAACCTGTGGGGTGGGTTGGAGCCTGTCCCTGCCCAGCTCCTGGCACACCCCACTCACACCCCACACACATTCCCAGCTAGGCCAGGGCCTCCCTCTCCCAAAATTTCAAAACTTCAGCCCCTCCCCCTGTTAAACAGTGGCACCAGAGCCTGCAGCACTTTCAGATGGGATAGTTGTTTAAAAAAAAAAAAAAAACAGGGAAGGTTTCCAGATCTGGCCTGCTTTCCTCCATTCCTGCTGCTTCCTGAGCTTAGCACAATGCTCAGATCTCATCACAGCTCCAGCTGAAATCTTCCCAGCTCAGTATCCTGAGCTAAGAGCTCTGACCACCTTTGGACCCCCTGGGCTGCAGGCACAGAAATGAATTTAAAAAATAGAAAACTGATATTTAACTAAACATAGCTAAACTAATATAACTAAAAATACTTTAAATCAGTCAATAGCTGTGAGATGCAGGGAAACACGTGGATGTTTGAACAGTTGGGAAATGCACACACATTAACAGGGCACATCCCCCAGCTGCTTCCCTGGCTCTGCTTCACCTGGGTGGGTGGGATCACCTGCCCCTGTGACCCCCCTGTGTTTGTGCTCCTGGTCTGGGCCCCAGGGCTGCTGAAGGGAATTCTGCAGCAGCCTCAGCAGCTCTGTCCTTCCCTCTGACCAAACAAAGAGCTGTTCCTTTCCAGGGTGCAGACAGATGGTGGTGAACACAATGGGCATAATCAGTGCACAAACCTTTAAAATACCTTTCCTTCCATTTCATGCTCCAGCTGTGATCCCCCAGAAGAAGCTGCATCCTTCTCCTTCAGTTTCTATGCAGGATGTACCCTTTCTGTAGGAATATTGCAACAGGAGCCCCCCTGGTGCTGTGTGAATTAAAATCCCAAGAGGAGCTGCTCCCAGAACACACTAACACCCCCTATCCCATGGGAAGGGATGAGAAAAGTGGTTGAAACTGAAAGTTTTGGGCTTGGTACCTTTATGGGCATTTTACTCCCAACTTACAAATTTACTCAACTCAATTTGTGAGTATTTATATCACAAATATTGGTGAGAATTTTTACTTGGTAAATTTCTCACCAGGTGATACACCTACACTATTCCATATAATCTATTTCACACTTTTGTGGATTCCAGTCTATCTTGAAGTCTAGGAAATGTTCTCCATGAGTGAGGGTCAAAGTCAGAGCTCCTCTGGGGGTCAGGACAGAGCAGCAGACCCTGCATGGTTGTGTGCAGCACTAACCCAGGCTCCTCTGTGTTTGCAGATCCATCCTCAGTGAAGCTGGAGAACAAGGAGGAGCTGTGCTTTGTGAGCAGGCAGGCAGAGGTACAGCACAGGGCTCTTGCTGGAGAAGCTTCTGGAGCTGTTGTGATGCTGAAATGGGCACCAGAGGAGTGACAGTCCTTGCAGGGATGTGGCTGTGGGAGCAGTGGGCCTGCTGAAGGGCTCCTTGAGCATTAAAACACACTGGCCTGTCATGGCTTGTCTGTCATGGACCTGCTTTTAATGCAGGTCTGGCTCAATTCACCCAGAATTTAAAGGGGAGGCAGAAGGGCAGGAAGAGCCACCATGCAGGAACAAAATCTGGAATTTCTCCTCCAGCCCCATGTCTGGGGGTGTTGCCAGCCACCCATCGAATGAGTAACAGCCCAGAGGTCAAAGAGGGCACAGTGAGCTCCAATATTGACTTTGGGTTTACCTGATGTTTAAGGGTCACAGTTTTGATAATGGACACTTTCTTTATTGCTTCACTTTTGGTTGCTCCATTGCAGTAGTGTCTTGTTCCTCTGAAAAGCCAGAACTAGTTCTTGCCCTTTCTGTAACACCCTTGTGGTCCCCCAGGGAGCACAATTGGCTGCAGAATTTCAGTTGCTCATGGCCAAAGCATCTGGTGAGACACTGGCTTTTTGCTTTTATTTAAAAAATAAGTTGTCTTATATGGAGTATAAACAGAATTCTGCTCATTCCAGTGTTCCTCACTGATGTCCCTCAACTCCTTTTGTTTTTCTCTAGCTGCAGAGCAAAAAAGACAACCAGAAACAGCAAAACAAACCAAAGGACCAAAAGGATCACAAACAGACCAAGAAGCAGAGTCCAAAAACAGAGCAACAGCTTCTGGGACAGCTTTATGCTGACAAGGCATATCTGGAGAAGTTGCTCAAGGATGAAGGTGTTTCTCCTTCTCAGCAGATTCTGTTTTTCTTTCTTCCCTTTTTTATTCTTCTTTATTTCTTTTCTTCTTTTAAATCCCTGTGACTCTTAGTTAACTATTCCAGAGCTCACAGTGGTGGGGACACAGGCAGGTGTCTGCTCATGGGGCTATGACTCCTCTGTGGGTTTGTTTAAAATGCTGTCAAGGTCAAGATGCAGGAATTGGAGAAGTGTCTTATTTCAGAAAAAGGCACAAAGATGATGCTCCTTTAGTCATATTTCTAGGGAACTTTTCACCCAGAAATAGAGAAGTGATTAAGATTTGCTTTGCTCACAGGTTTTACACTGTTGCCAGCACTAATTACACATGTGGGTGGTCTGGTTTGCAGGCAGGTAAATGCCCTCTCACTTTCCATCTGCCAGCCTGATCCACAGCCCTGTTCAAAGGGTCCTGTCAATACAGATGTGCCATACAGATGTTCTGTCCCAGAGCACAGGTGCTCAGCACAGCTGGCCCCACTTACTGGGCCCCTTCTTACCTCTGATCAGCAGAGAAGGCAGCAGACATGAGGCTGGAACACCAGCTCAGCTCACTGAACCACAGGGGTAGCAGAGTTTTATTGTATTTGTGGGGTGCCCTGATGAAGGAAGGAATGATTAATCTGACTCTATGTTCTCAGAGGGCTTATATTATATTATATTATATTATATTATATTATATTATATTATATTATATTATATTATATTAAATTATATCATATCATATCATATCATATTATACTAAAGAATACAGAAAGGATACTTATACAATGCTAGAAAGATAATGAAAACTCGTGACTCTTTCCAGAGTCTCAACACAGCTTGGCCCTAGTTGGCCAAAGAGTGAAAACAACTCACACCAGAATCCAATGAATCAATCACCTGTGGGTAAACAGTCTCCAAACACATTCCAAAGGAGCAAAATGCAGGAGGAGCAAATGAGATAATTATTGTTTTCCTTTTCTCTGAGGTTTCTCAGTGTCCCAGAAGAAAAATCCTGGGTGAAGGGATTTTTCAGAAGATGTGAATGTCACAGAGTTTATTGTTAGCTCCCCCATCACCTCAGCTCTGAGGAGCACAGGACACTTTAATGAAAAACATTCCCAGTCAATTCCCCACTGAGCTACAGCTCAGGTCTGTTGATTCTCACCTCGGTTCTACCTTATCTTATTCCCAGACTTGATGCAGAGCAGCACAAGGCAGGGGGCCAAAGTCAAGGACCTGGTTTTGGATGGCATCTTGTACCTGAACCGGCGGCGGGACTTCTGGCAGCAGCAGAAGCCGATCTACGCGCGGGAGTACGAGCGCAGGCTCCTGCGGCAGGGCCGGGCGCGGGACAAGAAACAGAAACCATCCGACATTGCCAGAGCCATCGCCAAGGAGATGGAGGATATCGAGCTGAGTAGGTTCCTGGCTGTGGGGAGCTCTTTTCCTGAGCTTTGAGGGTTAGCCACTTCACCAGGCCTCAATTCCTGAGGATCACAGAATCCCAAGATGGTTTGGGTTGGAAGGGACCTTGAAGCTCATCCTGTTCCACCGCCCCTACCATGGGCAGGGACATCTTCCACTATCCCAGGTTGCTGCAGCCTGGCCTGGAACACCTCCAGGGATGGGGAATTCACAAGGCAGGGGGTCAAAGTCATGGACCTGGTTTTGGGTGGCATCTCCTACTTGAACCAGTGGTGGGACTTCTAGCAGCAGAAGCCAATTTATGAGCACAGGGTCCTGCAGCAGGGCCGGGTACAGGACAAGAAACAGAAACCATCTGACATTGCCAGAGCCATTGCCAAGGAGATGGAGGACATTGAGCTGAGTACGTTCCTGGCTGGAGGCTGAGTGCCTCCCACTGCTGTGGGGAGCTCTTTTCCTGAGCTTTGTCTGAGGGTTGGCCACTTCACCAGGTCTCAATTCCTGAGTATCCCAGAATCCGAAGATGGTTTGGGTTGGAAGGGTGTGGTATTTTCTGGGGTCCCCCATGGCAGGAAGGAATAAATCTGAATGTTCTTAGAAGGGATATGATATGATATGATATGATATGATTGATATGATATGATATGATATGATATGATATGATATGATATGATATGATATAGAAAGGATACTTTCAGAAGGTTACAAAGAATGATAATGAATCTCTTGACTCTTTCTCCAGAGTCCGACACAGCTTGGACCATGATTGGTCATTAAGTGAAAACAATTCACATGAAATTAATCAAACAACCACCTGTTGGATAAACAATCTCCAAAACACATTCCAAAGCAGCAAAACACAGGAGAAGTAAATGAGATAATATTGTTTTCCTTTTTCTCTGAGGCTTCCCAGGAGAAGAATCCTGGGCAAAGAGGATTTTTCAGAAAATATGATGGTGACAGAAGGGACCTTGAAGTTCATCCCACCCCCTCCTACCATGGGCAGGGACACCTTCCACTATCCCTGGTTGCTCCAAACCTCATCCAACCTGGCCTGGAACACCTCCAGGGATGGGGAATTCACAACTTCTCAATGTCTCTGTGCCACACCCCAGTGTCCAACTCTGCTCCCTGTCCCCAGTGCTGGCCAGAGGTTCCGCTGAGCAAAGCTGCAGGAAAGCTGAACGTCTGCTGAAAAAGATACAAGCCTGGTCAGAGGATGAAGTTCCCAACAAGTATGAACTGATTGGGAACCTCCACAGCTGCATTGGGAATGCCCAGCTGGCAATGGGACAGATGGAGGCAGCTTTGCACAGCCATAAGATGGATCTGGAATGTGCCAGGGAGCAGTAAGTTCTGGGAAGTTCAGGTGGGTGGAGAAAGGGGAAAATACCTCTGTGGGGGTGTTTTAGCATTAGGTAAAGTAATCCTTACCTGGGGGTTTAACAGGGTTACACATTCAGCTCTGCACAAGTATTAGGGTGTGTGGTGAATTTTTATCTTCACTGTTTCAAAATAAGGAACCTGAAGCAGATTTTTAAGGACCCACAGCACAGGGCATATCAAAACCTCTTCTGTAGCAAAGCAAAAGAACACAAGTCCAAGTCTCAGCACTTTAATCTTGAGCAGGTACTTTCTTCTCAGGAAGACCAGGGTTGAAATTGATCCAGCATTCTGCTACATTTTGTGTTAAACTTCTTTTCACAGAGACCATTAAGCATGGCTTGAAATAAAGGTCTCTTCCAGGAGCACTTACCTGTCTGCACCGGACACATCCCACAGCTCTTCCAGCTGAACCACAGTGAAGCAAAATGTAGTCTTAGATGTAGCAAGTTTGCAAAGCATAACAGAAATCATGGAACAGTGCCTTGAAGTGATTTGGGACTTTTTTTGGCAGTAGTGCACTGAGCTTTTAAAATATCACTGAGTGGTTATTTCTCATTTTCAAAAATCCTTTTGGAAATGAATGTTGGTTTAGGAAAAGGCTGCCACTCTCCTGGTGGTGGCACTCCCCGAGCAGGCCAGGTAAAGGCAGGAATTATCAGGAGAGAGGGGAGGAGATGCCGGGTTTGGGACCTCGCTGAACCCGAGGTGACGGGGAGTGACGGGCAGGCTGCACCCTCTGGCGGCTGCAGCTGGAGACGCCGCTAATGACTCCTTAATTACTCGCGTTAATTACCTCGTGACGCGGGTTTGAGCCCTTACGGTCCCTTCCCACCCAAACTGCTCTGTGATTCCATGACTCCCGTGGCATTTATCTGCTCCTCGCACAGGCTTTTCCATCCCTAAGCTAAGGCTAGGCAAAGAAGCATCTCACTGCTTCTGAAGATGAGAATGAGGATAATTAAAAAAAAAAAAAAAAAAATTAAAGCCCACAGGGCTTTATTACAGAAGGAGCTGCCTGTAGCATGGAGCAGAGCTTAGTCCAGGCACAGGATCAGGGCTGGTGTCAGGAGTCTGCAGACACTGCAGACATCTTTTTGTGTCTTTGCTTTGAAAAACAGAAATCATCCATGAGTTGTTCCCACAAAGGGAAACAGAGGCAATGAAAAGTGGAAAGATTTGCTGTCAGATTTGCATAAAATTTAATAATAATCAAAGGCAAAGTGAAACCATTTCCTCTGTGTCTCATGGGGTCAGCTGCCAGAGCTGTAGATAAAATCAAAAATCAACCTTCACTTCATGACTTTCATCCTGACCTGGGCCCTTTACTTCCTAACAATTTTCTGAGGGAAGGGGAGCACCAAGGGGACCATGAAGAAATGCAGAGTGAGTGAGGAACAGGAGGATGTCAGTGCCACAATCCCTTTGTCTCCCTGCCCCAGCACTCTGCCAGATGCCATGTCCCGGGCCCTGGACAACATCGGCCACGTGTACGCCCGAATTGGAAAGTTCCAGCAGGCCATCAACACGTAAGTACAGCCCAGCAGCAAAGGCATCAGGGGCTGGAGGGACCCAGGCCGTGGTTTTTGAGTTGTGTGTTCTCACTGCAGCCAGGCCTGGGGAAGTTTTCACACCTGAGCCTGTGACCGTGTTCACAGGAGTTCTTGGATGAGGGAAGAATGAGGATCTGACTCCATGTTTCAGAAAGGCTTGATTGATTATTTTATGATATATATTACATTAAAACTATACTAAAAGAATAGAAGAAAGGATTTCATCAGAAGGCTGGCTAAGAATAGAAAAAGAAGGAATCATAACAGAGGCTTGTGGCTCGGACAGAGAATCTGAGCCAGCTGGACTGTGATTGGCCATTAATTAGAAACAACCCCATGAGACCAATCACAGATCCACCTGTTGCATTCCACAGCAGCACATAACCATTGGTTACATTTTGTTCCTGAGGCCTCTCAGCTTCTCAGGAGGAAAAATCCTAACAAAAGGATTTTTCATAAAACATGTCTGTGACATGTGCCCTTTGCTATCAAATCAGTGGTTGAGTTGTAATTGTACCCAGTGAGTGTTGGTAAAGGTTTGTCTGTCTTACTCTGCTTGAAGCTGGGAGGAGAAGATTCCACTGGCCCAATCCAGCCTGGAGAAGGCCTGGCTTTTCCATGAAATTGGACGGTGCTACCTTGAGCTGGATAATGCTGAAGTAGCCCAAGATTATGGAGAGCAGTCCCTGCAGTCAGCAGATGAAGAGGGAGATGTGGAGTGGCAGCTCCATGCCACCGTGCTGGTGGCACAGGCACAAGGTAAAGATGTGGGCACAGGTTTTGCTCTCAGGGTGGAGAAGCTGGTCTGAAAACATCTCTAGGATTTAACAGCCAAAGCAACTGCTTAGATAAAGACTGACTTGATTACTTCTTGCTGTTCTCCTGCTCCTGGGCTAAACCAGCTGATATCCCTGTCTGTTCTAGTGAAATTGAAAGATTACCAGTCTGCAATCCTGAATTTTGAAAGGGCTCTGGAGAAGGCAAGGCTTGTGCCCAGTGAAACCGCTCAAAATGGCATCATTGCGGTAAGGGGGATGGAGGAGGAGCTCTGGGCAGCCTCTGGGAGAAGCTGTTATCCCAGCTGGAATTCTCCAGCCAGTAATGCCACAGAAATGCACTTTTACACTAGGAAGGGATTTGGTAATGATAGCTAAAGAAAACGGGAAAATGTTGGGTATGTAGCTGCATTTCTGGGGCTTTTATTAAGAACTTCATCCCTTTCAGGCCTTGGATAATGTGAGCAAAAGCTTCATTGCAGAGCTGAACACAGGCCACAAAGACGGGACGATTCCCTCACATGAAGGTACTTGTCATTCCTGCCTCTGCACCCAGAAATGGGGAAAAAACCCTCTCCTGTCCTGCACACCAGCATCACCTTGGAATTCCCACAACACCCATTTCCTTGCAAGTATTGAATTAAAATCTTGGTGGAAGTCCGGGATTGCTTCAGCTGTGCTCCCTGAGTGTCCCCTGCAGGCTGGCCCGGTGTCACCAACATCCCGGCCCTGTCCCAACCCTGGTGGGGTTCGGGAGGGTCCTGGCAGGGCGCTGTGCCCTCAGCCCCCGGGGCTGCTCCCCTCAGGCTGTGCCAGGACCTAGAGGGCACTGAGACATTCCTGGTGAGGGTAAGGGAGCCCGGGGGCCTTTCTTGTGCCCAGCTGCTGAGTTCTAGGACGTGGCTTAAGTTTCCTTTTCCCTTCCCAGATCGCCTCTTCAGCAGTGAAAGCATAAAAACCACCGGTGAGAATGTGGAAGAGGAGGAGAAAGGGAATCAGGATGAAACGCCGTAAGAGGAAGCCAGAAACGATACAGAGAAGAAGAAGGGTTAAAGGGGGGAAGTAAGTAAGCAGAAGGAAAGCTTAAAGGGGGGAAACAGACAAGGAAATAGAGGACAGCAGAGGGAAAAGTAGAGCCTAGGCGGGAAGTTGAAATAAATATTGAGCAAGCGTCGTACCCAGCGCTGCAGTGATGTGTCCCTAGCAGGGAAGGAGCTGGTCCGAGCCGCCGCCGTTCTCGGAGCGCTGACTGTCCCGGCAGCAGCCCCGGGCGGGGCGGGAGGCTGAGCCCCCGGGGAGGGCTCGGCCCGGCCCTCGGGGGCGGGCGAGTCCCGGGGCTATGAAAGGAGCGGCGGCCGCGCCCGCCCCAGAGCCGCTTCCCCGCCGCGCCGCTCCGCACCGGCGGCCGCCCCGGAGCCGCTGCCCTCACCATGGTAAGCGGGACCAGCGGGATGGGGACTGGAACCGGGATTAGGACTGGGACTAGCATCGGGACTAGCATCGGGATCGGGGCCGCAGCTCCGCCCGGCGAAGGTTGCGATGCCCGGGAGGGCGGAAGCGCCGGCGGCGTTGCCCACACGTGGGCGCAGGGCCCGGGGCGGCGCGGGGGCAGCCGGGCCCCGAGAACGGCCCCGGGCCCGTGGCTCCCTCTCGGGGGTCCCGGGACAGCGTGGGGGCTGCCGGGGCACGGGCAGCCCGGGGCCGGCAGCGATGGCTCCCTCCACGGTGGGGAGCAGGGGACAAGCGGGAGCTTTGTGAGGGCGGCTCAATGGGAGATTGTCCGGCGGGACCCCGCTCCCCCGGGCTCTGCGGAGCCTTTGTCCGCCCGGCCCGGCCCGTGAAGGCGCCCGTTGTCCCCGAGCCGGCGGCGAACAATGGCCCGGGGGGGCCGCGATTGTTCCTTTGTTCCCGGGGCTGAAAAGCGCCTCAGTGCCCTCGGCAGCTGCCGCGGCAGAACAGCGGCCCCGCTCCCCGCCCGCGGGACAGCCCGGTGCGGGCACAGCCCGGCCCTGCGAGCCCCTGGCAAGCGGGGCACCTGTGCTGCGCTCCAGGTAACTCACGGCTTCCTCCTGTGGGAGCTCTCTGAGCCCCGAGCGTGCGGGGAAAGCAGCGCGGGGAGCCCGCAGGTCACTGCTGCTCTCAGGGGCTCGTTTGTCCCTCGGGCTTGCAGCTGAGCCCTGGGAAATGTGGGGTCCTGCTTCTGCTCCCAGGGCGTTTGGAACCAAAACCCATCTGCACCTTCTGGAATAAAGAGATGGGGAAATCAACGCCTGAAAAGTGTTTTTTAAAACCTGCGAACTGGAAACGCGTTTTTCTGGCCCAGGCAGAGCAGTTACGTTTTATGTAAAACTTCTCAATTTTTGCATCAAAGGCAAAACTTCTTGTGCATCACTCCCGCGGTCCAGTGGATCCCAGGCTGGGCTGGCCCTCAGGCAGCTGGGAGGGTGGAAAGTTCATGTATTGACCCAACAAACACTGTCTGCCTCGGTGATGCTATTGAGGATCGCACAGCTGAAGAAATCCCCCCTTTCCTTTCAGTCCCGTGTTTTCCCAGGCCCTTCTGGGAATTAATCTGGGATTCTGCTCACCGGAGCTGCTGGCAGGAGGGGAGGGACAGCCGTGCCAGCTCCCAGCGGCATCTCCCGCTCGCTGCTGCCAACCGCGAGTGTTTCGTTTCCTCCAGCTCTCGAGGTTTCACTTTCGAGTTCTGCCTTGCAGCTGCTGGGAGGGGTTTGGCTTTCCTGGAAGCCGACTCAGTTGCTTTTCCCAAGAGGAGCCCAAATTCCCTCCTGTGAGGCGCTCAGCTGCTGATCCTCAGTGCAGCTCAGAGAGACAGCAGCATCCTTGTGGGCTGCTCTAGGAAACAGCCTGGGAATAGTTTGTGCTTCAGGTGAAGGGACAGGAGTGTGGCAGCTCTCAACCTGCTGGGACTTTCAGTTCCCCTTGGGCTCCTCCGTGGGTCGCTGCCCTCACATCCGGCAGCCGCAGGTGTTTGTTCAAGAGCTCAGACTAAATGTGCCACACGAGGAGGGCTGGGGCTTTGTGGCAGCTCCTGAGAAATCCCTTCCCAGTGGGGCAGGACTGCAGCTACTGAGGCCAGAGCAGGGAGCAGGGCTGAACCTTCAGCCCTTGGGCGGGATGCAGCGGATTTTTGCTGTGTGACCAGCCAGAGCAGCTGTGGGAGAAGGTGTCAGCTGAGCAGGGCACCAAGTGAGGCAGTGTGGGGGGGATGCTCCCTGTGCCCATCCTTCCCACTAAAGGTCCCAGCAGGGCCACGTTGTCTCTGAGGTTCCTGCCCTGCAAAGTGTTTTCTCCTTCCATTCCAGAACAGAGGCTTCTCCAAGAAGAGTCACCCTTTCCTGCCTAAAATATTTAGAAAAATGTCTACTCAATCAGCCAAAGAGAGACCTGAGAGTTTGCATTTCCCATTCCTGGACGATGAAGACACCATCTCCACACTGAAAGAATCCAAAACCTTTTTCATCCTCCGGGGCCTGCCTGGCAGCGGGAAATCCACCCTGGCCCAGGCCATTCACGATCGCTACAAAGACGCCTGCAAGGTCATCTCTGTTGATCACTATAAAATCACACCGTTAATCAGAAGCTCCATTCCTGAAGAGTACTCCAAGGTGGATGAGGATCTAGTTGACTATTGCAAACGGGAGATCAGCGTCATTGTTTTGGATGACACCCACCACGAGCGGGAGCGGCTGGAGCAGCTCTTTGACATTGCTGACAAGTATCGCTACAAAGTCATCTTTGCCGAGCCCAAAACCCCCTGGCGCTTGGATTGTCCCCAGCTAAAGGACAAGAATCAGTGGAAACTGTCTGTGGAAGAGCTGAAGAAGATGAAGCCAAGCTTAGAGAAGGAATTCCTCCCCATGTATTTTGGCTGGTTTTTAAGCAAAAGAAGTTCGGAGATCCTGAGGAAGGCTGGCCAGGCATTCTTGGATGAGCTTGGGAGTCTCAAAGCCTTCAAAAAGGAGAGTAAATACTGTATGTATTGATGCTCTCTTACCACATTCTTACCTGTTGATGAGTCAATTTCTAACACTGCCAACAAGAGAAGCTTTTTAAAGCTACTAACCTGGGCTTCATAGTTGACAAAGTTGCTTTTATAAGTAAAAATAAATTAAAGAGCTTTTTTCAAGTCCGTTTAGGTCTGGCCCCGTGGGGTACTGAGCTCAGGTGGCAGTAGCAGGACATGGGATCCTGGGTGTCCCCTGGTTCCAAGGGATTGGGTGGGAAAAAGGCAAAGAGAGAAATGGGAAATGCTGAACTGAACAATCCAATCCCTCAGGGCACTCTCACATCAGGTTTAAGATGAGCTACGATGATGCACAGGAGCTTCTGTTCTCTGGCTCCATCTGCAGTGAGCCTGGGAGGAGGGAGGGGTTTGATTTCCCACCCAGCAGTCAGAGATGAGATGTGAAGGCTGAGGTGGGGAAGGGAGAGATGGGACCAGGGCTCGTGGGTTGACATCAGGGGCGTCACTTTGTGACAGTGACATGGTTTACCTCTATCTGCAGTTCCCTCTGCTATCGAAGATCCCAAAATAAAAATAGATCTCACCAGCTACTTTGTGAAGAGGCCACCTGGGGTCCTGCACTGCACCACGAAATACACTGAGTTTGGAAAAGCAGCTGGAGCCGAGGAATATGCGCAGCAGGAAGTGAGTGTTGGGTCCCACCTCCTCCCCACACCCCCGTGTCCCCTCCCTCCCCTTTGGGGTGTCCATGAGCCTGGGAGAGGGTTGGGGATGGGCTTTGCTCTGACCCAAGAGGCCAAATAGAGGGACAGGAACTACATCCATATGGCCTGTGCAGAAAAAACTCCAAACTGTGGACGTGGGGATTTTGTTTCCTATTTCCAAACAAAATACCCCCACTGTCCCTGATCACACATGACTTCCAGCATCATCTCTGACAGCTTGAGCTGAGTGATGATGAATTGAGGTATTCAGATCCCCAGATTGATTATTTCAGAGCACATAAGCCCAGGTTAAATATTGGAAAGACGTTACCAGCTCCAGATCCACAGAGCTGGCACATCAGGCACTGACCTTCTCCTTGCTCTGGATATTTTGCCCGTGTCCCAGCAAGAGCTGCCACGAGCAGCCACAGTGAATCCCCACGCAGAGGCACTAACCCAGTCCCCCGTGCACATCCCTCTCCTCCAGGCTGTGAAGGCTTCCTACGGCAAAGGCTTCACCCTCTCCATCTCTGCTCTGTTCATCACCACAAAGACTGTCGGGGCTCGCATCGAGCTGAGCGAGCAGCAGCTGCTGCTGTGGCCAGGGGATGCTGACAAGATCCTGCCCACGGACAACCTGCCCCGGGGCAGCCGTGCCCACATCACCCTGGGCTGCGCCAACGGCGTCGAAGCCGTCCAGACGGGGCTCGACCTGCTGGAGTTTGTCAAGCTGGAAAAGGCAGGGAACAAAGGGGAGCAAGTGGGGGAAATTGGAGGAGGGAAACTGCTGTATTTTGATAATGGGATGTGGATGCTTGTGCTGTCGAAAAAGATTGATGTGAGGGCGATATTCTCCGGGTACTATGGGAAGGGAAAGCTCGTGCCAACACAGAGCACCAACAAACGGGGTGCTGCCTTTAGCTCCTGCACCATCATCTAGGAGCAGGGCAGCTCCTCGCTTTGTTTTTAAAAGGCAAGTAACTCCTGTAACCTTAAAAGTGTAAAGAGAAATAATTCTACCTTTACTAAAGTCAACCCTCCTGCCCACCCCAGCGTGAAGCCTCTGGGGAGTTATCGGCCTCAGAAAAGGAAGAAAACAAGCAACTCCTGACTGAAACTGTCACGGATTTCAATGTGAGTTTTGGAGGGAACCTGCTGGGGTGTCCTGCTTGTTTTCTTCCTTGGAGAAAGATCAACTCTGGGGCTTTTATTGCTTCCCTCTGAACCACAATCGTTCGATCTTTACCTGTTGGCACTGACCAAAGCCTGGCAGTCGCTGGTCTGAAGCCAAGGGAACTGCAGGATGTCCCTCCCTCCCACAGCCAGGGGCTGACATTGGCCATTCTGGCAGCTGATTACAGGGCCAGAACTAGTGAGACCCAGGCGTGGGTCACTCCTGTCAGGAGCCCTGTCCTTACCAAGGGTTTGGCCCCTAAGGACAGACCTTGCTGAGGGCAGCGGGTCCTGGCAGCCCTAATCACAGCTGCCCCCAGTGGGCTCCATCCCAGCTCCTGCCCCTCACAGCAGAGATGCTTGGGGACAGCCAGGAGGAGGGCACTGTGCCAGGTGATGCCTTAAAGACACCAACTTTGGGGAAATCAAGTGAAACACCAGGACAGGGAGCCAATTCCTGCAAAGCAGCTCCAGCCACTTCCCTCCACCTGGGCTGGACCAAGCACCATCCCGTGTCCTGTAGGGAACAATCCTGCCTTGGCAGGGAGTGGAAGAGATGAACTAACATCTTTTCCATCTTATTTGATAGAAACTAAAATCATGTCTGAAGTACACAACTGGACTTCATTCAAGATTTTACTCCCTTCCTCTAATGCACTTGAATGTTAAGAGTTAGGCTGGAGTAACCCTGTAGTGTAGGAAGTGGAGGCACTGTAACCTTGTAACTCATGTCTGCTCGAACCTAAACCCCAGCTGGAAGTTACTGACCCCGCACTTGTGTCATTAAATCTGTTTTATTGAAACTTGGGTTTGTGCTCTGGCAGGCCCTGGCCCAGCAGGGCAGTGGCTCCTGGGCATTGTTTAACACAAAGCTCCACTAACAGCCCCAGGGAAGGTCCCAGCTCGACCTCCTGCTCTGGCTCAAGCTTTGGGGAGCAGCAGAGTGACATTAACCCAACTAACACTGTAAATACTGACTGTGTTTGAGGCCTGGGCTGGGGCTGGGCACAGCTCACCCTGAGTCCAATGTTGTTGGGGCAAGGAGCATTTCTCTCTGACTGTTGAGGCCAAAAGCAGAGAGAGCTTTGGTGCTTTTCTGGTACCAAACACTCTGCCATGAAAGCAAAATACTTCCTGCTGATCAGAAGCAAAGGATAAGAATAAATTCTCGTTATACCATAAAATAGTGAACAATAAACCCACCCAGAGCACCTGTGACCCTTCATGCAGAAATCCTTCCAACCTTCCGTGCTGGCAGCAGCCGAGTGCCCAACACTCAGCTGACAGAACTTCAAGGGTTTGTTCCACCAAAGCTCTACAAGAGATTTGCCAGCACCTGCTCAGGGGCTGGCTGAGCCCACAGCCCCAGTGCCCAGATCACTCCAGCACCAGAATACACAGCTGGAATATCTCCTTCATCTGCCTGTTCAAGAACAACAGTGACATTGTCGTCGTTTGAGTTTTTATTAGTTTGTACATCATATACAGTTTATAATAAAGTAAAACCGATTGCATATGGGTCTGCTCAGGCTGATTTCCCATACAAACACGGCATCAGGAGTTCTGCTAAGGAAGTAAACAACAAATATTCACATTTTTTACCAATTCACATCCTAGAAAGGTCCAAGAGGGACAGCTGGTACCGATGCGGAGCCCGGCTGGGAGAGGATGAGGAGTTTGGCAAAGCAATGGGACAGCAATTGCTCCATGCAATTCCCCTTTCCTCCCAGGGAAAGGTTGAGCTATGTACACTGAGGTAAACATTCCGAATTCCAGTTCAGATAAACACGGCAGCGCAGGGACGAGCTCCTCTCCGAGTGGCTTCGCATCGGTGCCTGGGTTTGATTTGTCCTGACTGTTCCACCCTTGTGACCCACGTGCACTGTGGGGCTCTGGGTGCTCCCCCCTGGCCCCTGGGATGCTGCCTCACACCACACTCTGTTCACAGGAGCCATTAGGGGACACTGGGGACAGGGCTGGGATGGCAGCAGGGCTGGGCAGTCCCTCTGGGCTCCCCACGGATCCTCCAGCTTGGGTGCAGTGTCCCAGCTCCAGCAACAGAGCAGAGCTCTCCCTCCAAGCTCAGATCTGGGTGAGGGAAAATGCCCAGCACTGTTCCAAGAAGGGATAACCCCATCCATGGTGCTGGGAGTGGGCCAGGAAGGCCAAACAGTTTCACATCAGCTTCCACAGTCATGCAAGGAGCCAGAATGGCCCCGCAGAGCCAAGGGCAGGGACAGCCACCAGCTATTGTCACCTACCCCTGGCACAGCCCTGCCACAGCTGCCCAGGGACCAGCACTGCTCCAGGGACACAGCTGGGTGCAGCAGACAATTGTCCTGTTCCCTAGGGAAGAGGAGGGGAAAGGACAAGGCACGAATTTAAACAGGATGAAAACCATCCATTAGAAATAAGAGAATATCTGGAGTTATTACTGAAACTGAGGAGGTCATTTGGAAATGGCAAAGCAGCACATGGCCCAAGCCTGTGGCTGTTGGATGGCTGCAGGTCCAGGGCCAGTGTGGCTGGACAGGGACTGGCACCAGCCTCCATCTCAGACACACCACAGGAGTGCCCACTCTGTATCTCAGCAGGTACAGAAAGTGGAGGGGCCTCCTGCTCCACGGATAATACTCTTGCACCTGAACAATCTGTATTTCTCCTGTTTTCCAACTTGCATTTCTGCATTTAGAACAGCCAGCAGCACTGGGGATCCTGCTCACTGAACACTCCCAGGATCAAAACCAAACCAGGTACATTTCAGTGCAGCCAAAGCAATGAGGAACCTTAAGAGGGTGGCCAGAACCTCCTGAATAGACTTCACAGCTTTCCAACCCGAACTATTCCATGATTCTCTGAGCACGGCCAGACAAAACCACATCCAAGGCAAAGCCCAACAGCCACACAATTCCTGATCTCCCTGCCAAAGCTGCAGTCCTACAGCAGAGCCCTCACATGCCAGCTCTGCCCACAGCCACACTCACACACTTCTCTTCACAACTTTCCCAGAGAAGCTCTTGAGCTGTTCAGAGCATCCACTCTGCACTCAGCTGGTGGAAAACACCCCCTGACACACCAGCCTGGTCTGGCCCTCAGCCAAAGCAGCTCTGCTCTTTCCAGGCCTTTCTTGAGAGCAGCAGCTCTCACAGCAACAGCCATTCCCCCTTGGAGAGCCCTGGGCAGGAACTGCCAGGCTGAGAGTCACACCAGAGAGTGTCCATGCCACCACAGCACCACCTCCTGCACCTCTGTGTGCTCTCTGTCCTTCTGGGTACAGCACAGGCACAGCATCACCTGAAGATGCTCATTGTGGCAAATCCCTGGGGCTGGTGGCCCCAGGATGTGTGACAGGGCTGCAGGGAGCTGGAGCACTGGCACTCGGCTTCCCTGCAGCTTCACACCCAAGCACAACCCATGGACAATATCCTGGAACCACCACGTGTGGAGGCAACACCCCAAGCAATGCACAGCTGAGCCCATTTTCTGGAAAATGCAGAGTTTTGTCTCCCCCAGCCGTGCTGGGACACGGTGGGGTCACAGTGCCACTGGACACTGCTGCTGCCCTGAGGTGCCAGGTGCCACCAAGCCCTGCTCTGTGCCAGGGGAACAGGGACTGCACAGGGCCTGGGGCACTCTGGGCTAGTGGAAGGTGTCCCTGCCCATGGCAGGGGTTGGGCTTGACAGCTTTTCAAAGCCTTCAAGCCCAATCCATTCCACGGTTCTGTGCATTTGCCTTCACCTTGATTCACGTAACAACGTGCTGTAGAAAGTCTTGGCACTCACCATATGAATATTTAACTACATTAAATCATGCATTCATGTACAGGTTATAAATAGCTGCTGTATACATTTCCTCTCCCAGAAGCAGAGCCATTCCACTCCTGTGCTCCAAGGAATGGGCTCAGTCAGCTTGGAGAGAAGGAAGGGAGGAAGGAAGCTGGTCACACTTCCCTGCAGCAGGGGAAAATGAGAATAAACTCACTGACAGACACAGAACATGGCCCTGCTCAGCAATGAGAGACTGAAAACAGCCCAAACTGTACAGTGACATCAACACACACACACAGGACCAGATGTCATGGAACCAAAATGCCACTAAACTCTTGTAAACTCAGATTACAATGCCAGGAAAGCTGGGGAAGGAAGCATCAGTGTGCATAGACCAGTATTTCAGTTCCCCACGTATTCACCATTTCAGAGCCTGAAAAGTGCCAGGACCCAGCTGCTCTTGGTGCACCTGGGTGGGTCTCATCCCTCACACTGGTGTGAAGGACATGGAAAAAACGTGGGAGAGTCAGGTTTTGAAAGCATTACTCAGCACTGGTTCACTTAGACAGCTGAGTTTGTAAAATATTCTATTCTGCAGTGCTAAAATTTAAGCCCTTAAATTTTCCCTCTATTTCAGCAGATTGTCAAGAATCCTGACCAAACAACACAGCAGGACCACGACACCACGGAACTCACAGTCCCTGTCCTGCTGGAGGGCACACCCAGCCCTCGGGAGGAAGACAAAGAGGTGCCATTCCCAGTGATCACCTGGTGCAATGAGCTCCCTGCAGGGCTTGTTCTGCTGTGGGAAAGCAAAGAGTCACTGGGAGGTTCTCTCAGCACAGCCCAGCCTGCACAAACACCCATCCTCTGAGCAAACTCCAGCCTCCAACAGCCCCACACGGCCAGGTCAGCCCAGGACCCCCAGGCACAGCCCCTGTGCCCCTCAGGACCCCCAGGCACAGCCCCTGTGCCCCTTTTTGAGCAGCCCAGGAACCCCAGCCACAGCCCCACTGCTCCCCAACATCCCAGGCTGAGCACAACCCCCTGGGGCTGGGCTCCAGAACCCACCAGCCAGGAGCTCACACAGGCACCTGGACCATGCTGGCCAGAAAAGGGGGCAATTCCAGAAGCAGAGTTCTCTCCCAGCTGAGACTTTGCTGTAAAATCACCTTTCAGGTGAAAATCGAAGTGCTAACAGGCAGTGCCCCACACCAAACCCAGCAGGACACAGCTCCAGGCCAGAAGCTCATCCATCCTTCCAGCTCCTGTCCTGACACTGCACAAGAGAAAAATACAGACTGCCAGCTCAGAGCTGGACTTGGCATTTTCTTGCTGCTTTGGAGGAGTAAATCACTGCCAGAGGAAAACCACTCAAGCAGGTTACCTGAACACACAGCTGCTGCACATCCCAAACCAGCCACCATCCCTGCCTGGAATTCACTTGGCATTGAAAGACTCACCCATGTCATGGATCAGTAACAGGAAATCACACATCAAGCCCAACAAAAATCAAGTTCAGCACAAATATAAAATATTCAAGTGGATTAATTTAAAAAAGTACAGTGAAGGAATTCAGCCCAGAGCAAATTCAATATTCCCTTAAACAGGACAATCTTGGGAACACAAAGCCCTTAATTCCAGCTGCATCACAGGGAATTCTCACATAAGCTGCTCTTTGAACTCTAAGCAGCATTTCTCTGATACAGAATTGTAAGCTCACATGTTATCACAGAAGTTTAATGCCCAAGTGGGCCTTGCTGGGAGAACCATGGGAAAAAAAAAAGAAATAAAAAGAGCCAAGAAGCCAGGCTTGCAGGTGAAATGGGATTGTACAAAACTGGATTGAGCCTTGGCAGCATTTCCAAAAGATTAAGATAACTTACAAGTTACTCTAAACCCTGGACATGCTGCTTTGGAAGCAACCAGAACAAACCAGGAATTCTTTCTCCCTCACACATGTGGAGATTCTGGGAAGATTCCAGGAAATCCTCTGTGTTGAGGGGCAGAAGCAGCTGAAAGCACGGGCCAGCATGGAGGGACCAAAAGATTCAAAGCTTTTATTTTTTTTCAATTTTTCTTTTTTAATAAAGTTAACAGTAAAACAAAATTCACAAGCCTTCCCCTCCCGAGCTGGTTTCCTCTTCACACACACAACACACGAACAGAGGCTCCAACCCAGAAATGAAACTGCTCTAAAGGACAACGAGACGTGATGGAGGAGGAGTCTGGGGCTGTCCGTACTCGAGGTTAAAAGAAGCAGATCAGGTATGTGTGGTTTGATTTGTGTTTGTTTGCTTCTTAGCCAAACTGGAAAAAGAAATTTCCAGGCCCAGAAGCTGAAAAAGAAAATGGAAAATAATCAGGACTTTTCAAATCCCAATTGGTTTAGTGCAAACCTGAGCAGCCAAGGCCACACACACAGGGTTCCAGAAATGAGGAGTCCCCAAGTTTGGGGCTTTGGAACCCAGAAGAACCAGAACCAGCTGACACTGTGCAGGCAGAACTTGGAAACCGAGATTTGTGCAACAGCCAAATGCTCTCCTCAAGCAGCACAGCCACTGGGAGCCCCAGCTGCTCTGCCAGGGGCTCTGTGTACTCACAATTCCACGGCTGGGAGGAGAACATCTCACCTACCTTCAAAGCTGAAGCCCCCTGGCCCGCTGAAGAAGGCCTTGAAGATGTTATTTGGATCAAATTCTACAGGGAAGAGAAGGAATTCATGAGCTGCAGTGAAAGATCCATCACATTCCCCCAGTTCAGGAGCTGTCAGCTCACTGAGGCTCCAGAGTGTCTCAGAAGGGGACTCAGGGCTGGCCCCCAGGGCCATGCAGTGACCACAAACAGGTAAAGCAGAGAGAACCTGCCACAGGACAGCCTAAGGATCTGGAGAAGCAGCATTTAGGGACTCACAATGACACTATTTACCATATTCTGTCACAGATTTCTGCCCACTAGCTGAGCCAACACCCACCAGTGTCCCAGGCTGCTCCCAGTTAGAACCACTCAGTTCATCCCAACTTTTTGTCGGACTAAACCAAGTCAATTCATGGAACCATTCCCAACAGCAGGCTTGCTCTAGGGGTAAGGCAGACTCTAAAGGGTTAAGAGCTGCCATGGCTGGGTATTGTAAAGAGCACTGACCTCCCATGTTTAATCCATCCTCCTCCAAGTCCTGCCCACTGTCATAACGAGCCTTCTTCTTGGGATCTGACAGGATGGTAAAGGCTTCACCAACCTCCTTAAATTTCTTCTCTTCTTCCTTCTGTACCTCTGCACTTGCTCCACTGTGTCTGTCTGGGGATACACAAACAAGCAGGAAAAAGCTTTTCATTTTCAGTGCAAATGGATAATGTTAAACACTCCCAATGTTAATGTTTCATTTTCAATTAAACACTCCCAATGTTAATTTTCATTTTCAGTGCAAATGGATAATGTTAAACACTCCCAATGTTAATGTTTCATTTTCAATTAAACACTCCCAATGTTAATTTTCATTTTCAGTGCAAATGGATGGCGTTAAACACTCCCAATGTCAATGTTTCATTTTCAATTAAACACTCCCAATGTTAATTTTCATTTTCAGTGCAAATGGATAATGTTAAACACTCCCAAGCTCCTGCTCCAGATCTGTGGGCTCAGAGCTGCTACTTCCCAGGAATTCCCTCTTCCACACACATTTCTGCCTCAGTGCTGGCTGCACACAAGGGCTGCAGGGGGTACCTGGATGGTGCATTAGTGCTCTTTTCCTGTAAGCTTTCTTGATCTCATCTTCAGAGGCGTTTTTGTTCACCCCCAGGATTTTGTAGTAGTCTTTCCTTTTGCTCTTTTTCAGTTCCACCTGTGCATTCTTTAGGAGCTGCTTGTGTTCTGGAAAGGAGCACAACACCAGAGGAGAGGAGTTACTCCATCCCTTGCACTTCAGGCCCCTCAAAAAGGAAGGGGACAGTCAAGACAAGAAGCAAAATCAGACATTCTGAACCCAGACACAAGCTGAATTACCACCTCAGCATTCAGAGCTGGGAGAGAAACCAGACCAGAGATTCCCAGTGCTTCTGAGGACTTCTCCAAATTGTCCTGCTGGGGTATCAGGCTGCAAATCACAGCATATTGTGGAGGAAAAAAGGAACAACAAAAATAATGCCAGTTCAGGGAAATTTGTGCACACACACAGAGTGCCTTTGTGCTCACCTTTTGTTTTCTCTGTCTGATAAACCTTCTCATAGTCTCTTACAGCATCTTCATATTGCTCTGTGTCCATGTAACTGTGGAAAGAAACACAGGTGGCCAAGGTGTCCTTCACAGGAACATCAGAAGGGTTCAGTACAGGCTGCCTGGGTGGAGGTGGGTTAAGAGAAATGCTCTGGACTGCAGCAGGTCAGGCCTCAGAGGAGCCCTGACACTGGTGGGAAAGGCTGTCACAGGAACCTGTACTCTGGGCTCCAAGGGGACACTGAAAACTCCTCTGGCAGCACAAGTTGTGCCTTAACAGCCTGATAATTCCAATATTGATCCAATATCCAATATACTGATCCCAGCCAGCCTGAGCTCCAGGAAGCTGGTGCAGGGTCAGGGCTGGCACAGAGCTTCAGTGGCAGTGCTGGGCTGGAGTGACAATCCTGGCACCTCTGAGGGACACACGTCTGTCTGTCTGTCACCCCTCAGCCTTACTCACACATTACCTACACACTGTAGCTTAGAAATTACAGAGATAGGAGGCTGGAAAAGATTGATCCTGGAGGTCTTTTTCAATCTCTTTTCCAACCACTGTAAATTTGCAATTGCAGACATGGAGAGAAAGGGGTTCTCTGGGACAGAATACCTATAAACAATCAGTGTCTATAAACACAGTAAGCTGAGACAAATCTTAGAACAAATCCTCCCTAAATCCTGTTCAGATCAGACATGAGGAAGAATTTCTTCATTGAAAGGGTGGTCAGGATTGAAACTGGTTACCCAGGGGGGTGGTGGAGTCACCATGGGAACATCACCCATTCCAGGAGATGTTCATGGAACAACTGGATGTGGTACTCAGTGCTCTGGTCTACTTGACAAGACTGTAACTGGTCAAAGGTTGGTGCCTTTGCACCAGGCAGTGATGAGGAAGGGAGAAGGGATTGATCCAGCAGAAGCAAACTGTGTATTGAGTTGAAAAAACCCCCAGATCCTGGTGATTTTACAGCCCCATCTCCACCACTTAGCCTATCTTGCCTGCTGGGTTTCTCATGGATGATGGAGGGAGAAGGGATTGATCCAGAACCAAACTATGTGTTGGGTTTAAAAAACCCAAATCCTGGTGATTTTACAGCCCCATCTCCACCACTTACCCTGCAGGCAAGACAGGCCTTCTTGTGGATGATGGAGGGAGAAGAGACTGATCCAGCAGAAAGGCAACAATGAGGGAGGGAGAAGGGATGGATCCAGCAGAACCAAACTACATACTGAGTTTAAAAAACCCCAGATCCTGGTGATTTTACAGCCCCATCTCCACCACTTACCCTGCAGGCAAGACAATGATTTTGGAGATCTTTTCCAACCCAAATGATGCCATAAATCAAGAGGCAGGCAGGCAGGAGAGGCCACAGAGAGCCACCCCCATCTCCTCAGCACCACGAGGAAGAGGAATAAATTCAGGGCTTCACCCCTTCTATTCAATCAAGCTCCAGATTTGTAATCCTGTCCCTCAGAGCTGCCAGGAGGACAGTGCTGCCCCCACAGGTGCCCAGTGCCAAGGTGCACTCACCACTGTGCCCTCCTCAGGTAGGCTTTGACGTAGGTGTCATCCAGCTTCACCGCGTTCGTGCAGTCGTCGATCGCCTCTTCGAGTTTCCTAAGCTGCAACATCAGGCACGAGAGAGTGAACCCCACACAGAGAATAAATTCTGCACCATCACCTCAGGCTAAGGAAAAGTGTGAAGAATCTGGGAAAATCTCACTGTTTTCTGTTCTCCATCTAGGTTTTTTTTTTTTAATTTCTCACAAACACAGAGCTTTTGTTCACTGGGGAAAAAAACGCATCAGAGGCTTGGCCAGTGACATGACAGAGCTGTGTGGTGTTTCTGTGTAAGAAATGCACTCAAAACCAAGGGCCTGCCTGATAACAACCCCAATTCTGGGTCCAAACTAAGTCCTGAGCAGGAAGATAAACCTCAAAATATTTAAAATTTAGAAATATTTAAAAGAAGTCTTTTAGAAAAAATGTTGTTTGTTTTCAGACACGAACATGTAAGACACGCATTATGTGGCTTCCAGCTCATCCCACTTCCCAGGTTTTGGGAACAGCATGTGTCTCTTGACCAAGTGGGGGTGTCTGGGGAGCAGCATCAACACTGGGACAGATGAGGAAAAAAAAATCCCCAGAGGGCACAGGGTGGGAATTAGGAGCACTGTCACATCACTGGCTGCTTCTCTGGATACTGCAGGACTAAAATCCAACAGCAAAGTGTCGTGGGGCTTTAACTTAGGTCTTTCTTTCTTTTTTTTTTTTTAAACATAAAAACACAAAGCAAGGCATGATTTACAAAAAGAATATGAAAATAAATCTGTTCATTCCTGGGAAGGAAACAAACAGAGACAGGGGTGCTTTTTGCTGACTAAGATAAGGCTGAAGCACATCTCTCCTCTCCCTCCCACTCCATGCAGCCCAAGTATTTGAGTTTTGTTTCTGCAGGAGTTGTTTCTGCTGGCTGTTGGGAACTGCTCCAAGTGTTGTGCAAGCACAAAACCCTGAAACACTGCCCATGGCCTCAGAGATGCAGCTGCCCAGCAGCCAGGGGAGCCTGTGCTTTCCAGAA
The DNA here is from genome assembly GCA_039654755.1 of Calcarius lapponicus. Lineage (NCBI taxonomy): Eukaryota > Metazoa > Chordata > Aves > Passeriformes > Fringillidae > Calcarius > Calcarius lapponicus. The sequence goes on along the minus strand of JBBFKN010000011.1, from coordinate 3,990,196 downwards.
TAACTCATCTGTGGTTTATCACTGCCATGGTGAGGGATTTGGCACCAGACACCTGCCACAGAACACCCCTTACCTTTGAATTAACCGTCCCCCTGTTGCAGTAGAGTTTGGCATTTGTTTTGATGTTATTTGGGTCTATTCCTAGTGCCTCTGTGTACAGTTCATATGCTAGTTTGTAGTTGCCTTTCTTGAAAGCTTTATTCCCATCTTCCTTCTTTGCTTTAAGTGCTTTGGCATTCTGAAAGGAAACACACCTGGGTAAGGAAACAAGGTCAGGGGGCCAAGCACCTTGTTCTGCCAGAACAATACAAGAGTTGCAGGATACAAATCAGAGCCTTGCAGCTGAAATGATCTCACTTTGCCTTTCCCCCAAGAGAAGCACTAAGGAACAGCCAGTGCCAGTTCCAGGCATCCTCCATAGGAAAAAGGCTGCCTAATTTTTAAGGAGAGAACATGACAGTACAGTAAATTTATGGATTAAAATAAAAGGACCAGGAGCTCACTTTTTGAGAGCACACGAACAAATTTAAAGTCACTCAAAGAACTACACCAGGGAAGGAGTAACACAGAGGAAGAGTGTTGAATGAAAGTCAGGGTATTGGCCTGGATATTGGACCTAAAAGTCAGGAGTTCCTTTAAAACCAAGGTATCAGGTTTTATTGCTCCTCTGTCTGACCAGGGAACAAAGAAGAGTGAAGGGGAGGATGCTTCAAAACATCACAATCTGCTGAGAAACAGTTTCTAGGAGCTTGACTTTATCTGAGGCAGCAGCTGGTTGTCTTTGGGAAGGTCTGGACACACAGCCTGCTCCTGGAGATCTGGGAAAGCCAATTGTGGTATTTGCTGGGTCCTCAGGATGAAGGAGGAATTGAGAATCTGACTCCCTGTTCTTAGAAGGCTAATTTATTATTTTATGTTATTATATTAAAGAATGCTATACTAAATGATACTAAAGAATTGAGAAAGGATACAGACAGAAGGCTTAGCAAGATATTTAATTAAAAACTCAGGACTGCTTCCAGAGTCCCAACACAGCTGGGATGTGATTGGTCATTAAGTCAAAACCATTCACATGAAACCAACCAAACAACCACCTGTTGGATAAACAATCTTCAAACCACATTGCAAAGCAGCAAAATACAGGAGAAGCAATCAGATAATTATTGCTTTCATTTTTCTCTGAGGCTTCTCATCTTCCGAGGAGAGGAAATCCTGGCAAAGGGATTTTTCTAGAAAATATTACAGCGACAGCTAATGATGAGGGAAGGAGAAGGGATTGATCCAGCAGAAACAAACTATGTGTTGAATTAAAAAAAAAACAACAAACAAATCCTGGTGATTTTACAGCCCCATTTTCACCCCTTACCTTGCAGGCAAGACAGGCCCTCTCATGGGTGATGGAGGGAGAAGGGATTGATTGATCCAGCAGAACCAAACTACGCGTTGGGTTTAAAAACCCCAAATCCTGGTGATTTCACAGCCCCATTTTCACCACTTACCCTGCAGGCAAGACAGGCCTTCTCATGGTCAGGGGCCATCCTGAGGGCCTGCACAAAGAACTGCACAGCCTTCTCGATGCAGTCCTCGTAGTACAGGCACAGCCCGCGCACGTACAGCGCGTCGGCGTTGGTGGAGTCCATCCTCAGGATATCACTGCAACACAGAAATAAAGGACATCTTCCCTGCTCCTGCTGCCTCCTGACATCCACAAGAACCTCCCTCCACTGAGAAAATACCTCCCTGTGGTATTTTCTGGGTCCTCTGTTGGAGGAGGAATGAAGGAATCTGACTCCATGTTCTCAAAAGGCTAATTTATTATTTTATGTTACTATGTTATATTAAAGAATGCTATACTAAAACTATACTAAAGAATGGAGAAAGGATACAGACAGAAGGCTTAACAAGATACTAATGAAAAACCCATGACTCTCTCCAGAGCCCCTATTGGTCATTAAGTCAAAACAATTCCCATGTTGGATAAACAATCTCCAACCACATTCCAAAGCAGCAAAACACAGGAGAAGCAAATGAGATAATATTGTTTTCCTTTTTCTCTGAGGCTTCTCAGCTTCCCAGGAGAAGAATCCTGGGCAAAGAGGATTTTTTAGAAAGCATGACAGTACCCAGTTATTTTAACAATTCTGTGGTACAGGTAAGGTAAAAGGACAGAAGCCTCCTCAAGCAGGATGGCTGGTTGTGAATGGGGTCTGGATGCAGCTTCCTAGGAAGATTTATGGGGATAAATTCACACACTCCCTCCTCATCACGTTTGTTAGACAATACCCTTTTCCTGATCCAGAGATGGGGCAACTGAGGCATTTAAAAATTTTTATTTTATTTTTTTTTCAGTCTCATGAAAAGGGTGAGGCAATACAGATGTTATAATTCACACCATCACAATCAGAAGCCAACTATCTCCTAATTACAGTACATTATAAGTGTTTCTTGGCCTATCAGCTTTAGCCACACCATGCTGTAGATGCCTTAAAGCCAATCATCTCAAACTACCCCTCATGGGTCCTACTACAATGCATCTTTCATAGTTCAACTCCTCCAAAGTATCCAGTCTTATTTGCAAGGCCATCTTTTGAAACTTTTTTCTATCTCCATTTCTCTCTCACCAATATCTCAAAGTTTTGACAGTTTCTCAGCATTTTTTGTCTCAAAAGTTTCCATGTGGATGGAAACTTCTGTCAAGCCCTAAAAGCTCTCTACAAATCCATTTCCCATAACGTGCACTAAGTGTCACGGACATATTTTATGAAAAATCCTTTTGACAGGATTTTTCTCCTGAGAAGCCTCAGAGGAGAATAAAAACAGTAATTATCTGCTGCTGTGGAATGCAGCAGGTGCATCTTTGATTGGTCTCATGTGGTTGTTTCTAATTAATGGCCAATCCCAGTCCCGCTGTCTCGGACTCTCTGGTCAGTCACAAGATTTTACTATCATTCCATTCCTTTCCTTTCAAGCCTTCTGATGAAATCCTTTCTTCTATTCTTCTAGTGTAGTTTTAATATATCATTTTATTTTACTATAATAGGTATCAAAATTAATCAGCCTTCTGAAACATGGAGTCAAGATTCTCATCTCTTCCCTCGTCCTGGGACCCCTGTGAACACCACCACACACTAAGGAATATTTGTATTTTCTATTCCCTCACTTATTGCAGGCATGGAGCCAGGATTCCCCAGCAGGTGCCCCTCATGCCCAGCCCTCAGACACTCACCTGGCCACAGACTGTGCCTCGGGGTACCGGCCCAGCAGTGCCAAACACTCGGCCTTGAGGATTTTGAAGCGGTGACAGGCAGGAGCGAACTCCAAAGCACGATCCATGCAGAACACAACCTGGGGTGGGAGAAACCACAGCCCTGAGCACAGCAAAGAGCCAAGGGCCTGCTCTGAACTGCTGGCCCATGCTTGAGGTTTGTGTTGGATCAGGAAGGTGAGTGCAGACACTCATCTCCACTGCTTCTTCAAGTTTCCTAAACTACAACATCAGACACAAGAGAGTGAACCCCGCACAAAGAACAAATTCTGCACCATGACTTCAGGCTAATAAAAGGTGTGAAGAATCTGGGAAAATCCCACTGTTTTCTGTGTCTCCATCTAGGATTTTTTTCCAATTTCCAATGGTGGAGACGCATTGGAAAATTTTCCTGATACACTTTTCAAAGTACATACTTTGAAAAGGTTTTGCTATTTTCCTGATATGTTTTTGAAACTACATACCTTTTTCAAAGGTTGTACTATTTTCCTGCTATGTTTTTTAAAGCACATACCTTTTTCAAAGGTTGTACTATTTTCCTGCTATGTTTTTCAAAGCACATACCTTTTTCAAAGGTTGTTCTTTGTGTGCCAAGGTCTGAGGCACCCGCTGTGTTACTGTGACAGAGCACTACACAAGACTCAAGGGACACCTGTAGGAATTTCATCCCTTTAACTCTTCTAAACTGCAAGCCCCAAAGAAAGGGCCAAGAAGGACAATTCTGCCCCTGTTTCCTGCAGTATAAAGCCATGTGGGAGGGACAGAAATTCAATAGACTGAGACAGTTTGGACTGGACAAAACACAAAAAAGTACAGTGCAAAGACTGATCTTCCACTGGCCTGACAGCCATGGGCAGGGTGAGCTAATGGGTCTTTTCCATCCCTGCACTCTGGTGGGGACATCTGTGCAAGAACAGGGCATTGTTCCCCAAGGTTCATCTGCTCCTCAGCCCGTGACATCACAGCCCTGCTGTGGGAAGCACTGTGCTCCAGAGCCAAGGGCTCCTGGGTGAGACAGGAGCAGCTCTCCAGAAACAAAGATCAAGTTTCATGTCAGCCTCCCCAGGGCAGTGGGACTGGGGAAGTGAGGGAAGAAAGATTTGGAAGCTGTAAGGAAAATGCTCCATGCAGATCTGCATTCCTCCTTGTATGACTCTCATTGGCATACAGCATGTCTTTTTTTAAATTTTTTTTTTTTTCCTTTCAAAGAGTTGAGAAAGAAGAATCCTGGAGATGCATTTCAGGAGCAAAGTGTGATCAAATGCTGCTGCTGACAAAATCTGTCTCAAACAGCTCAATCATGACTCCACTCATCCTGTAAAGCAAACAGTGACAGAGGGTTGGCCTGAGCCAGTCACCTCCTCACTTGTCATTTGGTCACTGCTCAGGGAGCACGAGCTCTGCCACTTCCAGAGCTGACACAATTCACCAGCCAGCCCAGCTCCAACAGATGTGGCACAGCACCTCCCAAACACCCAGCCAGGAAACCAGCCACACACCTGCCTGGGCCGTGTCAAACACACTGATTTTTATATAAATATAAAAAGACCACAGCAAACAAGTTAATCTCACCTTCCTGAAATCCCGTTTCTCAAAATCCACTTCAGCTATTTTTTCATACTCAAGCACAGTCGTGGCATTCTTCAGCTGAAACACAGAACACAAGAGTGCTGCAGGACAGTGTCTGCTCTGAAATGCCACCAAGCAGCATTTGAAAAGTCAATCCCTGAATGTCAGAGCCAAAACTACTGCAGACCATGGACCAATAATGCAGATGACATGAATACTTTTGCCAGCATTAAAATCAGTTTGAAATAAAGTGACTGAACTGAGAGTCCAGGAAAATATACCATGTGAAAGAGACACAAGGCCAGCTGCCTTCCACCACTCTCCATATCTCCTTTGGCCAGCTCAGAGCATCTCCTGAGGACAATCCAGCCTGAAGATCCCCTTACCTCCTGCTGTGCCTGGGTATTTTTATGATCCAGTTCTAAAACTCGTTGAAAGCAGCGGCTGGCAGCCATGGCATTCCCTAGGGAAAGGTGGCACTTTCCTTCCCGGAGATGGCCCTGGGAACACAGGGAAAAGGGATCTGCAAGAGCTGTAACAGGTGCAGAGAAGGGGCTGAATGAGGTGCCTGAAGCTGTCCACGTACCCGTACAAAGCTGTCGTCCAACCTGACTGACTGCTGAGCATCCTCCAGCGCTTCTCGGAACCTCCCCAGCATCATGAGCGTGGCAGCTCTGTTCCCATAATAACTGGCATTATTGGGACATGTATCTGGAGAAAATGCAAGACTCATTAGCAGCGTAATGCAGCAGCTGCACAATTTGTGGCACTTAAGACCATTGGCCCTGACTGGCATTATCGATCTGGTGACATTTCCCAAGGTAATTAAAGCAGGCAAGAGGTTTTCCTTCAGCAGGTGCTGTCAGAAACCCCACTGGTATGTTTGAAATCAGCAACCAGCTCTAGTTTTAGACATGGTGTTCAGTAAAGATTGATATTATCAGCTGTTCTCACCTATGGCTTTTGTGTAGTAGTTGAACGCTTCGTTGTAATCTTTCTTGGCATAGTATGCATTTCCCTGCTCCTTGAATGCTTCTGCTTCTCTGAAAGGAAGCAAAACACCACATTTTCAGAAGAACTGAGCATCAGACAGATTGAGACCATGATGAATATCTGATCCCCAAGCAGTGTAACTGTTTAATGCTCCAAATTGAAGCTGGTTCTCCTGAGATCTCCTCAGCACACCCCACTTCCTGCTGGCTCTGGGATATTTCCTGGCCAAATTTTACAGGGATGCAAGAGAAGCCTAAAGCCACCTTTGAGTCCTCTCAGAGTCCAGCAGAACTCCATGATATGGAGTTCATCCAACAGCCCCCTCCTCCAAGGGGCTGCACCTCAGAACAAAAGAGATAGTGCTGGCTCTTTCAGGAGTCCCACATACTTATAAACCAGAGCCAAGAACAATTTCCACATTCAAAAGACAGCTAAATCAAAGAGAAATATGGGTACAAGCCTGCAACAGAAGACTGGCACTGCCTTGGCAACAGGTCTAGAAATAGTCCTCACACTCAAGAGCAAGCATTTGCAGAGACAGTTTGGGACATTTAAAAACACACAACATATGGTTTGAAGCAGCTTCCCTTAAACTCTCGAAAGCAAAGCTTCCCCTGAGGGAAACCAAGGCCCTTCCCTTCCCTCATCTCCCTTCAGCCTTTCACCTGCACAGGGCAAGAGGGAGAGCACATCACAGTGATGGAACAGCAAATGTGAGCAGTGCTCAGCAGGCTGACCTGGGAGAGAACAAAGGGAATTGTGTGGGAACAAGTTCCCATGTTTTCAGCCTTGCTCAGGCTGCCATTGGCCATTCCCACACAAGCACCTCATGCAGGGGTTGTTTTCACTGAGCCATCACAGATTTCCCAGCTGGCAGAACAATGGACACTGGGAGCTGGGAAACGTGCTCTTCACTTTCAGTTTTAAGTTTTGCTGTGTGCTACACCCCAGCTGAGTTCAGCCACAGCCCTGTGGGAGTTAAACCCTGGGAGGGGATGAGATGGGTAAGAACTGGGGCAGAGCAAGGGGTAGCACACATCCACTGCCCCCCAAGGGCCTTGTCCTGGCTCCTGGCTCAGCTCCTCCCACTCCTGCTCCAGAAAATGATGAAGAGAAGGGAAACTGCCATCCCTCCCAGCATCACACCTGAGGCAGGGGCTGCAGCCTGGATTTTCCTCAGGAGCCAGTACCCAGCAGAGCCCCAGGAGCTCTGCACTCTCTCAGCTACACTGATGTGCAACAAGGATAAGCCTGTGGGATGGATCCATATCACAAGCATCAGGATGCAAACTCTGCATGATTAAAATGTTTCCAAACACAACCACCTGTTTTGAATATTACAGATCAAATATCTGAATACAGTGGAAAAGCCACTCAGCACTTGTGCACTTTTGGAAGCCACGGACAGTAAAGAGTTTCACTGTTCTCTTGTTTCTGTAATCACAAATAGAAAAGAAAATCAAGATCCTATGAAAGCTCCTTCCCTCAGGTCTTTGTTTTACAGTCTAAAGAAATGGATGAACAGTCTTAATGGCAGAACTCACCTGAGCCACCACCACAACCTGTCCAGCACAGTGGGTTGAATCACAAGTTCCTTTATCCATTTTACCTGCCCTGTCATGAGGAATTACCATCTAATAGGCACAGCTAAAGGCTGGCTGCCAGAGCACCCCATCTGCCACAAACTGCTGGGAAGAGCTGGGAAAATGGGAGAAAGAAAACATAACCCTGGCAAAACCAATTTTCAGAAATCACCGGCACTTTGAGATGCCAGAGAAACACTCCCACACAGAGATTACTGTTTTCTACTCTTTTTTATTGGTCTGTTTTCCTTTTAAGTAATTTAATACAGATCAATGTATCAACAAGTCACAGTGCCTGGGGTGACAGTGACAGAAAGGAGAGCACAGGTATTTCTGCTGCTCACATGGCCTGAGGCTTAACCATGAAGATTGTGAAAGCAAATCACCTCCAATGAAGATTTTGAAAGCAAATCACCTCCAATGAAGATTTTGAAAGCAAATCACCTCCAGAGCATGAAGGCAAAGGACCTGCTGGAGCTGTCAGGCTGGGCTCAAGCTCGAGCACCAGGACAGAAGCAGCTCTGCCCTGCTCTGCCCTGATGACATCCAGAGCACACAGCCCTTGTTTACCATGGCTCTGGCTCCAACAAGGAGAACTGCAGCCCCTGATCTCACTGGGGATTGTTTCAGCCCAGCAGATGCTGTGGTCTGAATGAGCTCATTCTGCCTCCTGCGCTGCTGGGGCCTGCACTCCCCACTTGCTACTTTTGACACTGAAGAAGAATCGTGCTTTGCTGAAATACACCCCCAGCTGAATGGGTGTCTTTGTGACAGGGCTGGTGTCTTCACTGGGCTGCTCCATGCTGGACACAGAAACACAGAAGAGCTGCACCAAGGAGCTGGGTAAGAAGCTTGTCTTTCATCACTCACAGGCACAGGAGGGGCTGGTGGAAGTGACTCTTCTTGCGAGCAAGGCAATCCTTTTTTTCTCTTTTATGGTATTTCTCAGCATCTCTAATACTTGAAGTACTTTGGTCCCAGTCACTCCAGAGAACCTGCCACCACGGAGTCATTTGGAAAAATGATTGGAATTTGGTTGGAAAAAACCTCCGAGATCTTAGACACCAATCACCACCTTGTTAACCAGACCAGAGAACACTGAGTGTCACGTCCAGTCACTCCTTGAACATGGGGACTCCAACTGCTCCCTGGGCAATGCCTGACAACCCTTTCTGAAAAGGAATTCCACCTGATGTCCAAGCTGAACCTCTTCTGGTGCAGCTGGAGACCAAGGAATTCAAGCAGCAGCTGCGTGCGCTGACGCTCCCTCGCACACTCGAGCTGTGAGGACGGAGAGAGGAACCAGCACAAGGCTCCTTCTCCTCCTTGTGCCCTGTGAAAGCTCAGCCCCTGCTTGTTCCCAGCACAGCAGCTCTTGGAGAAGCCATCCTGCACACAGTGACACAATCCCACGCTTGCCTAACAACGCCTGCCTCCTCCTCAGAGCTTCCACACGCTGCCCCCGCTCGAGTGCCGATCGTGGCTTCCACCTCCCACTCCAGCTCCCCATGAGACTCCTGCAGACACCTGATTTTCTGTCATGGGAACCTTCAGAGGATCTGTAAGCCAGCATCTCTTGATCCAGGTGTGCTGGCACAGCCCCTGGGCAGGGATGTGCCAAGGCAATAGCAGCAGGGACAGAAATCCAACAGCTAAGCAGGTGGCAGAGTCACTATCTCCCAGCTCTCCTGACCCTCACTCCCACTTCACTGCCTGCCTCCATTATGAAACAGTGCAAAACCCTAAAATAACCAGGATTTAAGGAAGTCTCCAAAATCCTGTCCTGACCAAGTAATCTTTCCTGTTATGCTCTGGCAATTTTGTGCAGTTCTTGCAGAGGCTTTTCCATCAATAGGATATGGTGCCTTTATCAGGCATTTTTTGGGGGTGAAATCCCACCCAGATTCTCAGCTGTCAGATGTGACTCAGCTCCTGGGGTAAAATAAGTTGGGTGATCTCAATTCAGTTTACAGCAGGCAGATGTCTAGAGCTTAAAATTAGCCATCATGTTTGCCCCTGGACATACAATACCCTCCCCTCCCTTCTTTCAGGACTTGGAAGAGCAACAAAACACTCCCTGTGCCAGAAGATACACAGGGTGCACTTTAGAGACCTGTCCTCAGGTGAGGTTTGACACTGAGTGAGGATTTAGGCATATATAGGGATAAAGGAATATATATTTACATAAATAGGAATATATTACATATACTAATATAGGAATATATTACAGATAAAGGAATATATATTTACAACTTCCCAGTGAGGGGCTGCAGAGGGGCAAGCACTGAGCTCTTCTCTCTGGTGACCCCAGAGAGTGGCTGGAGCTGGGTGAGGGAGGGTTGGGTTGGATTTTAGGAAAAGATGCTTCCCCCAGAGGGTGTGTGGGCACTGGGACAGGGCAGTGGTCACACACACTGGTGTGTGACAGGCTGCTGTGCCCTGCTGGGCAGAGCAGAGCTGATTCCTGGCACATCAGCTCCCCCCAACGCACAAACACCATGGCAGAGACTCAACACAGCCCCCAGCTCGGAAATCTGAGCGTGGACACACAAATCTCTACATGGATGGGCCAAGGACTCACCCATGGAAATGTAACAAAGGGCTGCTTTGAGCCTCCCCAAGAACAGAGTTAACCTGGACCCACAAGGGGCTCAAACCCTCAGAACGTTCCTCATAACTGAGGGCAAACTCAGAAGGCCAAAAGAGCCACAAGAAGCGAAATACGCTCCAAGAAATCCAAGGATTGGCCCAAACCTTCCCTGCAGCCACGAGTGAGGAGAGCAGCCGAGCCCCAGCTTTAATTGTGCTGTTATGTAATTCCCAGAGCTCGGAATTAACCTAATTCCCAGCAATGGCCCCATCCTGCCTGGCAGGGCCACAGTGTAACTCCTGTGAAAACCCATGGAAGGGTCTAGAATCAGCCTGAGACTTTTTTTTTTTTTTGAAGGAAGCAATTCCTTTGGAATTAAGGAAGCCAACCAGTTTAAGAATTCCATAGGAAAACAACTGCATCTACATTATGATTCACCTCAAAAAAGCACATTTCATATAAAGGAAATAGGGTGAAACTGTAGGTATGGATCACCTTTCCCTACTGGATAAATCAACCACCTAAGTTAGATATTCAAATACTCTGCAGATGCACAGGGAAGTAAACAACTACACGAGTACCTTCTGCTGCTTTGGTATGACCAGGAGATCATAAAACAATTCCAGATGAGTAAAATGGGCTGGTTTATCACCTGGGAAGTCCAAGTGCCCATTTACAGGCAGAACAGGAATAGGAAAGCCATTTATTTCCAGGTTATCCCAGAATGACCTGGTGCCCCTCAGATGATTCACCCCCTCCTGCCAGGGGCTGCCCCAAAACTGGCCAGAAATTACATTTATTCTGGAGCAGCCTCACTTCATGCACTGGGAAAGCCTCTTGGTGCCCACCAACACCTGACCAGCTCCAGGTAACACCTGCAGACCTGGCCAGGCCCAGAACATCCAGGATTCTGTGGGTCACTCCATGCTCATCACTTTGCTGTAGGAAATGTTGATGCCCCCACAGAGGCACCAACAAATCCCAGGGGCTCTGCAATTTCTTAGCAGTATTTTCCTGACAGCTGGAGGTTTTTTAAAGAAAATAAAGCTTCCATATGCTTCAGTGCTGAAGAAGGAGGAGAAAGATCCAGCCTGGAGCATGCACGGGAGCCAGAACCCAGAGGTGCCAGGAAGATGACAAGGAAATTCTCCCTGGCAAAGCTCCAGGGGCCCAAGCTCACAAAGCAGCTGGGAGCAGGGAAAAACTGTTCCCATGGGTGAGAAACCTTTAAAATTAATGAAAAAACAAGAGAGTTTTTAGGGGTGGCCCAGTCCTTGCTCATCAGCTGCTCAGCACTGGTGCACCAAGGGATAAAATTAACACAATTACATCAACACTTTCTGCCAGGACCCCAACAATCCATGAGGCAGCAGCAGACAATAATTATCCTGTGACCACACTCCATTCCTGTGCCCTGGACACCCTGGGAGCCCTCTGGCATGTCTGCAGCTGCTTCAGGGCATTAGTTACAGCCATTCTGAAATGCAGATCTCCCCTTTTGCTCGTTTACTAACTTTCCAGTTTTATTAAGCCACAGGGAACAGAACGGTGCATTTGGACAAAGGTGAGTCCTTGACCAAAGTATCCATATTCTGCCATACTGGAATCCCTCAATGGAAAGAACAGAACATGGAACCCTCATTGCTGAGTTATCATAAGGATTCTGAAAAGATTTCCCCTTATTTTTGCTGATTTATATGGGAGTGAGCGCAGATACACCCCCAAAGGCTGCACCAAATCAGTTGTGTCCCATGTGGAGCTCACCCAGCTCTTACTTGACCCAGGATGTTTCACAAACACCTGACACCTCCTGAGGCTCCAGCTCCACTCCCCAATACAGCAATTGCTGCTCTGATTTTCACAAGAGCAAAGGGCAGGGGTAGGGAGGAGGTCAATGCACAGAACTGCAAAGAAATCAGGGCGTGCAGGGCTGGCTCCCCCAGAGCAACACCAAGGAATCAGCTCCTGCCCATAGGGATCCATTTCAGCAAGGGAAAGGTGCAACATTCCCAAAAGAACAGGAAAAGACAACATTGTGATAGCACCTAAATGAAAGCAGTGCACAGCACAGCCTCAGGGAGGAAGAAAGGAGCTGGAGGTCACTACCTGCAGACACCTGTGCCTTCAGCCAGGGTTTTACCTCTGAATTTCCACCATTTCAAACAGCACGTTTTGCTTGCCCAGGGGCAGGAGTGCTGTGCCCACACGGGCCTGTCCCAGCCCCACAGGCTGGGAGTGCTGTGCCCACAGGGGCCTGTCCCTGCCCCACAGGCTGGGAGTGCTGTGCCCACAGGGGCCTGTCCCTGCCCCACAGGCTGGGAGTGCTGTGCCCACACGGGCCTGTCCCTGCCCCACAGGCTGGGAGTGCTGTGCCCACAGGGGCCTGTCCCTGTCCCACACGGGCCTGTCCCTGCCCCACAGGCTGGGAGTGCTGTGCCCACAGGGGCCTGTCCCTGCCCCACAGGCTGGGAGTGCTGTGCCCACACGGGCTGGTCCCATCCCCACAGGCTGGGAGTGCTGTGCCCACACGGGCTGGTCCCATCCCCACAGGCTGGGAGTGCTGTGCCCACAGGGGCCTGTCCCTGCCCCACAGGCTGGGAGTGCTGTGCCCACAGGGGCTGGTCCCATCCCCACAGGCTGGGAGTGCTGTGCCCACACGGGCCTGTCCCTGCCCCACAGGCTGGGAGTGCTGTGCCCACAGGGGCCTGTCCCTGCCCCACAGGCTGGGAGTGCTGTGCCCACAGGGGCCTGTCCCTGCCCCACAGGCTGGGAGTGCTGTGCCCACAGGGGCCTGTCCCTGCCCCACAGGCTGGGAGTGCTGTGCCCACAGGGGCCTGTCCCTGCCCCACAGGCTGGGAGTGCTGTGCCCAAGGGGCCTGTCCCTGCCCCACAGGCTGGGAGTGCTGTGCCCACACGGGCCTGTCCCAGCCCCACAGGCTGGGAGTGCTGTGCCCACAGGGGCCTGTCCCTGCCCCACAGGCTGGGAATGCTGTGCCCACACGGGCTGGTTCCATCCCCACAGGCCGGGAATGCTGTGCCCACACGGGCTGGTCTCAGCCCCACAGGCCGGGAATGCTGTGCCCACACGGGCCTGTCCCTGCCCCACAGGCTGGGAATGCTGTGCCCACAGGGGCCTGTCCCTGCCCCACAGGCTGGGAATGCTGTGCCCACACGGGCTGGTCCCATCCCCACAGGCTGGGAACGCTGTGCCCACAGGGGCTGGTCCCATCCCCACAGGCTGGGAGTGCTGTGCCCACACGGGCCTGTCCCTGCCCCACAGGCTGGGCGATGCCCGGGCTCTGGAGCCCCAAGTGCCTCCTCAGCAGCTCCTCCTCTCCTGCTCAGCAGGATCTCCCCAGGGAGCTGCTCCTCAGGCCTCAATTCCACAGAATCCCTCGAGCCATCCACAGGAGCCTGAAACCACCATTCCTCAGAGGCCACTTTTGGTTTTGTTTCCTCATCTTCATTCCACTGAATCATCTGCCAGAGCAAACGCCTCAGCTCCTCCAGGAACAGCTCTTTCCTTCCAGGGCTATGAACCCAGCACCTGCCACTCTGGAAAACCAGCAGAGTTTCCAGCACTGGGATCTTCCCACAGCTCACTCACTCCTGAGGGGAAAACGTGCGGGAAAGGTGGGGATCCCACCTCACCCTGCCTCAGGTGACACTGGCAGCTCCCCCGGGAACAGCACGGACAAACCGGGAGCTCCGGGATGATGGAGCACTCCCGTTATCCGCAGCAAGGCAGGACGGAGTGGAACCCACAGATTTCAAACGGAGCAGAACCGGGGGAATGCGGTGATGGAGCAGCAAAGGGCTCAGGAGTTTGGAGCCTCCCCTTCCCACGAGTTTAATCCTTCCCCCCTCAGCGAGGGGGAGGACGCGCTCCCCGACACCGCTGCGGGCGTGTGGCCTCGGGACACAGGGTGTGAACCGCATTGCTGGCGCACCCCGCTAACGGGTGGATGCTCTAATCCCGGGAGCTCACCGGGATACACCGGCACCGCACCGCAAACCCGGCGGCGGCTCCCGGGCCCCGCCGCGTGCGGCCCGCGCCTGTCACGGCCCGCCGGGCCCCGCTGCGGAGCCCCGCCGCTCCCGGCCGGCCCTGCACACGGGACTGCGCCCGCGGGGTCCGCCCGGGCCGGCACCGACCGCAGTCCCCGGGCGCGCTCCCGGCCCTGCCGAGCACCGCGGCCCCGGGCCCTGCGGCACTGCAGCCCCGCCGAGCCGCGGCCCGCTCACCGGCAGGGACAGGGGCCGCCCTTTCCCCGCCCGGGCCGCCGCTCTACCTGCGCGCCTCCTCGTCGCTGTCGGTCTCGCCGGGCCCGTCGGGCGCCGCCATGACCACATCGCACTCGGCCTCAGCCGCCGCCGCCATCTTACCGCGCGGGGCTGGGCCGGACCGGGGCGGGGCGGGGCGGGGCGAGGGCCGGAACGGGCGGGATCTCCGCCGGTAGGGCGGGGCGGGACCCGACCGGCAGGGGGCGCCCGCGGAGGAGCGCGGCGGCGGCATTGGGAGGGGTCGGTACCGGGAGGGAGGCGGAACTCGACCGGGGGTGGGCGGGGCTTGCTCAGACCACGCCCCTCCAGCCGCAGGGCCGCGCCGGGTCCGCCCGCCCACAGGGGGGCGCTGTGGTGCCGCCGGTTCCTCCCGCCGCCGCCGGTGAGGCCCGGCCGCGCCCGCCGCGGTGAGGCGGGATGGGCAAGAGCTGCAAGGTGGTGGTGTGCGGGCAGGCCTCGGTGGGGAAAACCTCCATCCTGGAGCAGCTGCTCTACGGGAACCATGTGGTCGGTGAGTGCGGCGGCTCCCCCGGGTGTAGCGGGCAGCTCGGGCCTTGGGCAGTGCCGGCTCCGGGGGTCCCCGTGGGCCGTCCATGGTCACCCCCACACGCACCGGCCGCGTTGTGCCAGGGCTCCGGCAGCGTTCCCACGTGTCCCCCCCACCCCCGGCAGGCTCGGAGATGATCGAGACCCAGGAGGACATTTACGTGGGCTCCATCGAGACGGACCGCGGCGTGAGAGAGCAGGTGCGCTTCTACGACACGCGGGGGCTGCGCGACGGGCTGGAGCTGCCCAAGCACTGCTTCTCCTGCACCGACGGCTACGTGCTGGTCTACAGCACCGACAGCAAGGAGTCCTTCAAGCGCGTCGAGCTGCTCAAGAAGGAGATCGACAAGTCCAAGGACAAGAAGGAGGTGAGTCCCCCGGGAGAGTGGGATCTGCTCCCCTGGGGCAGGTTGTCACCTTTGGTTTCTCCAGCCTGTCACAAGATACTGATGGGTCTCTGATCTGGGAGACTCCCAGCAGTAAAAGGCTGTCTTCTGTGATGCTCTCTGAGCATACAGGTGCTCAAAGGCTCCTTCTGCTTTGGGGCTGGTGTGGGACACACAGACCCCAGCAGGAGGGGAAGGGAGCACTGAGATCATTGGGTTTCAAAAGACCAGTATGGATGGGGAATCAGTGGCAGGGCCACCACTGAGAGTCTCATGGCAGAGCCAGCCAGCCCTGCAGCTCTGTGCTTGGTCGTCAGGGGCCTTTCTCACCCTTTTGGAACAGGTCACCATTGTGGTTTTGGGCAACAAGTGTGACCTGCAGGAGCAGCGGCGGGTGGACCACGATGCAGCCCAGCACTGGGCCAAGGGCGAGAAGGTGAAGCTGTGGGAGGTGTCCGTGGCTGACCGGCGCACGCTGATTGAGCCCTTCATCTACCTGGCCAGCAAGATGACCCAGCCACAGAGCAAGTCTGCCTTTCCCCTGAGCCGCAAGAACAAGGGCAGTGGATCCATGGATGGATGAGCCTGCTTTCCCTTCCGTTGCCACCTCCTCTTCCTCACCTTCCTGCTTCCCTCGCACACAACTCCTGCTGAGTCCTGCCTGGTGTCACGGAGCCTGTGGGAAGCAGGTGGCCAGGAGGAACAATCATCCCAGGGCTAGGGATGGTCCTGGTGGATGAGAGAGGCCATGGGACAGGAGCCACTGCTCTCCCTGCCCAGCCCCTGCAGCTGTCAGAGGTGCTGCAGGAAGGTCAGGATTCACTCAGTGACCCCCTCTGCTCTCAGGTGCAGGCTGGGAGAGTGGAACAGAGGCACAGCACAGGCTGGCTGGAATGTGGGCATCAGCTCCACCATGTGGAGAGAGCAACTCCCTCTTTTTCTATTTCCTGATAACATGTGGGCAGGGCCTGTTTGCTGGCCCTGCCTCCAGCCCAGCAGCTCTCCTTGCCCTGCCCCAGCTGGCTCTGTGCTGCTCCCTGGCAGCTTGTCCCTTACCCTGCAGTGTCCGCTGCTCCTTTATGCACTGGAATATCCAGACATGCTGCCCCAGGGAATGCCTAGAGCAGGGCAGGTGCTGTTCCTGAGGGCAGGGTGCCCAAATGCACCATTCCAGCCCTCCTCTTCCTGAGTGCAGACTCAGCCATGAGCTTGGAGGAGATGGGGTTGTGCTTCACCTGCATACCTCGATCCTTGCAGGAGCTGGGACTGTACCTGCCCTGCACAGCCCAGATGCTTTGGGCTGTGGCAGCTCTCAGTGCCCACTTGTCACAATGCTGCCTCTTCTCAGAACCACCTTAAGACAAGGCACAGGTGTCCCAGCCCTACCCAGCAACACTTGTTCCCTTCAGGTAGTCTGGATGTAGGAAAAGAACTGATGAAAAGCCCCAGTGTGTTTATACTTGTTCCTTTTATTTACCGAGTAACACAATAAAGCGATGAGATTCGGTTATCAAAATATTTTCCTTTTTTTTTTCCCAACAGTTATAGTACATCAAAAAAATATACAATGAACATTACAGGAGGGTACTGGCCAAGTCCCTAGAGTCTGGATATTCCATTTTGGGTTTGGTTTGTTGTTTTTTTTCTGGTGTTTTGAATCAAATTTCACGTCACTCCAAGGTTATTTACAGAGGGGCACACGTTACCGAGCGCTATGGACTATCCCTACTCCTAGTACAGCATGTGCTAAGTCAAAGGCAGTAAATGCTTTGGAGAGCAGGAGGGGATTTGGGGGGATGCCATAACGGGGGTTTCTTATGCAGCTCATTGCAGTATTATTGTCACTAGAAGGAATGGCTTTCACAGGGTTAAAGTGCCAAGAACAGGAGTGCGTCAGGACTCCACTGGTGAGGGGCAAGGAGCAGCCATGGCTCCAGCACAGGCTTTTTGGAACAATGGAGGGGAGCAGGCCCACTGGTGCCACATGGCCCAGCTGCTCCAGGCTCCCCAAGCTTCTGAGGGGCTGGGCACAGCACCAGGGGCTCATGGCACAGGAGGGGACCCGTGGTCCTGCTGCGGTGGCTGGACTGGGGGTGACCCCAAGGGCCTGGGAAGGGCACAGTGAGACGGGCAGGGGTGGCTGGGGACGTGCCAGCCATGGGCTTCTTGGCACTGGGGAACAAGGACAACGTCCCTCCTGTCCCCTGGGGCCCCACCAGCACAGGCTCCTGTCCCCTGGGATGTGGGACCATCTCCCTCTCCCTGGCAAAGCCGTTTCTGCTGGGAGCCTTGCTTCCCTCACATCTCCCACACTGCTGCAAGACCTTTCCATTGTCTCCACGCACAGCTGCTCACTCTTCTCCTGGTGCCCTCTCCCCACTCTCCTCCTTCCCTGGGGAAGGGATGCCCTGAGCAGGTGAATTCACACCCAGGGGTTCCCTCACTCTCCTGTCTCCGTGGCAGGAGTGCAGTGGTGGCTCCACGGTGGCTCCTTGCAGGTGTGAGCTCCTTCCTGCAGCTGTCCTGCCCTTGCCAAGGCTCCAGCCCTGGGAAGCAGATATGTTTCAGCCATCTGAGTCACCCATTGGCCCCTTCCTGTTCACCTTCCCATGCCAGGCCCCATCCTGAGCATGGGTGGAGCACGCTGGGCAAAATCCTTCTGAAATCCAGGCGCTGCTTGTGGCCGAGATGTCAGATATGTGTGCTTGTGCGTGTGGATTCCCAGGTGCACACACCAGCCTGCCTCTTCCCGAGGGCTGGGAGGGAATGGGAGTCACAGCAGAGGTCTGAACCAGCACTCTGGGCCAGGGATGGGACAGAGCTGTGTCATGTTGGTTCTTCTGCTGCCACCACTGCTCCAGCTGCAGCACCAAAGGGAATCGCAGGCGGCCAATGTGATTGGGTTGAGCTGCCCCCTGGATTGCATAGATCAGGGTGGGGTGTTCCTCCAGAGAAAGGTCCATTTGGGATGCAACTCTCTCTATGTACAGCAGCGTGCTGGGCACCCAGAGCGCCGCGGTGACAGTCCCAGACAGGTCATGCTTGGGCTGTCTAAGCACAGTGAAATGCAGAGCTATGGCCTCAGGGTCCCTCCAGAGCCTGGCACTCTGCAGGCTATGGGTGCACCTGGCCCCTGATTGTCCAGGCTGCTGAGGACACCTTTGATTTTGGGAATCATCAGTAACTTCCTGGAAGCTCCTAACTGGGATGGGATCAGAGGGCTGTGCACGGCAGGTGAGCAGCAGCGTTGCCTTTCACTGGAGAACTGAAAGTGCTTTAGGGACATTCACTCAGCCTCACAGCATCTCCCGGGAGGTAGGGGCAGGCCTGTCCCCGCAGTGGGACAGAGACAAGGACGGGTGCCAAGCACAGGGTCACCTCCTTCGGGAGCCAGCACTGGCACTCCTGGCCTTGCTGGGCATGAGTGGGGCCCAGCTTAGCCACATGCCCATCGTGTGCTTCTGGGGCCAGGGCAGGGCCTGTGTGCTTTGGAGGGAGGAGGTGCCGGCCCTGGGGTCAGCTATTGCTCTCGGAGTGAGGATATGGTCAGTGTGGCCGTGCCTGCCACCACAGGGGCTCTTTGGCTGGTGGGACATAGGGAACTGGGACAAGGGGCTGGTGGGTGGCACAGAAACCCCCTGCCAGCACAGGCAGGTGCAGGGCTGGCAAGGGCACAGCCAGCCCAGGCTGAGAGAGAAACTGCCAGCTTCCCACTTGTGCTGGGGCTGTTTCTCCCAGAAAGAGCTGGCTGAGATTCCCCTCGCTGTTCCCTTCCCACTGGGCTGGCAGGGAGCAGAGGGATGCTCCTTCTCCCAGGGACCAGCCAGCTCCTCTCCTTCCAGTCTGGTAACTGGGAGGGCAATGAAGAAGCAGCCAGCAGGCCAAGGACAGGCAGGCTGTGGCCATGAGATGGTCCTGCTGATTTGGACACTGTCCTCTTCTGTGCACTGCCTGGGCTCATCTGCTGAGCAGGGGGCCAGCACAGGCTGGGGGAGCAGTGGGGATGCGCGGGGGGCTGGCCAGGCTCTGTCAGGGCACCTCTCTCCAGTGGGAGCCCTCTCCAAGCAAAGGAGATGCCGGGGTTGATGTCTACGACTACGTTTTCCCACCAGCCAGGAGAGCAGGTCGGAGGAGCGCTGCCCCCAGCCCAGCCCAGCCGCAGCGCACAGACCCCGGCTGGGTCAGCGCCTCTAGTAGGGTGCGAAGACGATGGGACCCGGCGTGGGGCGGACGTGAGCCGGCGGCGTTCGGAAAAGGGCTGGTCCGAGGATGGGCGCTTGGAACAGGGTGGTGGCAGCCGCCGGTCGCAAGGCCAGGGGTCCGGGCATGGCGCAGACGGCAGCGGCGGTGAGCGGGCTGGGCAGGAAACGGGTGGCCAGGGTTTTGGTGAGGTGCTTCTGCAAAGCCAGCTTGGACTGCAGGGAGGGAGGAGGAGACACCGTGAGATGGCAGGAGAGGTGGAGGGATCACAGGTGAATGCTGCTGCCAAAGCCACTCCCAAGTTATCCAGGAACAGACTCAAAACCCACCGCCACAGCTCACCCTCCTTGAGGGGAGAAGCTGAGCTGCGGTGATGGAAGCCAAGGTTTAAGAGAGGCAGCTCCCATAACTCACTGAAAGGATGGCTGTGAGCGAGGCTCTGCGAGCAAACCAAGTGCCGTGCAGGGAGACAGGTACCTTGAGAATACTCACTGCGAGGGCAGCATTCTTCTGCAGCTTGTTGTAGGGGCTGTACTTGGGCTTGGGTGGCTTCCCTGCCAGCCTGTCTTTGTGCCTCCGGCTGCTCATGTGCTGGGGAGGAAAACAGCAGGATCACTGGGAGCCAGGACAGCCAGGTACTGTGGGGACACCAGGTACCCACACCCTGAGTCCCTGCACACCCACACCCGGTGCCCAGGCACTCCCAGGGCATTGTCACCTGCTTGAGCTGGGTCTCGGAGTTGACGTAGATCTCGCACACTTGGCAGTGAAAGGCCTTGTTCTGGATGTTGATGCTGCCCTTGTTCCCGATGCGCTTGGACTTGTGCCCTGCCCGGGAGAGCAGCTTGCCCCGGCCTCGCCGCAGCTGCGTGCCGTGACCTTCCAGCATCGACTTGTGCTTGGCGCCTGGCAGGAGGGGACACTCAGCAACCCCAGCCCCGTGCCAGCGCCACAGCAGCAGGAACACGGAATACCCAGCAGCAGGAACAGTGCCCTCCAACAGCACCAACCCGTGCCCAGCAGCACTTGCAGGCAGAGGGCACAGGGAGCCCAAACTCTCGCCATTGCCGCACAACCCACTGCCAAACCTGCCAAACTGCACGTTGCAGGCAGAGCGGGGATGCTCATGTTCCCAGAGACCCCCCCCCCCCTCCACGAGGCAGCTTTGGAGAAGCTGCTGTTTGCTATTTCCAGTGTGTGCTGGAGCCTGTCGCCTGTCCCCGGGCGTTAGCACAGTCTGCAGCATCTGAGCCGTGCCCAAGGTCACAGCAGAGCCAGGAATAGCTCAGCAGGGTCACAGCAGGTGGGGAAGGAGGAACCCAAGATCCCTGCACACCTGGGGACAGGGTGCTCCATCCTGTCCCTGACGAGGGTGCATGAGGAGCAAGTAATTTAAGCCTCTGCTAATTCATTCTATTTTTTAAGGAGCTGTGTGACAGCCACAGAGCAGCGCCAGCCTGCAAACGTTTGTTTGTTTGTTTGTTTGTTTGTTCTTTTTCCCCCAAATCAGCTCCTGAATTTGTAACTGGAGCTGACAAAAGCAAAAGGACACGTCTGCAGCTAAGCCACAGCAGTGTCCTGAGCCAACCCTGCCCATGGCAGCTGCTGCTGCCCCAGCAGGCAGTGGGGTGGGAGGAATTGCTTCCCAGTATTTGAAAGGGCCTCCCATTTAAATTTGGGGTGCCCAACTTAAGCATCCTCTAGAGAAAGGGGTGAGCCAGGAGCTGGAACTGCAGGGCCCTCAGACCCCACTGGGGACTCCTGTACCACGGCTGCCACCACCCTGGGGGACCCTCAGCAGCTGCCACAGCTGCCCACCCCCAGGGGCTGCCCCACACAGCCCAGGAGTCATTGCAGGCTGTGGAGCTCCACAGCTCATTGCATTCCCAGGGGTCTTCTCCACATGGCCACAAGCCCAAAGCACCAGGCTGCTTTGAGAAGCATTACTCCAGGTTTGGAAGAAGCCCTGGCTATCAGCTTCAAGCTAAATGGAAAATAAAGTAGCCTCAATCACTTGATTAAATGTCCTTAATTGAGACATGAACAATAAGAGTGTTTGACCTGGTGAAAATTCAGCCTAGAAGGTGCAGCCTGGGTAAAGCTTATCTGCACAGGTCATTTTAATGAAGGTTTTTTAATTACAGCAACACTCATTAATGCTTGCTACTTCATTGCAAGGCTGCTTGGTTATGGGGCATGGCTGGGCTTTGCTCAGAGCCCCCATGAAGTGGCAGGGCCCCATCCCCCTGTCCCCCTGTCCCCCAGAAATGCCCTTACCGGTGTTATGAGCCTCCAGCTGGGACAGGGAGTTGACGGTCACTTTGCAGGTGGGACAATACAGGTGCTGTTTGCTCTTTTTCCCCTCTTTCTCACTCTCTGGGGCCGAGCTGACGCTGCTGCCTGACTCAGCTGCCTGTGCCTCCACTGCCTGGGCTGATGAGGAGGCCACGCTGGTGGCATCTGAGGTGCCCTCTGACAGCTCGGAGGCTGGTGGGGAGCCCAGAGGGGCAACACTGCCTGGCAGCTCCACAGGGGACTCCTCAGTGCTGGGCACCAACCCCAGGCTGCTGCCCTCACCCTCCGACTCCTGTGGGCTGCTGGCATCAGCTGGTGGGAGGAGAAGGAAAGGGGGAAAGGGGGAAAGAGAAAGAAATAGGCAGAAAGAGAAAGTTCTTTGTGCTTGAACATGTTTTCTTGTGGGAATGCTAATTATTAGAAGCTGGAAAAGTACTGTGTTTAGCCTTCTGATCTGAGTCTTTGCACCTGCGAAAATACTGTGTCCTTGGACATCTCTAAATGTGATAACAAGGAGTCAGAGAGGCGTGGGAAAGTGGAATGCAAGACTGAAAGAATGAAGAAGAGTTGATGTTTAGCTTAACGAATAAAATGCTTAGGTTACAGAATATGTATGAGCTTATTAACACTATTATAAAAGTGTGTAACCTAATCAATAAATTGGAGACTAATGATCATCACCCCTAAGATGTGCATGTCTCTCCTTCACCTCCTCAAATGGTGACCCTTCCTTAAATGGAGTTTTTCCTTAAATAGTGTATTTCTCCTTAAATGGTGACTTTTCTTTTAACATTTTCTGGATTTCAGGGAGCACCCCCATCCTCCCCAAGACCACCCCAGAGGTCTGCATGCATCCCCAGGTCCCTCCTGTTGCAGCTGTTACCTCCAGCGCATGCAAGCTGGGCTCAGCACCAAACCCTGGCGCTGCCACAGCTCCCACCAGCCCCATCCCTGGGCATGTGTGGGACAGGGCTGGCTCCCAGAGACACCAAACCACAGGGAAAACACCCCCTGCTCCCCTGCAGGAGCTCAGGGGGCGGCAGGCACAGCCTCCTCAGCCCCTGCTGTACCTGTGCTGCCCAGCTCCCCGCTGCCCACGGGGCTGGGCGCCAGCTCGGCCGCGCTGTCCTGGCCAGGGGTCCCCGCCGCAGCCCCCGCCGCCTTCTGCTTGTTCTTCATGGCCTCGATGGCCTTCAGCCTCCGTGCGTGCTTGTGGCCCTTGTAGTGCGCCTCAGCCTGGTTCTGGGGGCAGAGAGGGATGTCTGTGACACACAGACAGACACACGGACACCGGCAGGGCAGGGGCTCAGAGCCAGGGGTGGCCTCTCAGGCAGGTTTCCAGTGCAGCCAGCTCACCTGGTGGCAGCCACTGCCAGGGTAGGAGTGCTGCAAAGGGGGGCTGGCAGTGGGGTGTAGCACAGAGGGGTGTTGGCAGTGAGGTGTAGAACAGAGGAGGTGATGGGAATGAGGTGTAGCACAGAGGAGGTGATGGGAATGAGGTGTAGAACAGAGGAGGTGATGGGAATGAGGTGTAGCACAGAGGGGTTTTGTTTTGGCACTGAGGTGTAGCCCAGAGGGTTTTTTGGCAGTGGGGTGTAGCACAGAGGGGTTTTGGGAGTGGGGTGTAGCATAGAAGAAGTGTTGGGACTGAAGTATAGCACCTCAGAGGGTTTTTTTGGCACTGGGGTGTAGCACAGAGGGGTTTTTGGCCCTGGGGTGTAGCACAGAGGGGTTTTGGGAGTGGGGTGTAACACAGAGGGGTTTTGGGAGTGGGGTGTAGCATAGAAGAAGAGTTGGGACTGAAGTATAGCACCTCAGAGGGTTTTTTTGGCACTGGGGTGTAGCACAGAGGGGGTTTTGGCACTGGAGTGTAGCACAGAGGGGTGTTAGGAATGAGGTGTAGCACAGAGGGGTTTTGTTTTGGCACTGGGGTGTAACCCAGAGGTGTTTCTAGCAGTGGGGTGTAGCACAGAGGGGTGTAAGGAGTGAGGTGTAGCACAGAGGAGGTGATGGGAATGAGGTGTAGCACAGAGGGGTTTTTAGCACTGGGGTGTAGCACAGAGGGGTTTTGGCAGTGGGGTGTAGCACAGAGGGGTGTTAGGAATGAGGTGTAGCACAGAGGGGTTTTGTTTTGGCACTGGGGTGTAGCACAGAGGGGTTTTGGCAGTGGGGTGTAGCACAGAGGGGTGTTAGGAATGAGGTGTAGCACAGAGGGGTTTTGTTTTGGCCCTGGGGTGTAGCATAGAGGGGTTTTGTTTTGGCACTGAGGTGTAGCACAGAGGGGTTTTTGGCAGTGGGGTGTAACACAGAGGGGTTTTGGGAGTGGGGTGTAGCATAGAAGAAGTGTTGGGACTGAAGTACAGCACCTCAGAGGGGTTTTTTGGCACTGGGGTGTAGCACAGAGGGGTTTTTGGCACTGGGGTGTAGCACAGAGGGGTTTTGGGAGTGGGGTGTAACACAGAGGGGTTTTGGGAGTGGGGTGTAGCATAGAAGAAGAGTTGGGACTGAAGTATAGCACCTCAGAGGGGTTTTTGGCACTGGGGTGTAGCATAGAGGGGTTTTTGGCACTGGGGTGTAGCACAGAGTCATTCCCCTCCTCTCCCCAGCCTGCTCTGACACCAAGATATCGAGGCCAAGGCATCACTCTCTAAGACATCAGCATATTGCTTGCTCGGCGAGATAAGGGCCCTGCTCTGATTAAATGCATCAAGTCACTCCTAAAAGCAGCTTTCAGGCAAAATTTATGACTCCAGAAACCTACAATGAATTGTTGCTGTAAAAATGAAATAAAGAGGTTTTTTTGGTGGGGAGGACACATCACCCAGTGTATCCTAAGGGGTGTCCAACACATGGTTCATGTCCCCAGCTCCTCTCTCTCAGTGAGCACTGGATAATGAAGCGTGACTCTGATGGATTCGTGTCTGCACCAAATGGATAAAAATGGCCACAAAAATAATTCCCCTGAACACTGATGTCCTCCCAACAGGGACAATGCTGCATTGTCCCCCAAAACAACCCCGGTTTGGCAATTTATGGAGTGGAACCCCAGTCTGAATTAGGCACTGTACCCCTGAGCAGGACAGATTAATTTGCACAGCATTCCTGGGGGCCAGCTGAGGATTCCTGGGCTCAGCAGGGGGAACCATCCTACCCCATCCCTCCCCTTCCCTCCCCCTGTGGCTTCCCAAGGGCTGGGAACGGGGGCTGGGGCTGGGGCTGGTACGTGGGAAAGCAAAGGGCGAGGCAAGCATGGTGCCTCATTAGCAAAGACAATAAACTGCCCCTGGAAAACAGGGCTGGCTGCAGCCAAAGTAGGTCACAGTCTCCATGCTGGAACACCCACGGGGCTGTGAGGGTCTGGGCCAGCCAGGGGGACCTGGAGGGAGATGGGCAGAGCAGGAATGGGGGCACTGGGAGCACATTGTGGGACTGACCCTCCTGGCACAGCACCTCTAGCTGGAAAGCAATGAGCAATGAAGGAAGCAAGGCTTTTCCTGAGCTGCCTGGCCATGGAGGGAAATGATGAAGCCCAGAACCAGGGATTTTTGCTGGCAGAGCAGCAGCAGCAGCCCCAGGCACTGCAGATCCAGCATGGCCAGGCTGGGGTGGCTCCTCTGCAGGCAGGAGCAGCTCCAGCAGCCCAGAGTTCCTGTGCTGCTGGGCACCAGGCACTGGCAGCTCTGGTGGATGACACTGAACATGGGGATGGATGAGATTGGCATTGGGGACAGATGGGGCTGACCCAGGGATGGATGAGACTGACCATGAGACTGACCCAGGGGATGGGTGAGAGTGACCCAGGGATGGATGAGAGTGACCCAGGATGGATGAGAGTGATCCAGGGATGGATGGGACTGACCCAGGGATGGATGGGACTGACCCAGGGGATGGGTGAGAGTGATCCAGGGGATGGGTGACACTGACCCAGGGGATGGGTGACACTGACCCAGGGATGGATGGGACTGACCCAGGGATGGATGGGACTGACCCAAGGATGGATGAGACTGACCCAGGGATGGATGGGACTGACCCAGGGGATGGGTGAGAGTGACCCAGGATGGATGAGAGTGATCCAGGGGATGGATGGGACTGACCCAGGGATGGATGAGAGTGACCCAGGGATGGAAGGGACTGACCCAGGGATAGATGAGAGTGGCATTGGGGATGGATGGGACTGACCCAGGGATGGATGAGACTGACCCAGGGGATGGATGGGAGTGACCCAGGGGATGGATGGGAGTGACCCAGGAGATGGATTAAAGTGACCCAGGGCACAGATGGGACTGACCCAGGGATGGATGAGAGTGACCCAGGGAGGGATGGGACTGACCCAGGGGATGGATGAGACTGACCCAGGGGATGGATGAGAGTGACCCAGGGATAGATGAGAGTGACCCAGGGATGGATGGGACTGACCCAGGGATGGATGGAACTGAGCCAGGGGATGGATTAAAGTGACCCAGGGGATGGATTAAAGTGACCCAGGGCACAGATGGGACTGACCCAGGGATGGATGAGAGTGACCCAGGGATGGATGGGACTGACCAGGAGATGGATGAGAGTGACCCTGGGGATGGATGGGACTGACCCAGAGGATGGATGAAACTGACCCATTTTTGGGGACACCCCTGGCAGGGGCTGGCCCCGTGTCCCTGCTCACTCCCAGCCCCGTGTGGCCCCACTCACAGCAGAGTTGAAGCGCAGGTGGCAGATGTTGCAGGAGATGAATTGCTTCTTCTTGAGCGGGGCGGGCACGCCGAAGGTGTGGCTGATCACTGCCTTCTGCACCGGGTCCATCTGCAAGGGGAGGGAGGGAGGGCTGGCTGCTGTGTCCCTGTCAGAACCCAGCACATCCCTCTGGCTGCCCTGGAGGACTCAAGACCATGCCCAGGGGGCTCAGAGACCTTGGCACAGAGCCCAAGACCCCTGTGCCTTTGATTTTGACCCATGGAAAAAAATACCAACCTTTATATGAAGAATTACAAGTCGAAAGAGTTTAAGTAAAATGATAGTGAATTTATCACAGGGTGAAAAAATAGATTTTTCGGGTTTTTAGAATGGGGGTTCAGGGGGCAAGACAGAGGAATCTGGGTGCGTCCAGTCCTTCTTTCTTCTTCTTGGCCTCCATCTTCTGCTGTGATGTTGGCATTTTTAGATTGGTTTAGAGTAGAAGCTCACTGTCTAACACAGGTGATAGGTATGGGGAAGTTATGGTAAATATTGTACATGTAGTTTTTAGTATAAAAAGATACACCCAAGATACAGAAGGGACACCAAGATACAGGAGGGACTAACAAGACACAAGAGGGACACCCAAGATA